>CAUOFW020001724.1:1336140-1383274 GCA_963454935.2 Ilex paraguariensis
TGTAATGACCACACCGGGTCCATTTAACTACCATAAAATCAATCCATCCAATTTACATGTTATCCCAAAAGAATAGGCCAAGTTATGGCCTTTACATTCCCACAAAAGTACTATAATACATATCGAAATTTATAAAATAGAAACTAGGCTATACAATTCTCCCAAAAGATTATCCAAGTCTATAACAAAAGAAAGGGGGGTCGCTCTAAGCATCCACCTCGGGATCCACGCTCCCTTCTATCGGAGTCTCCAAATATGTCGGCCCCTCGACTCCCAGCTCCTCGTCAAAGGCAAAATCTGAAAGGTGGGGAAGTAGGGGGGTGAGCACAAGGCTCTGTAGGAGGATCCTTCCAAACCCATTCAAGGTTTTGAAATCAAGTAAAACAGGTAGGTCACGTTTCGCACATACATATAAATGAATTTTAAAGTAAAGTAAGGACATTTTAAAGGAGATCTCAAGTTTGTACAATAATAAGGACTTGAACGAGAATAAAACCACGTTTAATTGACAAACAATTTCCAACATAATCCACTCCACCATACACCATTTCCACAAGGTATCGCGGCATCCCATACTACCCGAAACTCTTGGAAAAATAATATTTGGTACAATGAACAAAAATTTCTATTTGGTACCACTCAAGTAGGTTGTCGCTTCTCATGAATCTACCCGACGATTCTACCTCGTTCACCCATTTCCACTAACAATCACAGACCAATTTAGGAAGGGCGTGTACCGTCTCATACGGCCTTGACGAGATCCTCCCAAGGTGTCTAGTATACTAACCCTTTTCCCCGGTATCCGTGAACAATAGTGGTCACTGTCACCACAGTGATCCACTACGAGCATTAGGCAGCCATCTCCCCCCCCCATTGGGATAGACTAACCTCTAACGCTCTACGGCAGTTTTCGAAGGTAATCCAAGTCCCTCACAACACCATACACAAGAGTGACATACCAACAATATACTCAACCTCATATACAAGCAAATTCCATGATGTTTCCCCAAATTTTCACAAGCAAGATACATAATAGAACAATTTAAGAAAATATACCCATTTCGCAAATCATGTAACAAGAGACAAGTTTAAAGGAAATAAGCATGAGATCATCAATACAATCATTTTACTAACCAACTCAAAGTTCTAGAATTTTCGAAATCAAGATGATGTGAAGATATAGAGAAAAATTCATATTTCCCCCAAAAACTAGAGTTTGATGGATTTCCAACCATCATTTTGTTCAAATCATGGGAATGTTTGTAAACATACCAAGGAACAAGGAACCTATAACAAATACATACTATTAAGAGCCAAATTCTACATGTATAATAACCCTAACATCAATGGACAAGCATGGAAGAAAACCTTACCTCAATGTTTTTAAAAACCTTTGTTTAGTGTGAAGAAGATGAAGATTTGATCTTCTTTGAAGTATAGATCTCCTCTTGATCTTGTGTTTTATTCTTCTCTCTTCGTCTAGAGTCCTAAGAGAAGTGGGTTGAGAGTGGAATGAGAGAAATGAGAGTAAAGGCTGAAATATGTGTTTTTAAACACAGAAATTCCGATTTTTTTTCCTTTACTGTTCATGGGTTGCTTCGACTTTACTGTTCATGGGCTGCTTCGATATTACTTCTTTATCGGGGCATAACTTTCTCATCTAAGCTCCAATTGAGATGATTCAAGATGCTATGGAAAGCTAAAAAAGAACTCTACAACTTTCATGCTTTGAGTTTTAAGAGATATTGACTGCATCAAGGTCTAAATTGGGTTTGAAGTTGCAGCCAGTGCACAGTTCACGTGCACTGTTCACTATTTCATCCCTTTTTCCATTTTCAATCTATCAAATTCAAACACACATCGCTACACCTATCCCCATTTTTATAATAATTATTTAATATATATCTATATGCATATATATAAAATAAAATGCGGAGTGTTACAAACCCAATTTATGATTAAGTTATTTACTTAAACCAAAGAGTTTCACTATTTAGTATCACGACATTGTTACACCAATCATATACACCAATTTGGTATAACGGTAAAGTCTTTTGTGTAAATCCAATTTGTCATATATACTTAGTGTAACCATGTCATTATACTAAAATGGTGTAACTCTTTGTTTTAAGTAAACAAATGAATGACAAATTGGGTTGATGTTATAATTTTGTGCAATTATTTCGTGTAATTATTTAGTTTATTAGAATACATGAGGGATTGACAAATAAGACAAATCTTAACACAAATAATTTTGTACAATTATTATAATTTTGTGTAATTATTTAGTGTAGTTATTTAGTTTATTAGAATAGACAAATAAGACACATCTTAACACAAATAATTAACTTTCCATCTATTTTTTTTTCCAATTTTGGAGGGATTGATTTTGGTGAGTTGAAAGGAAAGTTAATCCATCCACTTTTCCATCCTTCCTATTTTCCTTCCTTACCAAACATGATATTTTATTTATCCCTCAAAATTTTCATCCCTCCAACTTTCTATCATACTAAACGAAGCATTAATGTAGTTTAGCTCAATTAAATCAAAAATTTTATACCGGCTTCCAAATTTACCTTTATTATATTGCCTCAAATGAGTTCATGAAATTAGAAAATAACACAATTATTAGTTGGTTTGATTGCCACAACTCTTGCATAATTTGTCGGTATAGGAGGAGAATATTCATGATCCATGTCACTTGTTGCTTTCAATTTTTTCTCCTCGCTGTCCAGGCCAACCGTATCAACCAAAGTACAACAGAACCGCAATGTCTTTTTCATCATGCAGCTCCAATTTGAGTGCCACTTCCTATAACAAACTAAGTACAACAGAACCAAACCATATATTTTGATGGCATACGAGGTTCACACAAAAAAGCAATTCACGTATACATATGTGTCTCTTAAGAGTAAGTAGTAAAACATGTGTTGAATTGATAGGAACCCAACAAAATGACTTTATTAGAAGTTCAATTAAGCAGAGATTTTAAATTTAAGCAAATGACAACCTGTCAAAGTCATCCATGCAGAGGTTTGAAATATAACTCAACAAAATTCTGAAAAACTCCTAGAAATTTCACATACTTGGAAGTTTTGTGTGTGTATATGTTTAATTAAAGGGAGATTATAATCCACATAAGATTCATGGTAGAATGCAACAAAAAGGTGATATAAAGATGGAGTAAAGTGAGATTTCTAACCTCCATTTTTTTTTTTTTGAAGTTTTGAGATCTAAGTTGAGGTCCCAGAAAAAGTTGCTTAGCAAGTCCCGAAGAAGAATTTTCACCGGAGAGATTTCATGAAAAAAAAGGAGAAAAAAAAAATGTGAAGAGCCTACCAAATTTGAAGCTACCCTAAAGGCATTTTTTAACGAGTGAGTGAGTTGGGGGAAGAAGAATGAGTCAAAGGTCACTAACCTACAATCATTATTTTCTAACGATGAGGTGGAAAAAAAGATATGAAGGAGACAACTGCATCGTTGTCATTATAATTCATATTTTAGAATGTAGTTTGAGCATTTGAAATATGAAGACAACTTTTGTTTTATATGTTTGGTCTCTCTTTCAATTTTGGCAAACATTAGTTTTTTTAAAGATCCATTTGGCTAAGAAGAAATAAATGAATGAAAGTGAGAATGGTAGAAAGTATAGTGATTAAAAGGAAAATTAAAAGAAATATATTTTTAGTCATATATTTGGTTAGAATGAACAAATTGGTTGAAAGGTAGGAAATTTACAAGAAAATATTCATAGTTGTCAAGATAATCCTTAAATATATTAAAATTGACTAAACATTAAAAAAACATGTATTTTACCAAAAAAATTAGAAGGGAAAAAAAAAACAAAGTTCTAAGACAATGATTTGCCTGACCCAACAAGGAGTATTTAAGGATAAAACTCAAATTATACACCATAACTTTTTAAATTTTAAATTTTTTGTTTTTTTTGCAAGAAAAAAAAGTTAATTATTTGTGAAAAAATCTATGGATGCAAGAAAATTAATATGTCTAGTGTTTTCCATTTCATGCTAAATAAGCACAGGAAAAAACTTAAAAATTTTCCTTCCTTTCATTTTTTACTATTATCCCGCTAATTAAACGTAACTTAAAGTTGACGGCCATACACTCGTAAATCTACTCACGAGGCTAATTCAGGGCATATTTTATTCTATTTCTTCATTAAAGTAGTATGAGCGTCTAAAATATGAAAATGTCTTCGTCTTTCATATCTGGTCTCGCTTTCAATTTTGAAAAATACTAGCTTCTCAAAGCTGACAACTAATGCACTTTTAAATCTTTCTCCAAAATAACTTCAGGGCCCCATGTCTATTTTTTCTTCATTGACATAGTTTAAGCATATGAAATATGAAAGCGGTGGCATTTTACATGTTTGGACTCCTTTTCGGTTTTGGCAAACACTTTCTTCTCAAAGTTGATGACCATATAATTCATACATCATTCCATGAAGAAACTTAGGGACCGTGTTTGTATTTTTTTTTTTCTTTAGTAATATAGTTTGAGCGTCTAAAATATAACAGCGGTATGGTCTTGCATAGTTTCACTCTTCTTATTCAGTTTCAACAAACACCAGCTTCTCAAAGTTGATGGCCATGGAACTTTTCAATCTTTCCACAACACAACTTCAGGGCTCATGTCTTTCTTTTTCTTCATAATTTCACGAAAAAACTACTTCCTTCCTAAATTATATTACAAATTTTGATTCAATTCTTGAATTATGTTTTGTGAGCCTACGAAACTGAAGGTACCCTAAATGCATTTTATAATGAGTGAGTAAGTTGGGGAAGGGGAATGAGTCAACTTGAGTCAAGGTCACCAACTTACAATCAATATTTTCCAATGATGTGGTGGAAAGAGACTTATGGAGGAGACAACTACATTGTTGTCATCATATTTCCTAATGCAGTTTGAGCATGTAGAATATAAAAACGACTTTGTTTTACATGTATAGATTCTCGTTCAATTTTGACAAACACTAGCTTCTTAAGAGTGTTTAGTTACGAAGAAAAAAAATGATGGAATGTGAAATCATTAGAATAAGAACATTAAAAGAAATATAGTTTATTCATGTTTATGGTTAGCATGGAAAATTTGTAAGAAAGTTTTAAAAATTTTTAATTTTATTATTTGCAAGGTAGGAAGGCTGGAATTAAATATTCCTTGTTGTCCAGAATATCCTTTTCTGTATTAAACTTGAATAAATAATAAAAATAACAAACATGTATTATACCTAAAAATTAGAAAAATAAGAAAGTGTCACCTAGGCTATTTCTTGGACAAAGATTGACTCGACCCTAGACCGGCGGGGTAGATTCTATAGTCGCTCACCCATACCAAACTATTTAAAATTAATGAAAAATGGAATATTTAAGGAAAAATAAGGAAAAAATGGAAACACAAATTATACATCACAATTTTCTTACTTTTTCTGGTGTTTTTTATAAGAAAAAAGTTGATTATTTGTAAAAAAATCTGTGCATGTGAAAAAATTAATTCTTCATTGTTTTGAATTTTATGCTAAAAAAACACAGAAAATTTTTAAATTTTTCCTTTCTTGCAATTTCTATCATTATCTCGCTAAACAAACGAACTCTAAAGTTGACGGCTATGACAGTTTTAGATTTTTTTATTAAGCAACTTCGGGGTCTGAGTCTTTTTCTTTTTTCATTGACATAATTTGAGCATCTAGAATATGAAAGTGACATTGTTTTAATTGTTGGTCTCTCTTTCAGTTTGGACAAACACTAGCCTCTCAAAGTTGACAGACATTGAACTTTTAAATCTTTCCATGACATAACTCTGGGGTCCTTGTCTGTCACTTTTTTTTTTGTTAATGTTGTTTGAGCATTTGGAATATGAGAATGACGACGCCTCACATGTTTGAACTCTCTTTCAGTTTCGGTAAAACACTGGCTTCTCAAAGTTGATGGTTATGACGCTTTTAAAGCATTCTATTAAGAAACTTCAAGGTTTGGGTTTATCTCATTTTTAATTGACTTAGTTTGAGTGTTTGGAATATGAAAGTGGGGTTGTCTTACATTTGGACTCTCTTTCAGTTTCAGCAAACACTAACTTCTCAAAATTGATGGCCATGGCACTTTTAAATCTTTTAACAAAGCAACTTTGTGGCTCATGCCTTTCTCTTTTTTCACAATTCTCGAAAATCTTATTTGGTTCCTAAATTAGATTGTATATTTTGGTTCAATCCTTGAAATACACTTTTCCTCAGTTCAATCTTGAAATGCTTCAATTTGAACCAAGGTGAAATTCATATCTAATAGATGGAATTATCATTTCAAGTATATAATCATGCACCCAGTTGTACCATCAAATTTCATAAAGGTAAGTTCAACCATCAGTGCGCCCATAAAAACTCAACAATAACTTAGGAATTCTATTGCTCAACTATATAAAATTCATAAGCATTATCAATTTGAGAAAACACCAACTTAATGTTATTCACCATGATCATCCAAATAAACATAATGCCTAGTTTGTTTGATTTTTTATAGACTTTGGGCAAAGCCCTTTCATTAGAACAACTTGATTTAGTAATAGTAGTTAATTTTTCATTTTTTAGTGCCTAATAAGTATTCAAAGTACATTAATGAAACTGATTTCGTTCACACCAATTTAAAAAATTTATTCCATTACGTATCAAACCAAAGCAAGCATGCAAATGTAACAAAATAAGAACTAACAAGAAAATAAGGTAAATGCTGACTACATTAATTCTTTAAGTTATCAATAAGTTCAATCCGAAGTTTCAACAAAATGTACACTCTAATAAGCAATAAGTAGTACTACCGTGAGTCTTGTTTGTGAAGTAATCACCATACACAAAAATTGTAAGCATTATGTAATTACCTATTACCGAATAGTACAAATTAATAATATATCAATGTTTATGTAGTTTCGTTACCTTTGAGTATCGGATTTCATACCTATTATGAATATACATTAATTATCCTATTCTAGTTAATTAATCACTTCAAAGGTGACACTCCTTTTGGCCGATTCATAATATCCAAGTGATAAAAAATTGGGATTTTTAAGACATTATTTTAATACCTTGGTAATGGGTATTAAATATCAATTATATGATTTAATACCTATAAGTTATTTTAATTGGGCCACTTTGGTATAATATAGACATTAAATCAAAATTATTACGTTGTACAAAAAATAATTTTAATATCTCGATATAATGGATACTAAGATCAATTGTGTGATTTGATATCTAAGTCACTCTAGTTGGGCCACTGAACTCTGTCATGATATAGATATTAAAAGAATAATATTGCACAAACAAATATTTTAGTATGACAAAATAATAGATATTAAAATTAATTATGTGATTTGATATATATGAGTCATTCTAGTTAGATCACTATGATGACTACCAAACTATATCGAAATATAGATCTCAAATCAAAATAATGACCGTACATAAACTTATTTAAATATCTCGATAATGTATATTAAATATCAACTATGTGGTTCGATATCTGTGAATTCTAGTTGGGTCACTTTGTGGGCTGCCAAAATTATAGCATATAGATGATGATAGGTATGTGTGATTTAGCATCTTTATGGTGGGATTTAGCATCTTGCAATTCTCAATAATATACTCTATTTGCACGATGATGACCAGTAATGGTTTCTCCTTCCCGAAAAGAGATGTACAAGCACACTTGAGTGCTCACGTAATTGTGTAGTGGTGAAGATGATATATACTGGATTCCTTGATTTTTATATATATATATAAAATGTGTGCAAAGAAAAGAGGATGTACAGAAACATACAAGGTGAAAGAAAAGAGAATAGAAAAGGATAGAATGTTCCCAAAAGAAAAGCAGGTGAAAAAAAAAAAGGAACAACAAAAAAAGTAAAAAAAAAACAATTATGTTGTCACCTTATCTTCAAAGGGGAGTTTGAGGAGTAGTTTCATCACCAAATCGACATCATCCAATTGACAAACAACCACCCTATGTTTCAGTTCAAGTTGAACACTTCAATTAATTTCAGTGTATCAACTTGAGGGGGAGAATTAGAGATATGATACGAAAAAAAGAAATTCATCAATATCCAGGTAAAGATACAATATGATCCAAATGGATCATTGATATCTAAGTTTGTTTGGATAAGTACAGATAATGATAGACATGTATAATTTATTTTTATTTTGTGTAATTCTCATCCTATAAATAGGGTTTGAGTTCCATGTAATCAATCATTGTGAATAAAACATCGATTTAGCCCATTAGATATTAGGTCCATAGATGTAGACATAATGCACAACATTACGTTAAATTTTTGTGTCTCGATTTCCTTCAATTTTTTATATTCAATTTTTCTCTTATTATAAAATTCTTCAATAAATTTGATGGTCAGCAATTAACTATGAACTATAGACACATGTTTGCTGACTATGCATATGAACCTTGATGGGTCAGTTTGACCAGCTAAAAGAACCTTTGACATAATTATAAATATCCATAATCCACATTAGGAAAAACAATATTGGGTGTAATGGTGACACCATGTCATCATCACCACTTGGTGTCACCATTTAATAAAGACATAACAACTAAGTAAGTGGATCTCACATATTTTAGTAACTACCCTTCCACTCCATTGCAATGTCTTTATTGTCAAATTTTGACGACGTAATAGTGCGACCGATCCGAAGGGAGTCAAATGGCCAGGTTAATAGCTTCGCCTAGCTGTGATCAGAATTGAGAATTCTTCGTGGAATGGATGAGTAGTTGATCAAAGTTCCAAAGAGACCACAACCATCCATCAAAGCAAGAGGAATGAATTTAAAAGAATCGATGGTGGTAGTGGAAGAGGAAGATTGGAGATTCAAGATCATACAATTCCTAAAGTACCTAAATGGAGAAGGGATACAAGACGAATGGCTAGTGGCTACATATTTATGGATGGGGATTTGTACAAAAAGGGGATGCAGGATGACTTGTTGAGATGCATCGGGAAAAAAGAGGCCATATTCATAGTGGCCGAAAGGCATGAAGGCATATGTGGTGCCCTTCAGGCCGACATTAAGATGTGTTGGCTTATTAGGAGAAATGACTATTATTGGCCAAGTATCTTGAAACATTGCATCGAGTATTCAAGGGGTTGCCAAGCATGTCAATGTCATGGACCTATCTAGAGGGTGCCAGGCGCGAGCAATATAGATGTAACTCATAATAAAGCCATGGTCGTTTAGAGCATGGGCTATTTATTGGGAAGATCTTTCCCCCATCTAAAAGACAACACCTTTTCATCTTCTTGGATATCGACTATTACACTAAGTGAGTAGAGGTCATTTCAATGTGGACGGTCAACCAAGCCGATGTCATTTGAATGATAAATGAGAACATAGTGCATCAATTTGAGCTTCCCCGACACATAGTGGCCTACCAGAGAATAGTGTTTGGAGGAGGTGAAGTTAGGGGGTTTGTAGAAGTATATGGTTTCAACATCATTCATTCAACCCCATACTATGCACATAGTCAAGTCCACCAACAAGGGGATGAAAGGAATCATCATCAAGATGGTGGAAGACAATCCTAGACGCTGGTATGAAAAGCTATCAAAGGCATTATGGCCATACAGGACTTCCAAACGTTCTAGTGCCAAAGTTACACCATTCAAGTTGACCTAGGACATGATGTGGTCATGCCGATGGAGATCATCATAAAGTTGTTGTGAGTGGCTTTTCAGCATAACCTAAGTCCAGTTGAATATGATGAAGCTATGATGTTAGAGCTTGAGGACTTAGATGAAGTGCAACAGAGCATGCTAGATTGCATTAAAGTGAAAAAGCTAAGGGCCGCCAAGGCAACAACAGAAGAGTCAAATACAAGGCATTTGGGGTAGGTGCCTTGGTTTGCAAGGTAAGGTTGCCTATAGGAGTTAATGACCTATGTTTTGGCAAATGGTTTGCCAACTAGGAAAGGCCATTTGAAATCCTATAAATTAAGAAATATGGTGTTTACCACTTAAAGGACTTTAGATGGGTAGTGCCACACTCACTCCATCAACGAGCGGTTCTTGAAGGCTTACAAACCAATGGTTAGAGAGTCCAAAGAACACAAACGAGATCGTTAAAAATAAAGTGTCGTGGCTGACAACCAATGCAGGTCGACGATTATTACAGTGTTCATGCTAATTCTTGCTAGTTGTACAAGATTGTAATAAAGAAGTAAAAGATGGACGAATTAAAGATGATATTGCAAGTAGTATTCATGAAGTTTTGTACAAATTCAATGGATACAATTTACAAACATAACAAAAAAAAATAGGGAAAATAAAGTTGTACATTGAATGATCATGCAACTAGAAGATCTTTGTCCCAGTTTGAAGATGACAACTAGTGCACTAGAGACCAACAAAGGAGCAAGGAGGAAGCGCAAAAATTGGGTGCATGAGGTAGAATGACCTCAAATACAAGTCTTCCCAGTAAAAGGTCTTCCTTAGTCCCCACCTCTCAATTCCAGATGGATGCAAAAGTAGGTAATCTTATGGTCCACTGAAGATCAAAAGAGGGAATCAAGTCCTTGGTAGTTAGACACACTAGAAGCCAGACAAAAGAGTTTTATTCAATGAATCTAGATCCATGCTATCAACCCATGCAGCCTAATCCCCAAGACAAGGATGATCAGCATGACCAAAGAATATTGGTGTAGACACCCATCTTTTGGAGGGACATGCAAAAAAGTTGGTAAAACTAACTATTGATGTTACATCCTATGATCATTGGGAAGTTGGTTTGCTTCAAATGACCAAACACTCAAGGGTATTTATAGGCCAAGAAGAGTTTGAATTCATTATTGACCTCAACTTGGGAACTGCCAATATTTATGGAATTGCACAAAGACCAAATGATGGAGACTTGATTCAAATGGCAATAAATTCTAATTAAGTCACAGTTATATCAATTGTCACGTGAAAAATAAAAAGACAAGAAATTAAAGAAATGAAAGACAAAACCATCCATATTTATTTATTCATCATTTTTCAAGAAATCATACAAGATTAGAAAAGTTGGCTTCTCATTGATACAGGGAATTGTTAACAGCTTGGAGTTTAACTGAAGCAAACTCGATGGAGGCTGAACCATAATCAACATAGGTCGTAATAGCTTTCACAGTCACCTTTATTTCTTCCCAATGATCATTCTAGGACGTAGACTCTTCCAATAGGGCCACACAACGAAAAGTTCATGAGAGCTGTAAATAAGTAGCATTGTTGTTTCGCAATGGTCTTCAAAATGGCGATCCAGGATTAATCCTAAACTCCTGAAGAAAATAGGGCCAAGAGATAGACAAGCTCTCAAAGAATCTCAGACAGAGGTTAGGTATGTCTCTGCTATAGGGACAATGTTGGATGCTGGAATATTGGTCTGAATTGTTACTGTGGCTGGGAAGTACTAGGGCCTACTAGAGGATCAAGAAGTGCTTGTTGAAGGACCAGGTCTTTGGGATCAACGTCTATAATTTTACATTATTCGCGTCAGTGGCCATTTCATCAAAATTGGGCACTGGTAGGATTGTAGCGGCCATAGTGGAGTTTGCAGAAACAGACACATTATCTAGCCTAAGGGGCTCAAGGCTACAAAAAACACCTCATGTGAAAGGTCTGCTCCAGTAGAAATAGAGGGGGACGAAGAAGTACCATCATGTTGGCGAATGCAGCAGATAAGGGGGCATCAACTTCAACGTCATGTTCCTCATCAAGTAGAGACTAGGCTATACGTTCAAGAGGAACATTGGAAGAATGTTACAGTTTCTCTCGGCAACAAGGACCATGTGGAGAAGGAGAACTAGTCGAAGAGATCAGGTCCAACATAACCAAAAGGTTAAGCTCTAGAGCTCAAGGTAGAATGGAAAGTGAAAGATAAATCCAAATTGAGCCTACCCTCAAAGATGACTGAACGCATAGGGGAAAGTTTATCCGGTAAAGAACGGACGTCGTGTTATCCTTGAATTTCAAAGACATAGCTCATCCACAAAAGTTTGACGGCCTCTAGTCTGTCAAGCGTCTCAAGGAAGGAGTTCATGTGGAATGAACGGCGGCAAGGGACTTTCAATAGGTAACCTCCCAAATATTAGTATCAGATAAATTAGGCCAACTGGCAAGGTCAGTATTGAGGGTATAGGCAAAAGGATATGGAATTTGTTGCACCAAACCAAATTGATGAGCACACTATTGAGGCATGTAGACTTCAATTCCACAATTAGTAATGGGACACCAGGTCATCCCCAAACCATAATGCAAGTTCCTAAGGCAAGTATAAGAAAACCAGTCATTTGTATGAGTGGAAGCAACATTAGGTGGTGCCTCCATAGGTTGATAGAGAAACATTCTGGCCCCGATTATGGGTAAATGTCATCCAATTATGCCATAGTTCATGTAGATTTTATAGAAAATAGAAGAAATCCGCAAAGGTCTACTTCTTGGAAAAGGCCATAGCAAAAAAAAAAAAGACCATAAGAAAAAGATACATTATTAGCACGTGGGATTGAGAGTTCTAGGAAATAGGCATGAAGCCACAATTGAAGAACCCAATGAGGACATGAGTCTCTTCATCTTCGCTGCTACTATTTTCCACATCCATGATAGAGGTGGGCAAGCATTACAGGAACAATGGCATAGGAATTTACCGTGATCAGATTAACGACCTGCGGGATGTACTCCTTAGTGACTTTGCAGGAAGATGCACAAAAAAAGAAGTGGTTGAGCCAATAGAGTAGGAATGAAATGTCCTCTTTATTCGAAATCAAAGAACCATCGCGGCTGCCCAGGCCGTGTTTAAAATGAAATAGACAAAAATTGGTTTGCCCAGTGCATTAGTGGGAAAATGATGACTCAATTCAGTATGAGGGAGTAGGACATTAGTTGTGGCCCAAAATGTGTAAGGCTGAGAAACACAAATGCATCATAGACCATGGGACCCACCATGCCAAAGTGAATGGAAAACGCATTGTTTTACATGGACCAAAATAAAAGAACGACCCTAAGCAGTGGCTTATCAATGGAAAATAGAATGATACTAAGTTCTATGACATCATAAATGCCAAGGCAATGTCACAAATTTCCTTTTGACGTTCTGACGCGAGTCACCCACAAGACCTAGTCTGAAGTAGGGGCTTTCCATGCACGAGTAGGACTGTCAGGGAGCCAATTCGACCATCGAAGAGGATCTTTAAACTTGAATGGAAGAGACATATAAGAGTCGGGGTAGATATGGAAAACTTCATCTAAAGGAAGTTCTGTGAAAGTAGGTTCGAGGCCCATTTATGAACCACCGGCTAGAGATGGTTCGATTCACATCTGCATAGACCATGATTACAGTTATGGTTGAAAAAGATGGCTTCGACGGTTAGGGGTCATCTCCTATAAATAATGAACGCAAGGCTACCGAAAAGATATCCCTCGATCAGCGCAACAACTCTACACAGAGTTATACTCTCTTTTACTTAGTTTATTTTCCAGCAAATTTATTTTAAGTTGTAATCCATCACTCCAGTGATTTTATTTTTTGTTTGATGTACAATTGTCTTTTCATCTACCAAGTTTAGTATCTTTGCTACTTTACGTTTCAGTGGGCTTTCTACATTCTAGCTCATTCTGTTACCAATTGAAAATTGTTTAAATCTTTGATCCTTAAGGCATAGAAAAGAGCTCAAAGGTAACCTTACGCCTCGCTATGATCGCCTGAACAGTCACGATTTAAGAACCTCACACAAACCCGCAATCTAAAAATACGCCAAACACAATAACAATAATAAATACAAAAAGATCCAACAACTTAATATTACTTGTTGTACAGAAAAGCCTCGTTGGGCACTGACCCTGAAATATTTAAGGTCCCCATTTTATTATATTGTCTTAAATGAGTTCATGACCCCATTTTTATTATATTGCCTCATATGAGTTCATGAAATTAGCAACTAATACAATTGTTTGTTGGTTTGATTGCCACAACTCTAACATAATTTTTTGGTATAGGAGGAGAATATTCATGATCCATGTCTTCTGCTGCTTTCAATTTCTTCTCCTCACTGTTCATGCCAATCATATCAACCCCTACATAATTACAAACAAAAAATACTTAAACTTGAGAAATTTTAAATTTTTGTTGCTAAGAGTTCACTAAGTCTGATCACAAAAGAGTCTTTTGAAAAATACTTGAGAGACCAGAAACTGTCCTAACGACTTTTTGCTTGGCTTTGTCATCATGCAGTTCCAATTTGAGTGTCACTTCCTGTAACAAACAAAGAACAACAGAACCAAAACATATATTTTTACGGCATACAAAGTTCACATGGAAAAGCGAAACCCTAGACACAACACGTGCATATGTATCTCTTAAGAGTAAGTAGTAAAAGATACCTTCAATTGATAGGAACCCAAATAAAAGCCTTTATTAAAAGTTCAATTAAGCAGAGAGTTTAAATATAACCAAATGAAAACCTATCAAAGTCATCCTTGTAGAGTTTTGAAATAAAACACAATGAAATTCTGAAAAAATCCTAGAAATTTCACATACTTGGAAGTTTGTGCGTTTATATGTTTAAATAAAGGGAAAATTAGAATCCAAATAAGATTCATGGTAGAACGCAACAAAAAGGTGATATAAAAGTGGAGTAAAGTGAGATTTCTAGGCTCCATTTTCTTTTGAAGTTTCAAGATCTAAGTTGAGGTCCCAATACCAATGGGCTTTTGGTCCAATGGTATTCCTTACCTTGTGAAGGGTTTGCCTCATTGAGGTTAAGGTTGCAAGCTCTTTCCCCTCTCTCTCTCCCCCTCCCAAAAAAAAAAAGTTGAGTTCCCAAAGAAATTGGATTAGCAAGTCCTCAAGGAGAATTTTCACCGGAGAGATTTCAAGAAAAAGGGAGAAAAAAATGTGAAGAGCCTACCAAATTGAAGGTACCCTAAAGGCATTTTATAATGAGTGAGTAAGTTTGGGGAAGGGGAATGTGTAACACCCCAAAACATACCCTTGACGGCATTACATTCTAAAACTATTCATATCATGAGAGCACTAATATAATCCCTTAAAAAACAAGACTGCATTTGTCATCCACGAATATTTACAACATTATCCAAAAGAATAAGCCCAAGNATCCCTTAAGAAACAAGACTTCATTTGTCATCCACGAATATTTACAACATTATCCAAAAGAATAAGCCCAAGTCATGGCTATTACATCTCAAAAATTAATTAAAGAACCGCAGTGGAATAAATAAAAGAAGCTAGACTGCACAATGTTCCAAAAGAATGTCCTAGTCTAGCACAAAAAGAAAGGACGTTGCTCTATGCGTTCACCTCGGGATCCACACTCCCGTCTAGTGGAGTCTCCCAAGTAGCGGGCTCCTCGACCCTTACGTCCACCTCCTCAAGCGGGGTAATCTGAAAAATGTTAGCGATAGGGGGTGAGCACGAAGCTCTGTAGAAAAATTCTCCCAAACCCATACAAGGTTTAGAAAAACATTTAAAACGGTCGGTCTCAATTTTAACATAAAATAGATACATAATTTGAAATAAAGCAGTGACATTTAAAAATGATCTCAAGTTTATTTAAAAACATTATTTAAATGAATAAACGAGCACTACATACAAATAATAACCATTAATTGTCAAAACCAATTCCAAATAATTCTTTCGGTAGGTGGCATACTTTGTGGTAACCTCCACCCCCCTTTAGGTTACCTTTGATTCTCAAGCTCCCTTACCGGGAATCTCCTGAAAAAGGATGAGCATCCTTACATGAAACCTCTCACCAATCACTACAATATTTCTCAGGCATCCTTACCGGGAACCTCTTGGGAAGGGGTGAGCATCCTTATAAGGAACCTCTTACTCATGTGCATCACAAACAACTCAACCAAGTACACAATTTCAACATTCATCTCAATTTACAAGCATCTATCCAAAATTCACAAAATATATCATGTAACAATTCCACAACCAACTAAGAAAATACATGAGATCGCAATAACATCATTTTTCTACCCAACACAAAGCACTAAGGTTTCGAAATTCATAATAAAGAAAATATTTAGGAAGAAAATACATCACTCTCCAAAAATTAGGGTTTCAAAACTAGAAAGGAGATTTCATGGGTATTAAACCCTACTTTGTTCAAAACATGTAATCCTTGCAAAAAGCCTAAGAGATGATGATTCTATAGCATATATATATATCATTGATAGCCAAAACATACATATATGAATACCCTAACCTCAATGTAAGTGAATGACATAAAACCCCTACCTTGAATCCTTAACTTTGGTGTGAAGAACAAGAATATTTTTTGAGTTTCTCCAAATTTACAGTTTTGCCACTAAGAATCTCCAATTTGATTCATATGACTACCCTAAGGTTTGTCGACGTTCCAGATTCATTTTAAATGTTATTTTAACCTAAAAACATTTATTTTTATGATTTATCTCAAAACCCAAGTCAACGTACACCCGAAACACTAAAGTTTCTATTTTACCCATCTGAATCGGCTATTAATGAAGTTTTGCGATGTTTGCAAATAAAAGGTGATAAAGGGTGCTTCTTAAAGACTTTTATACTTATTTAAAGCCTAAAAATACTCATTATTTTTATATTTTGATTTATGATGCAAATGGAGATATTAAATGCAAAACGAAGCTAATTGGATTATTTCGACATCGTTTCGTTATTTGGCCATAACTCTCTCATCCGAGCTCCAATTGAGATGATTAAAGATGCTATGGAATGATAAGAAAGATCTCTAAAACTTTCATGTTTTAAGGTTTGAGAGATATTGACTGCATCAAGATCTAAATCGAGCTTGAAGTTGCAGCCAGTGCACTGTTCAAGCTAATTGGGCTGTCAAAACAGCCCATCGTTATCTGGGCATAACTCTCTCATCCGAGCTCCGATTGAGATGATTCAAGATGATATAGAATGATACGAAAGAGCTCTAAAACTTTCATGTTTTGAGTTTTGAGAGCTATTCACTGCATCAAGGTCGAAATCGCGCTAGAAGTTGCAGCCAGTGCACTGTTCACAGCCTGTCTACGTCCCTTTTCCATTTCCAATCCATTCCTAAGCCAACCAAATCCATCCCAAACCTCTCCAACACATATTTCTACACCAAACCTATTTAATACAATTTCTAGGACCTAAAATTTCATATTTTCACTTATTAAAACCAAATTTCAACTATTATTTTCACTAACATTTTAAATCTCTACTTTTCCAATCTATCAAATTCAAACACATATCACTATATATATCCACATTTTTTTACCACAATTATTTACTATATATCTATATACATATATAAAAGAAAATGTGGGGTGTTACAAAATGAGTCAAAGTTTACTAACGTTCAATCAATATTTTCTAACAATGAGGTGGAATAAGACATAGGAAGAAGACATATGGAAGAGACAACTGCGTCATTGTCATTTTAATTCATATTTTAGAATGTAGTTTGAGCATTTGGAATATGAAGACAATGTTGTCTTAAATGGTTGGTCTCTCTTTCAATGTTGGCAAACATTAGTTTTTCACGAATCTATTTGGTTAGGAAGAAATAAATGACTAAAAGTGAGAATGATAGAAAGTAAAGTAAATAATAATAATAATAATAATTTAGTCATGTATTTGGTTAGAATGAACAAATTGGTTGAAATGCAGGAAATTTACAAGAAAATTTTACTGGACAATTAAACTTGACTAAACATTTAAAAGAAAAAAAAACACATATTATTCCCAAAAATTAGAAGTAAAAAAAACAAAGTTCTTGGAAATATTCTATGTCTGGCTCTGTCCATACCAAACTTTGTAAAATTAAAAACCAATGGAATATTTAATGACCAAGAAGGGTGAAATGGAAACTCAAATTATACACTTTTCTTATTATTATTATTATTATTATTATTTTATTTTTGGCAAGGAAAAAAAGTTTGTTTTCCATTTCATGCTAATAAACATATAAAAAAAACACTTACAAATTTCTTTCTTTCATTTTCTACCATTATCCCACTAAACAAACGAAACTTAAAGTTGACGGCCATGACAATATTCGTAAATCTATTCACAAGGCAACTTCGGGGCCCTTGTTGTTCTATTTCTTCATTGATGTATTATGAGCGTCTAGAATATGAAAATGTCTTTGCTCCCTTTCAGTTTTGATAAAAACTAGCTTTTCAAAGCTAACATACATTGCACTTTTAAATCTTTCCTCAAAACAACTTCAGGGCCCCATGTCTTTTTTTTTTTCTTCATTGATGTAGTTTGAACATCTAAAATATGAAAGCAGTGGCATTTTACATGTTTGGACTCTCTTTTTGTTTTGGCAATCACTTTCTTCTCAAAGTTGATGTTCATAAAATTTATAAATCATTCCATGAAGAAACTTAAAGATTGTGTTTGTATTTTTTTTTCTTTTGTGACATAGTTTGAGCATCTAGATTATAAAAATGGTGTGGTCTTGTATATTTTCACTCGTCTTCAGGTTCAAAAAACACTAACTTCTCAAAGTTGATGGCCATGACACTTTTCAATATTTCCACAGCCCAACTTCAAGGTTCATATCTTTCTTTTTCTTCATAATTTCTTCCTAAATTATATCATACATTTTGATTCAATTCTTGAATTATATTTTGCAACCCTGCCAAACTGAAGGTACATTAAATGCATTTTATAATGAGTGAGTGAGTTGGGTGAAGGGGAATGAATCAACTTGAGTCAAGGTCACCAAGTTACAATCAATATTTTCCAATGAAGTGGAAAAAAGAGACATGGAGGAGACAATTGTGTCATCATCATAGTTCCTATTTTAGAATGCAATTTAAGCATNACGAATAGTTGATAGTTATATCTGCCATACTTTTATAGATATTTCTCTCGATTAGGCTTATCAATGGTTCAAATTTTTATCTCAACTTGAATTGATATAATTTGTTGGTTGTGGCTTGACATTTTCTNAATGCAGTTTGAGCGTGTAGAATATGAATACGACTTCGTTTTACATGTATGGACTCTTGTTCAATTTTGGTAAACACTAGCTTCTGAAGAGTTCATCTGGTTAGAAAGAAAAAAAATGATAGAAAGTAAAATCATTAGAAAAGAAAATGAAAGGAAATATACTTTTATTCATGCANGTTAAACTTCAGACTACGTATCCAAATAATAGTTGACAGTGACACCCGCCATAATTTTATAGATTTCTTTGGACAATGCAGTGTATACACATCAAGGTTTGAGTTAATTTGATGCAAAATCGGTTTCTATCCTTAGAAAGTAATTATGGAATTTGTATTAGCATTTGTGTCCACTTAATCAGATGGAACGTTAAGTTTAGGTTGTTACATATGGTACAGTACTAGAAGTACTCCCTCCATTCCTAAATATCTGTCATTTTACACAAATTTTTTTGTTCCATAATATCTATCGTTTAATGAAACCAAAGTATAATTAATATTTTTTCTTCCAAATTTACCCTTAACTTTTCAATGCATTAGATTAGGTGGAGGCTAAGTGTCTTTCATATTCCTTTCCTTCCCAATACGTATTGAATAAGAGTATTTTATTCTTGTGTAATTTTTTTTTCCTCATATTAGAGTTATTTAATAACTTCCTTAATCCCTGTGCAAAAACCTTAAACGACAGATATTTAGGAACGGAGGGAGTATTATATACTTCAATAAACCCATTTATATTCGAGCTAAATTTCTAAACATGGGTAAATATGATAATTAATAGTATAGTAATGAGATTCGATACAACATTACAATCTTACTCGGATATTACATTAGGAGAAATGCTATGAGCAGATATCATGTCTAGATGGTTAATTAATGTAGTATTAGAGCAACTGGTCCAACATTTTATAATCTCTTTGTCCCCCCAAAACCAGACAACATCTGAACCCAACCTATGTACTTGCACATCATGCAAAATGGTAGCTACTTAACTGCAAATCTGTTGAAACTTTTTTCCTAACAAATACTTGTTTCAGTTGTTCAAAAGACTCACTGCCATTCAAGGGGCAGGCCTCTATAATACCTAGGTCAACTAAGAAAAATGAAAATAATTATTTGAAAGAATAGGACGAGGCTATTGATGAGGAAAAATAATTAATTTCTTAAGCTAGTGCTTTTGAAATATATTCTTTCTTAATCGTAGATTTTTATTTATTTTCAAAACTATTATTGTTTTCATAAAACAAGTTTTAAACCCACTTTTTCGATGTAAAACTTTATTTGGAAGACATATCTTCAATACAAAACTTTGAAATTGTTAACACACTTTTAAACAAAACTAGGATGAAAAATAAGTTATAAATCAGTGTAGAGTGAAAATAACCACCACCCTATTAAAAGTTTATTTTGTACCATAGTGCAATCTTCAAATAGCTTTTATATTCAATTTGCAATAATTTTCAAGGAAGCCGGTTAATACTTACCCAAAAATATCAAAGGTTAGCCGGATTATCATAAAGACATTTATTGAAGTTCAGGGTGCTGCGAGGACAACGAAAATATCCCAAAAAGAAAAAAACATATTGTATAATGTACACAAGTCTCTTGGAAATAAAAAATAAATATTCTTTACTAAAACGGATTTTCAAACTCGAACCCAAACCAGTCAAGCACAAGCATCACATCAAAGATATGAAAAGAAATAGTTTAAACTCCTTGGTTTACTAGTATAATACAGAATGGTTGAACAAAACTAATTCAGTCAAAGTTAAATACAACATTGCACATTTTCAATTGGATTGAGGCGTTAAGAGCATGACCAACTAGTTCAAAGATTTTATCGATTACGAAATGTTGGTGGAGCAATTTTGAGGACTGATAACAATCAATGAAATATTTCAATATCTACAAAAAGAAAGAAATTTTTTATGAGTACATGATCGCCGAGGTATTCATAAATACAAAATATTCAAAAAATACACATAAGTATCAATATATGATTGAATTAAAAAAAAAAAAAAAACTCTCTCCTAATGCGCCATTCAACTTATGTCGACAACTTGTAAAAATACATTTTTGTTATTATATCATCAATTTTAAGACGGATAAATACAAAAAATAGATTATATTCACTTTCTTGTTTAACTTGTATACACCCTTCATACCATTGGGAACCAATCAACCCTTTCTCCAATTTGTGCTACCAAGTCTTCATAATTAACTTCTCCTCACATTTGCTGATAACAACAATAAACACCTTACCCCGGTTTCCGTCAATAACATGTAGAACAACACTAATTCGTTTGGAGTTTAATTTACTAATGCACATTTCCAATCGGAACTTTATTAGTTGAAGGGTTTGAGAACTTGACGAACTACTTCAAAACTATAACTAACTTAAATGAGTATGAAAGTTTGATAGATGAATTTTAAGAATTGAAAATAATCAAGCAGTTAGAAAATAATGCCTGAATAACAATAATTGCATTAAAAAAATCCGACAATCAAAAAATTAGTAAAGAATATTGAGGAGCGCCCGGACATCGACCCGTCCCTGAGCTACAAGTTATGTAGAAGGTTTGAGGTCTCCCCCAACATTGAGCCAAGGAAGGTCCTCTGATGCTTAAATTAGTATTGTGATCAACACATGAATAAACAAGTACATGAAAGCAAAAAAAAAAAAATTAATTAGAGTGAGGGTGTGTGTTTTAGTGTATGGTAGAAAGTTATGTGCTCTTTCCTGGCCACCCCTACGTTAACCCTATGTTTGTACATGGTATTAGGCCTTAGGAATAGAATGGACATTACATGGGAATGCCTATTCTAATATTTGGTTTGCAGGATTTAAAATCCATTCTCATTCCAAAGGAATACCTAATCCCACAAATTATGGGATTAGACATTACCAAATCTAACATGTTATTCTCCATTCCCAATCCACTCGGTAATAGACCAATCCATCCGGAAACAAAAATCGATTGCTCAAATGTTTGGCTTGCTCTCTCAGTCTCTCTCGTCTCATCTCTCTCTCTCTCTCTCTCTCCAACACTCTCATCAGATCTGAGTCTCTCTCTCTGAGAATTGAGACTCCATCTCTGTAGAGGTCCACTGCTATTANAACTTGTATACACCCTTCATACCATTGGGAACCAATCAACCCTTTCTCCAATTTGTGCTACCAAGTCTTCATAATTAACTTCTCCTCACATTTGCTGATAACAACAATAAACACCTTACCCCGGTTTCCGTCAATAACATGTAGAACAACACTAATTCGTTTGGAGTTTAATTTACTAATGCACATTTCCAATCGGAACTTTATTAGTTGAAGGGTTTGAGAACTTGACGAACTACTTCAAAACTATAACTAACTTAAATGAGTATGAAAGTTTGATAGATGAATTTTAAGAATTGAAAATAATCAAGCAGTTAGAAAATAATGCCTGAATAACAATAATTGCATTAAAAAAATCCGACAATCAAAAAATTAGTAAAGAATATTGAGGAGCGCCCGGACATCGACCCGTCCCTGAGCTACAAGTTATGTAGAAGGTTTGAGGTCTCCCCCAACATTGAGCCAAGGAAGGTCCTCTGATGCTTAAATTAGTATTGTGATCAACACATGAATAAACAAGTACATGAAAGCAAAAAAAAAAAAATTAATTAGAGTGAGGGTGTGTGTTTTAGTGTATGGTAGAAAGTTATGTGCTCTTTCCTGGCCACCCCTACGTTAACCCTATGTTTGTACATGGTATTAGGCCTTAGGAATAGAATGGACATTACATGGGAATGCCTATTCTAATATTTGGTTTGCAGGATTTAAAATCCATTCTCATTCCAAAGGAATACCTAATCCCACAAATTATGGGATTAGACATTACCAAATCTAACATGTTATTCTCCATTCCCAATCCACTCGGTAATAGACCAATCCATCCGGAAACAAAAATCGATTGCTCAAATGTTTGGCTTGCTCTCTCAGTCTCTCTCGTCTCATCTCTCTCTCTCTCTCTCTCTCCAACACTCTCATCAGATCTGAGTCTCTCTCTCTGAGAATTGAGACTCCATCTCTGTAGAGGTCCACTGCTATTAATCTCAGAGCTTCACTCTCAATGAAACAAGGATAAGATTTGTTACAAAGAACAACTAAGACGAGCTCAAATCTAACACAATTTCTGGTAATTTTTAGATCTAGCCTAGAATTGTAGAATTTTGCAATTGTCTTCAAAAAATTTTGTCTGAAATACACGTTGACCTCTCCTTTTCCACCTCTTGCACAATCGCGGACTTCTCAATTTTGTGGGATTTCATTTGATTGGTCCGATTTGTTCCAACTAGGTGGGTTTATGGAGGGAAAATGTTTCACTGTGTGCATTGGGGTGTGTGATTTTAGTAAAGGCAGCAGTTTGGAAGATCTATGTGGTATTGAACAGTTTGAGGAGTTCAAAAACCAGTGTCCCTCAAGTGCAACATAATTTGGAGTGCCACAAGTTGTATGAAGAACTTTAACACCCTGCACATGGATTTGTGCAAATGAAAAAAGTATAAAAAAACTGTTAAAAGCAGCACTCGCTTGTTCAATTTAATACAAACATAATGTTATTTTGCTTACTTGTTAAGGCAATGCACTCAATCTCAAATCAGAAACCTTCAAGTTTCCATGGGAATTATAAGAGGCAAAAAATCGAGATTACCTCCTACTAGAATTGAAATATTGATGTCTTTCTGAACTTGATCTTCCAGTTTTCCTCTTCCTACAAAACGAACACACTGCCCAAGATCGAAGTGCTTCGATCGAAGACACTCCGATACTTAAGTCAGTAAAGATAAAGAAACGAATGGAAGAAGACCAAGAGAGTTCAGTGTAGCTTTCACCTTGGATTCTCCCATTTTTTATAGATGGTCATCCCTTAGGGTTTCTGTGATTTTTGATTTCAGGTGGCACACCTTCCTTCAATTCAGTGATTTGGTTGGGAAGTTGCTGATATTTCTCTATTATTTTCTCCTGATATCTTCAATTTCTCTGATTCGTTTATCTGATTGCCTAAGTTATAGGCGAATCTTTATCCTTATGTTTATTATTTAAAACAGCTCGGACATATCGAAAGTCGAACATACTTGATATTTGCCGAACAGATTAAGGGACTTGGTTTGGCACAAACCATTCTCTTCGATCGCTTTCCCGAACACTTTAATAGGCTCGACTTGGTACAAGTCGAGCTCTTTCCTTACTTAGTTGAATAGATTGATGAGCTCGGTCATAAAGGGAACCGAACTTCTTTTTAGTTTTTCGAACCTTTCCTTAGCTCGGCTTAGCTAGAAGGCATAATAGAGAATTCTTCAGCAGGTGCCTTATCTTGTCAACATCACGTGAGCACATTTAATGCCATGTCATGTGTAATCATGAGGTTTAACCCATTCATTTGCCCCCAGAAAACGTTTGACAGACGTTTTTTGGCTGTCAGCCGTTTTCTTATCGATTCATCATCACTTGTACTTTGTAACATGCCTTTTCATTTTGGCGGCACATTCAAAGCATTTAAATGTTGCCCTTTAAAATTCCTCCTTCTTTATAAATCATCTTTCTTTGTATTTTTGCTTTTCTGCTACCAGACTCTCAGACTCTTATCCTCTTCTTTCTGTGTTTTTCTTTCTATGCACTTCATCTTCTTTATGGCTCCTCTTACTCCTTCAGAAGTTCCTGCCTTCAAAATCAAGTACAACATCCCAGACGATGTTGAGGTCAGGGTTGTTGGGAAGGATGAACCCTTGATTGGCACTAGAGAGAGAATCTTCATCCTTACTCGTGCCATTACTGAGGGTGAAATTCGTTTTCCCCTTGATCCTCTTCTTCTCTGGGTTCTCTCTGCCACAAAACTTTGCCCTCTCCAATGTTGCCTCAACTGTTTTCAAATCGTCATGGGGGTGTCTTCTTTGAACAAGATTCTGGGTTTGAGTCTTGGACTATGAGAGATTTTATACTGCTACATCATCAAGGTCGGCAGAGATAACTACTATCTATCAGTGAGGAAGAAGGAGAGGTATTTGGTAACCCACCTTCCAGATTCAAACAAGGGCCATGAGAATGATGTGGTGTTTGTCTCTGGCAACTGGGAATATGCTCCTAGTGTCACTTCATCCTATCGATGTCCCTACGAAGAAGGCATGCTAGGTATTTGGTATCATTTGCCTTTTGTTTTAACCTTCTGTTTTAACTTTGATTTTTCATTCTACTGACATGAGTTTTCTTTTGCACAGGTGAATTGTGAAGGGAAGGATTGTTGAGTCATTTGTAAAGATGGACCAACTTTAGAAAGTTTGGAATTTCAATGAGTCTTTGTTCTGCTGAGCCGCCCACACACTGCTTGGGTACACTCTAACTTATACTTCCTTCATTGATGTGCCGAATCGATCCAACGCCACTTTGGCTGTAGATCAGGAGGAGATCCAGTCTACTCGGGCTCAGACCCCTCGCGCCAAGAAAAAATCGTCTCTTGCAGCATCTGGGCGCAGGACTGTAAATAATTTTCTTGACTTCCTATCAACTGTTGAACCGACCCCTTCTTTCGATCCGACTCAAACTACTCCAACGATTCTGACTTCTGTTCTTGAGGAACCCATTCCCGAGGTTCCAACTGAAACTCCTCTTCTTAACAATGTTGATCCACCAACCATTGGCCAAGTAGATATGGCTCAATCAATTGAAACTTCAATTCCCGTTGAGCTTGATCCTCCAGATTCTGTCTTTTCTCCTATACCCGAAGATGACTCGATTTTTCAACTTGCCAAGGACCCTACCCCAAAAAGGCGGAGGACAGCTGAGTCTGAAGCGAGCCTTCTTCTTGAGCCTTCCAATCCTCCATTACGACCAGTCCTTAGAGCCAAAAAGAGAAAATTTACTGCCAATGACTCTGCAATAGAAGATTTTAATGTTATAAAGGGAATTTCCTGAGGAGTGATTTTGCCTCGAGATCTAGCAATGAATGAGGTTCTTACTGACGATGAAGTGTCTCGTCAAGCAATTCAACATATGGTCCTGGTAAGTTTCGATTCTGAATTCCTTTAAGCTTTTTACTATTTCTTTAAATTCTTCTAAGTCTCTTCTTTTTTCATAACTTTAAGGGTCTGCAAAAAGTACATGAGGTCGGAGCTCGGATAGCTCGTAAAGATAAGGCCATGAAATATGTCATCCATGCCCGAGCTTTTGCTTTGGCCAAGAAGGAGAGCGTGGATGAGGAGTACGCAAAACTCTGCGAAGAAGTGAAGGTTCTGCAGGCTAAAAATCAAAGCTTGATCCAGGAGAACCAAAAGCTTTCTTCAGATGTTGAGAAATTGAAGGAGTCCGAGCACAAAGTCAACGTGGAGCTCTCTGAATCTCAACTTGACTACTCCACCCTCATTGAGGAATTTTATCAGTACAAGGTCGAGGCTAAAGAGAATGAAGATGTTGCATACAATGAAGGTATGGAGAAAGCTGAGGATGACTTAGCTCTTCAGATCCCTCAGCTCCAAGAGGCATTCTTCAATAGAGGCTGATAGGCTGCATTGACTGCAGCAGAGGTCGATCCTTCGTCTGAACTTTTTTCAAGGCATACAGCTCCGAGCTCCTCTCATCCTCCTACTCCTTCAAACACTTAGAAGACTTTTTTAAATGTTTTGAAAATTCTGATGTACCTGTTTAATGATCATGACCCTGTAGAAAATTTTTGACGTATGAATGCAAAATGATCTTTGGCTTTTTAATTTCTATAATTTTTGTTATGCTTTGAGAAAACATGACTTTTTGAAATCAAAGTCCTATTTGCTTTTCAGCTTTTAAGTTTTGGCCTCTGTTTGGCCATTTTTTGAAAAGTTTGGTTCCTCAACAAGAACCTTTTTCATACTTGGAAAAATTTCTAATCTCTTTGAAGTCTTAGCCTTTGCTCGGCCCTTTTCAGAGAGCTCAGTTCCTCAACAGGAACCTTTTTTATACTTAGAAAAAGTTTCAAACCTCTTTGAAGTCCTGGACCTTGCTCGGCACTTTTCAAAGAGCTCGATTCTTCAACAGGAACCTTTTTTTACACTTAAAAAAAGTTTCAAACCTCTTTGAAGACTTGGTCGTTTCTCGGCCCTTTTCAAAGAGCTCGGTTCTTCAATAGGAACCTTTTTTTATACTTAGAAAAAGTTTCAAACCCCTTTGAAGTCTTGGCCGTTGCTCGGCCCTTTTCAAAGAGCTCGGTTCCTTAACAGGAACCTTTTTATACTTAGAAAAATTTTTAAGCCTCTTTGAAGTCTTGGCCCTTCCTCGGCCTTTTTCAAAGAGCTCGGTTCCTCAGCAGGAACCTTTTTTATACTTAGAAAAATTTTCAAACCTATTTGAAGTCTTGGCCCTTGCTCAGCCCTTTTCAAAGAGCTCAGTTTCTCAGTAGAGTTACTCAAAGTCCCCTTGAGATCTAAGAGTGTTTTTACTCCACACCGACCCGCCAATCTGATTGAACTCAAACCCATCCCTAGTCAGCTTACATTGTCATGCCTAGCTGAGGGCCTAGATTTGATCGGGTGACTGCGCCTGATTTAAGCTTTTGACTTCTATCAGGTTTTTGACCTCCCTACCTTAGTAGTAGGATGTATATAATGTAAAGCAAGTGTTGTAAAAAGATCCTCGAATTTTTATTGATAACTTTGACTTGATCCATTTGCTGCTAGTATATCATGGCTTAAGAGGCACCCTTAAATTTTCGAAGGAACTTCGGAGTTCTATTTAAAAAGGTACTTTTTAGAAATAAAATTTTCTGAGGTTCGCAGTGTTCCAGGGGCATGGTACTGCCTTATAATCCAAGGTCTCGAGTTCGTAATACCCACTACCCCCTACTTTGACTATTCTATGTGGACCTTTCTAGTTTGCTCTAAGCTTTCCATGAACTGGGTTCTTAGCCGATCCTAATACTTGCCTGAGTACTAGGTCCCCAAGTGTGAAAGATCGAGGGTTTACATTCTTGTTATAAGCTTGGGACATCTGATTCCAATATGAAGCCATTTTTATGGCGGCCTGCTTTCTCTTTTCCTCTGCCAGATCAAGATTTCCTGCGATTACAGCGTCATTAATGCTACTTTCGACCAGCTCGATTCTTAAGGTCAGTAAGCCGATCTCTAATGGAATAACAGCTTCGATCCCATATGCTAGGGCAAAGAGAGTCTCTCTAGTTGAGCGTCGAGGTGTGGTTCGGTATGTCCACAGAACACTCGGCAGCTCCTCTACCCATCTTCCTTTGGCATCCTCCAGCCTTTTCTTGATTTCATCCAAGATTATTTTGTTAGAAATCTCTGCCTGTCCATTACTCTGAGGGTACGCAGGGGTAGAATAATGATTCTGAATCCCGAAATGCAAGTAATGATGTATTTCCAGATAAATTTTCTTGTATCAGTATCTCTGATGTTGGCTAGGGGCTCGGCTTCCACCCACTTTGTAAAATAATCAGTTGCACTACTTCTTGTTGCCTGGTGCCCGAGGAAATGGTCCCATTATGTCTAGTCCCCACTGAGCAAATGGCCACAGGCTGGCCACGGGCTGGCCAATGAAAGCAGCTCCTTTGAAGGTTTTCTCGGTATCAGTGAGAATTTTTGACTTTCTCGTACCGTCTCACGAACTTTTGAGCATCCTTCTGCATATATGGCCACCAAGAACCCTGATACCGAGGAATATTTCAAAGAAAGCAAAGAGGAAAAGGAATCCATACACATCAAAAAGTAATCAAACAGTGTATGAAATCAAACAGTGTATGACTCCTATTGGCATGGACAGTTGATGGGTTGGTTTCCAAGTCTTACTCTTGAGGACTTGGTGAGAAAGGAGTTGGGTCTACCTCGGGTCATTTGCGAGTATGTGGATGTCTTCCTAGATGAGTTACCAAGATTGCCTCCACATTAGGAAGTCGACTTTTCCATTGATTTGTTGCCCGTAGTATCCCCCATCTCTATGACACCATATAGGATGGCACTGGTGGAGTTACAAGAACTTAAGGTCCAATTAAAGGAATTATTGGACAAGGGCTTTATGCGGTTGAGTACCTCACCTTAGGGTGCTCCAGTACTATTTTCCAATAATAAAGATGGGACATTTAGACTTTACATAGACTACCGACAGTTGAATCGGATCATTATCAAGAACAAGTACCCATTGCTGCGTATAGATGACCAGTTTGACCAATTGAGAGGGACTCGGGTCTACTCCAGAATAAACTTGTGCATGAGTTATCATCAATTGAAGAGAAGGGATGCTAACATTCCTAAGACAACATCTAGGACTCGGTTCGACCACTTCAAGTTCACGGTTATGTCATCAATTTAACGAAGGCCCCATCAGCGTTCATGGACCTCACACATAGGGTGTTCAAACCCTACATTGATTAGTTTGTTGTGGTGTTTATAGATGACATTCTTGTGTACTCCAAGCTTGAGGAGGAGCACGGAAATCACTTGAGGATTGTTTATACAAGCCTTGAGAGATCATCAATTATATGTCAAATTCAATAAGTGTGTTTTCGCTAAAAGATGTCAAATTTTTGGGCCACATTGTGTCCAATATGGGTGTGTTAGTTGATTTAGAGAAGGTTAAAGCGGTAATGAATTGGGAGAGGCCGAAGTCAGTCTTTGAGATACGTAGTTTCTTTGGATTGGTAGGATATTATAGGACGTTCATTGAGGACTTCTCCTGCTTAGCAGCTCCTATGAAACAACTTACCAGAATGGATGTCAGGTTTCAATGGATGACTATTATGAGAAGGCATTCCAAGAGTGGAAAAAAGGTTGGCCTCAGCTCCTATCTTAATCATTTTGGAAAGAGGACAGAGGTATATGGTCTATTGTGATGCCTCAAAGGAAGGACTAGGATGTGTTTTGATGTAATTTGGGAGGGTATGCTTCTGGTTCTCGTTAGCTTAAGAACAATGAGAAAAACTATCAGACACACGACATGGAGTTGGCAGCTATTGTCTTTGCATTGAAGGCATAGTGCCACTATCTATAGGAAGAGCAATTTGAGGTGTATTCGGACCATAAGAGTCTAAATTATATTTTGACACAACCAAACCTAAACATTAGATATCGCCGATGGATGGAGTATCTAGACGATTATGACTTTAGTTTGCGCCACCATCCTGGTAAGGTAAACGTGGTGACTAATGCTCTCAACTGAAAGTTACGAGGAGTTTTAGCTCGTGTAGTTTCACGAGGGTGGCAGGTTCTTGAGACTATTACTCCATCTTTACTCAACAAAGTGATTGAGGCTCAGGGTCAAGATTTTAAGGTATTGTCCATCAGGGACAAAAAACGTTCAGGCAGGTTTGGGTGATGAGGGTTGGGTTGCTCATTTCGATGGTAGTCCCTGGTATAGAGGTAGGGTTCTTGTTCCTTACTCCATGGATATGAGGGAGGAGATACTTAGGTAGTTTTATTGCTCTCGTTTTGTATTGCATCTTGGTGGCCCAAAGATGTATCATATTTTCATCGTCAGTACTACTAGAGTAGAATGAAGAAACATGTGGTTGACTTCAATAGTAGGTGTTTGACTTGTCAGTAAGTCAAGGCTGAGCACAAAAGACTAGCATGGTCGTTCTAGCCACTAGAGGTAGCCAATTGAAAATGGGAGCATATCATTATGGATTTTGTTACTCATTTACCATGATCTACCTAGGGACATGACGCAATATGGTTTATAGTGGACCAACTTACCAAGTCGATTCATTTTTTGGCAGTACGAATGACCTTCACATTGGAGGAATTCTATAGGCTATATATTCAAGAGATTGTTTGGTTGCCTGGGGTACCCTTTTTTATTGTAGATCAAGATCCACGATTTACAACTCGATTTTGGGAAAGTTTTCAGCAAGCTATGGGTACATAATAGATGTTGAGTATTGCTTTTCATCCACAAACTGATGGCCAGTCAGAGAGGACTATTCAGATCCAAGAAGATATGCTTTGGACATGTGTTGTTGACCTCAAGGGTAGTTGAGAGGATCATTTTCCCTTGGTTGATTTTTTCTATAACAATAGTTATTAGGCATGTATATAAATCACAACTTACGAGGCTATTTATGGGACATCGTGCCATTCTCTGATTTGTTGGATAGGTTGGAAAGGGACCTTCCACGGGTCTGAAAATGATTAGGAACACCAACGAGAAGATGGTCATATTATTCGATGGCATCTTTTTATGGCTCAAAGTCAACAAAAAAGTTATGCCGACCAACGACGGAGACCCCTTGAGTTTGAGTGGGGGATCCCATATTCTTGAAGGTTAAGCCTAAGCGGGGGATGGTCTGATTTGGTAGGAGGGATAAGTTATCCTAAGATATATTGGGCCTTTCGAGGTACTTAAGAGGGCTGAGACAGTTGCTTATTGTTTGTTGTTATCACCACATCTATCAAGTGTTCACAGTGTAATCCATGTATCCATGTGTCAGAAGTACAATCCAGATCCTATTTCTGTGATAGATTGGGGTGAACTTGTGGAAAATGCGGATGAAACCTTCGAGGAGAAATTGGTCATTATTCTGGATAGCTGAGAACAAGTTTTGCAAGGCAAGACTGTGAGACTGGTTAAGGTGATGTAGAAACACCGGGGTGTCGAGGAGGCTACATAGGAGCGTGAGGATACTATNAAGGCAAGACTGTGAGATTGGTTAAGGTGATGTAGAAACACCGGGGTGTCGAGGAGGCTACATAGGAGCGTGAGGATACTATACGGTCCACCTACCCATTTCTATTTGAAGATGGAGGCATAATTTAAACTTCGTGTCAATTCCATACAAAATGACTCACATGTGTTCTTAATTTCTAGGACGAAATTTTCTAAAATGGAGAAGAATATAAAATTGACAAAAATTAATAAATCGATTAAGTGGGTAATATGGTAATTAAGTCATTTAAGCATGGTTAACAATCTAAAAGTTTTTATAACTCAGATGATGAAACAGACCTCACCATTGGACTTGTATCGTGAAAACATGTTGGGCGTACAAATTTTAGATTTTGAGACAATCGGAAAAATTACACATTATGAGACGAGATACGCGATCGGATGTTACGCAATTAAAATTCCAACAAATTAGACTTTTATTTATGGGATCCACAACATAATTAAAAAAGCCACTCAACTAACACTATCCAAACTTGACATTTGTCACTCGACACATTACACACTTAGTATATAAAGGGCCAAAAAGTGGAAGACAATATTCCACTCCCCCATTCTCTTTGCAAATTTTAGTAGAGAGAGAGGTTGAAGGAACTCTTCCACTTCCCCTCCTCCTTTTAAAAATATCTTTCAATCCAACCATTGGATCTTATCAACCAAGAATTAAAGTCGTTCTATATGATGAGGGCTACCTACCAACACCAAGATCGACTATTTTCCACCATTTTCAGATCAAGGGTTGGCTAGATCTTGTAAAGTGCTTAGTTGGGATTTTCAAGGGACTTCTTCACCACCATTTGATACTAAGAGGTGTGGGTTCCCTTCTATTTAAACTAAATTCCAATTTAGTGGGTGTATCTGATATGAGTATAATCAACAAGCATGCTAATTGTGAGATTAGCATATGGCTAGTGGTGTTCACTTGTTGATTTGATGAACATGTTGTGATCTTAATAATTATATTATTAAGTACGTAAACTTATTGTTATGTGAATTATGATAAGCATTCTAGGTGTATATATTCTATGCACTTTAAATGTTTGATGAAATGTCATATTGTGGACAAGTATGTTATGTGGGTTAATTGATGCACATCACATGTTTGATGAAATGCTAGAATAAGAAATATATGCTTTCTTGCTATATTTGAGATTGTAAGTCCATTTAAATTGCAATTGGGCATACATGGTATGTGCACGAGTTTAACACAACATCCATGATTCATTGGAATGGTAATGTGCGTCTGGGCATGGGTTGATCACTTATCACATAGGTCAATGGGTGGGGCTTGGGAAATGGACTACGGTTTGATTAAGTCTCACGGGAATATGCATGATAATGTGTTGAGATATAGCAAGAAAGGCTAGATTCTTCATTGGTTGCAAGACCTAATTTTCTCAGTCACACACTCCCCGGTGGTGTAACGAGTCTATCAAAGTTTATTGGTGCACGCAGGATCCGAGGTAGGATGTCCTCAAACTTTGTATCAGTTTGGTAGCCCATTGTTGGAATTCTATAAATTACCTATCCCATAAAGACAAGATATTAAATGAAAGGCCATTGATTGAGCATAACTCAATGGCGTGGGCGTGGAATGCCCAATTCATGTGCATGGCATCACATGTGTGATGAGAACCTAGGGGTAGGTTCAGGATTGGTTTCGCATGCATGAAACATCACTTCATGTTATGGCATCATTGGTGGCATTATTTATGGCACATGTTACATATATGAATGCTTGAGTTATAAGAATGTGTGTTACCATTATATGCATCAATCGGTTGGGAGGTGTACTTCAAAGAAGATGCCATACTGGGCATTGGGTCACCCCATTGTAGGAAAACATTTTTAGTTACAGTGCATGCTTTCGCGGATGACCCGCACCTGGGCCCAGCTTGACAACGAGTCGGAGTCTGGCCTTTTATTTTGATGTATATCTACTTCATCCCAAATGTAATTAAGTAGATAACCTTGTAGTTTTGGTTTGTACAACATATGTACATTCTTTTGTAAAGGCATGTAATCTTGAAAAATACTGTGTCTATTCTTTTGATAAATGATTTCTACCTTTGGAGTAGCTTAATTAAGTGCAAACGTTTGACCTAGGAATGTCATCATAAATATACAAGAGATAGGTTGTGTTTTGGATGGAGCTCTCCGTACAAAGGAGATTCCATCAAAATTTTGTTAAAATTGGTCCACTAAGACCAAGGCCTTAAGTAAATTAATAAGGCTTGACGAGTAATAAAGACCCTCGGGAATTGGGGCGTCACAAAAAGCTCATCAGCTAGACAGTCAGTGGCCATCTCCTACACACAACAAAGGCAAGGCTACCAAAAAGTGATCCCTCGATCAACACCGCTACTCTACATAGAGCTATCCTATCTTTTACTTAGTTTATTTTTCAGCAAATTTACTTTAAGTTGTAATACATCACTCCGGTGATTTTCTTTTCTGTTTAATGTTAAGTACAATAGTATTTTCAACTTCCTAGTTTAGTATTTCTGCTACTTCACATTTCAATTGTCTTTCCTCATTCTAGCCTCTTCTGTTACCTGGTGGAAATTGTTTAAGTCCTTGATCCTGAAGAAATAATAAAAAACTCATAGGTAACCTTACGCTTTTCTACTATCGCCTGAACAGTGACAATTCAAATAGGAAACGTCGTACGTGTTTGGGTCTTAAGTCTAATTAAGCTTTGACATGCCCGCAATCCAAAAATACGCCAAACGCAATACCAACAACAAATACAAAAAGATCCAACAACTTAATATTACTTGTTGTACATAAAAGTCTTCTTGGAAACTAACCCTTAAAGATTTAAGGGCCCCATTTTTATTATATTGTCCTAAATGAGTTCATAACCCCATTTTTATTACATTGCCTCAAATAAGTTCTTGAAATTAGCAAATAACACATTGGTTTGTTGGTTTGATTGCAACAACTCTAGCATAATTTGTTAGCATTGGAGGAGAATATTCATGATCAACATCTCCCGTTGCTTTCAATTTCTTCTCCTCGTTGTCCATGCCAATCGTATCAACCCCTACATAATTATAAACAAAAAATATCTACACTTGAGAAATTTTAAATTTCATTATCTGGGATTTTGTTGCTAAGAATTCATTACATTTGAGCACTAAAGAGTTTTTAAGAAAATACCTGAGAGGCTAGAGACTGTCCTAACGACTTTTTGCTTGGCTTCCTCATCATTCAATTCCAACTCGAGTGCCAGTTCCTATAACAAACAAATTAAAGAACAACATAACCAAAACATATATTTTGATGGCATACGAGGTTCACATGAAAATGCAAAACCCCAAAGACAACATTTATGCACTTATACATATATATCTCTTAGGAGAAAGTAGTAAACCATGTGTTGAATTGGTAGGAACCCAACAAAATGATTTTATTAAAAGTTCAATTTAGCAACGATTTTAAAATTAACCAAATGAAAGCCTCTCAAAGTCATCCATGTAGAGTTTTGAAATAAAACACAACAAAATTCTGAAAACCTCCTGAAAATTGCACATACTTGGAAGTTTTCTATATGTATATGTGTAATGGGAAAAATTCGAATCCAAACAAGATTCATAGTACAATGCAACAAAAAGGCGGTTACATGTGAATTAAAGTGAGATTTCTAACCTCCATTTTCTTTTGAAGTTTCAAGATCTAAGTTGAGGTTCTGGAGAAAGTCGTTTAGCAAGTCTTTATGAAGAATTTTCACCGGAGAGATTTCAAGAAAAAAGGAGAANTTTCAAGATCTAAGTTGAGGTCCCAGAGAAGGTCGTTTAGCAAGTTTTCACTGGAGATATTTCAAGAAACAAAGAGGAAAAAAAATATGTGAAGAGCCTACCAAATTGAAGGTACCCTAAAGGCATTTTATAATGAATGAGTGAGTTGGGGGAAGGGGAATGAGTCAAAGGTTACTATCCTACAATCAATATTTTCTAACAATTAGCTGGAAAAAGACATATGGGGGATAAAACTGCATCGTTGTCATTGTAATTCATATTTTAGAATGTAGTTTGAGCATTTGGAATATGAAGACAACGTTGTCTTACATGTTTGGTTTCTCTGTCAATTTTGGCAAACATTAGTTTTTTAAAAATCCTTTTGCTTATGAAGAAATAAATTACTGAAAGTGAGAATAATAGAAATTAAAGTGATAAAAAAGAAAATAAAAAGAAATATATTTTTAGTAATGTATTTGGTTAGAATGAACAAGTTGGTTGAAAGGTAGGAAATTTACAAGAAAATATTCTTAGTTGTCCAAATTATCCTGAAATATATTAAACTTGGCTAAACATTTAAAAAAAAACACGTATTATACCCAAAATTTGGAAGGAAAAAAAAAACAAAAATTCTAGGACAGTGATCAGCTTGACCCAATGCAGACAGACTCCATGCCTGGCCCAGTCCATCCCAAGCTTTTTAAAATTAATAAACATTGGAATATTTAAGGACCAATAGGGGTAAAATAGAAACTCAAATTATAGACCACCACTTTATTTTTTATTTTTTTTATTTTTTTCTTTTTTGCAAGAAACAAAATTTAATTATTTGTGGAAAAATCAATAGATGTAGGAAAATTAATAAGTCCATTGTTTTCCATTTCATGTTAAATAAACACATAAAAAAACTTAAATAATTTTCTTTCTTTCATTTTCTACCACTATTTGGCTAAACAAACAAAACTTAAAGTTGACGGCCATTACACTAATAAATCTATTGATGAAGCAACTTCAGGGCCCGTGTCATTCTTTTTCTTCATTGATTTGTCATGAGCATCTAGAATATGAAAATGTATTTGTCATACATATTTCGTCTCTCTTTCAATTTTGACAAACACTAACTTCTCAAAGCTGACAACTATTGCACTTTTAAATCTTTTCGCAAAACAACTTTTGGGCCCCATGTCCGTTTTTTCTTCATTGACGTAGTTTGAGCATCAGAAATATGAAAGATGTGGCATTTTACATGTTTGGACTCCCTTCAGTTTTGGCAAACAGTTTCTTCTCAAAGTTGATGGCCATAAAATTTATAAATCATTCCATGAAGAAACTTAGGGACAATGTTGGTATTTTTTTCTTTAGTGACATAGTTTGAGCATCTAGAATATAAAAGTGGTGTGGTCTTGCATATTTTCACTCCTCTTCAATTTCAACAAACACCAGCTTCTCAAAGTTGATGGCTGTGACATTTTTCAATCTTTCCACAACACAACTTCTGGGCTCTTGTCTTTCTTTTTCTTCATAATTTCATTCCTAAATTATATCACACATTTTGATTCAATTCTTGAATTATATTTTGTGAGCCTACCAAATTGAATGTACCCTGAATGAATTTTAGAATGAGTGAGTGCGTTGGGGGAAGGGGAATGAGTCAACTTGAGTCCACGTCACCAACTTACAACCAATATTTTCCAATGAAGCGGCAGAAAGAGACTTATGGTGGAGACAATTGAGTAGTTGTCATCATAGTTCCTATTTTAGAACGTAGTTTGAGCGTGTAGAATATGAAAACGGCTTCGTTTAATATGTATGTGTCATTCAATTTCGACGAACATTAGCTTCCTATGGGTTCGTTTGGTTAGGAAAAAAAAAATTATGGAAAGTGAAATCATTGGAAAAGAAATATACTTTTATTCATGTATAATGTTAGCATGAAAAATTTGTAAAAAAGTTATAGAAAATTTTAATTTTATTATTTGAAAGGTAGGAAGGCTAGAATTAAATATTCCTTATTGTCTAGATTGTCCTTATGTGTATTAAACTTGAATAAATAATAATAAAAATGTATTATACCTAAAAAAAAATTAAAAAGTGTCTCCTAGGCTATTTCTAGGACAATGATTGAATCGACCACAGGATTGCGGGATAGATTCTAGGACAAAGAAGGGTAAAATGGAAACTCAAATTATACATCATCATTTTATTGCTTTTTCTTATGTTTTTTATAAGAAAAAAAGTTGGTTATTTGTGAAAAAATATATACATGTGAACAAATTAATTCTTAATTGTTTTCCATTTTATGCTAACCAAACACATAGAAAATTTGTAAAATTTTCTTTTCTTGCATTTTCAAACATTATCTCGCTAAACAAATCAACTCTAAAGTTGACGGCCATGACACTTTTAGATCTTTTTACGAAGAAACTTCAGGGTCCGAGACTTTTTCTTTCTTCATGGACATATTTTGAGCATCTAGAATATGAGTGTCATCATCTTAAAAGTTGGTATCTTTTTCAGTTTTGACAAACACTAGTCTTTCAAACTTAACAGACATTGCACTTTTAAATCTTTCTATGACGTAAATTTGGGGCATGTTTGTATCTTTCTTCACTAACATTGTTTGAGCGTTTGGAATATGAAAGCAATGGTATCTCACATGTTTGGACTCTCTTTCAATTTCGATAAAACACTGGCTTCCTAGAGTTGATGGTTATTAATGCTTTAAAGCATTCCATGAAGAACCTTCAAGGATCGGGTATGCCTTTTTTTAATTTATTTAGTTTGAGCATCTGGAATATGAAAGCAGCATAGTCCTACATTAGGACTTAGTATCAACATGTACTAACATCTCAAAGTTGACGGCCATAGCACTTTTAAATCTTTTCACAAAGCTACTTCGTGGCTCGTGCCTTTCTTTCTTCACAATTCACGAAAAACTTATTTGGTTCCTAGATTAGATTGCATATTTCGGTTCAATCTTCGAACTATTTTTCCTCAGATGAGTCATGGAATATTTCAAATTGAGCCAACGTGAAATTTTCATCTAATAGATAGAATTATCATTTCAAGGATATAATCATACACCCCCCTTGTGCCTATGAAACTAAATAAAATTCATAAGCACTATCAATTTGAGAAAACGCCAACTTGACCTTATTCCTCATGATCATTCGCTTAAACATAATGTCTAGTTTTTTTTTATCCTTTATAGGCTTTGTGCAAAGCCCTTTCTTTAGAACTTCTTACAGTGGTGCACAAAGTTAACTATGCACGATCAAATCAGTCGAATGTGTGGCAATTAATAATAAGAGACAATTGATAATGTGTTGAGACATAGCAAAAAGGGTTAGATTCTTCCTTGGGTGCAAGACCTAATTTTATCAGTCACACTCTCCGGTGGTGCAATGAGTCTATGAAAGTGTATTGGTGTACGCAAAATCCGAGGTGGGATGTCCTCAAAATTTGTATCAGTTTGATAGCCCATTGGTGGAAGTCTATAAATTATCTACCCCATAAAGACAAGATATTAAATGAAAGGCCATTGTTTGAGCATAACTCAATGGTGTGGGCGTGGAATGCCTAATTCATGTGCATGGCAGCACATGTGTGATGAGAACCTAGGGGTGAGTTTGAGATTGGTTTCACATGCATGAAGCATCACGTCATGTTATGGCATCATTGGTGGAATTATTTATGTCACATGTTACATATATGACTGCTTGAGTTATAAGAATGTGTGTTACCATTATATGCATCATTGGGTTGGGAGGCGTACTTCTTAGAAGATACCCTACTAGGCATTACCTCACCGCATTGTGGGAAAACATTTTTAGTTATAGTGCATGCTTCCGCAGATGACCCACAACCGGGCCCAGCTTGACAACGAGCCGGAGTCTAGCCTTTTATTTTGATGTGTAGATACTTCATTCCAAATATAATTAAATTGATAATCTTGTAGTTTTGGTTTATACAACATATGTATATTCTTTTGTAAAGGCGTGTAATCTTAGAAAAATGTTGTTTCTATTCTTTTGATAAATGATTTCTACCTTTGGAGCCGCTTAAGTGTTTACGTTAGACCTGGAAGGTCATCGTAAATATACTAGAGATAGGTTGTGTTTTGAGTGGAGCTCTCCATACAAAGGAGATTCCGTCAGAATTTTGTTGAAATTGGTCCACTAGGACTAAGACCTTAAGTAAATTAATAAGGCTTAACAAGTAATAAGGACCCCCGGGAATTGGGGCATCACAAAAAGCTCATTAGCTAGACGGTTAGGGGGCATCTCCTATAAACAACAAAGGCAAGGGTACCAAAAAGTTATCCCTCGAGCAACATCGCAACTCTACCTAGGGCTATCCTATCTTTTACTAAGTTTATTTTTCAGCAAATTTATTTTAAATTGTAATCCATCACTCCGGTGATTTTTTTTTATATTTAATGTTAAGTACAATAGTATTTTCATCTTCTTAGTTTAGCTTTTTTGCTACTTCACATTTCAATTGTCTTTCTACATTCTAGCCTCTTTTGTTACCATGTGGAAATTATTTAAGTCCTTGATCCCGAAGGAATAATAAAAAACTCAGAGGTAACCTTATGCTTTTGTACGATCACCTGAACAATCACAATTTAAGAACCTCACATCTAGTCAAATAGGTAAGATTGTACGCGTTTGGATATTACGTCCAATTAGGCTTTGACACGCCCACAATTTAAAAATACGCTAAACGCAATAACAACAACGAATACAAAAAGATTCAGCAACTTAATATTACTTGTAGTACATAAAAGTCTTGGGCCCCAACCCTTAAAGATATAAGGGCCCCATTTTTATTATATTGTCTTAAATGAGTTCATGACACCCATTTCTATTACATTGCCTTAAATGAGTTCTTGAAATTAGCAAATAACACATTGGTTTGTTGGATTGATTGCAACAACTCTAGCATAATTTGTTAGCATTGGAGGAGAATATTCATGATCAATGTCTCCTGTTGCTTTCAATTTCTTCTCCTCGTTGTCCATACCAGTCGTATCAACCCCTACATAATTATAAACAAAAAAAGTTTAAACTTGAGAAATTTTAAATTTCATTATCTGGGATTTTGCTCCTAAGAATTCATTACATTTGAGCACTAAAGAGTTTTTAAGAAAGTACCTGAGAGGACAAAGACTGTCCTAACCACTTTTTGCTTGGCTTCGTCATCATGCAATTCCAATTTGAGTGCCAGTTCCTATAACAAAAAATTTAAAGAACAACATAACCAAACATATATTTTGATGGCATACGAGGTTCACATGAAAAAGCAAAACCCTAGAGACAACATTTATGCATGTATACATCTACATGCATATATATCTCTTAGGAGAAAGTAGTAAACCATGTGTTGAATTGGTAGGAACCCAAAAAAATGATTTTATTAAAAGTTTAATTTAGCAAAGGTTTTTAAATTAACCAAATGAAAGCCTGTCAAAGTCATCCACGTAGCGTTTTGAATAAAACACAACAAAATTCTGAAAACCTAGTGAAAATTTCACATACTTGGAAGTTTTGTGTATGTATATGTTTAAGTAAAGGGAAAAATTCGAATCCAAATAAGATTCATAGTAAAATGCAACAAATAGGTGATTATATGTGAAGTAAAGTGAGATTTCTAACCTCCATTTTCTTTTGAAGTTTCAAGATCTAAGTTGAGGTCCCAGAGAAGGTCGTTTAGCAAGTTTTCACTGGAGATATTTCAAGAAACAAAGAGGAAAAAAAATATGTGAAGAGCCTACCAAATTGAAGGTACCCTAAAGGCATTTTATAATGAGTGAGTGAGTTGGGGGAAGGGGAATGAGTCAAAGGTTAAAAGCATTGAACAATAAGTAGCTAGAGAAATATAATTTTGTTAATTTCTTTTCAAGTGAGTATGTCATGTATATGACATAACTGTGTGTTAGATATTCTATCTTTTCATTAGACGTATATTTATAATGCCAAAAATAGTTAACAAAACAATGATCAATATATAGACACTCAGTATTTTATTGAGTTTAATCTTACTATTTTTTCTTAATGTATGTCAAATTAAGGTGATGGAATTGCAATAATCATAATAATTTATCTTTTAGTTTGATTGAATTTTTGTGTTAGATATTTACGTCTTGAGCTTTATATTGAACAGTGAAAAATTTGAAAAGGTTTTGGTTGATGTACCTTTAAAAAATATTATTTATTTTGGGCCAAGCAAATAGAGATTGAAATTTTTTCAGTCTTTGATTCCCAACTATTCAAAAAAGGAAATTAAAATCACAATTTTATTGAGCTTAATTCAGCTATTTGTAATGTCGGGGTCACTTTTTCTAATTTTGGTGCTAAATAAAATATTCCTAATGAGATTATCCACGTGCAAAGTACGTGTACACCAACTAGTAAACAATAAGTAGTACTAATGTGATTCTCCTTTGGATAATAATCATCATATACTAAAACTTTAAGCATTATGATTATTCTCTATTACCTAATACGACCAATTAATAATATATCCATGATTAGGTTGTTTTGTTACCTTTGAGTATCCGATTCCATACTCATTACGAATATACATCAATTATCATATTCCAATCACTTCAAAAGTGGCGCTCCTTTCGGTCGATTCCTAATATTTAAGTGATAAAAAAATTGAAATTTGTATGAAATTATTTTAATACCCCGGTAATAGGTATTAAATATCAAATATATGATTTAATATCTATTAATCATTTTAGTTAGGTCACTTTGGTATAATATAGACATTAAATCAAAATTATGGCGGTTCACAAATAATTATTTTAATATCTCGATATAATGGATACTAAAATTAATTGTGTGATTTGATAACTAAGTCGCTCTAGTTGGGTCACGTTGGCAGCCACTAANTAATATCTCGATATAATGGATACTAAAATTAATTGTGTGATTTGATAACTAAGTCGCTCTAGTTGGGTCACTTTGGCAGCCACTGAACTCTGTCATAATATAAATATCAAAACAATGACATTGCACAAACAAATATTTTAGTATCACAAAATAATAGATATTAAAATTAATTATGTGATTTGATATATGAGTCATTCTAGTTGGATCACTTTGATGGCTACAAAACTATATCAAAATATAGATTTCAAATCTAAATAATGACATTATATAAACTATTATTTAAATATCTCGATAATGGATATTAAAAATTAATTATGTGATTTGATATCTATGAGCCATGCTAATTTGACCATTTAACTACTAAACTGTAGCATAATATAAATATCAAATCAAAACAAAGACTTTGCATAAATTGTTAGATCTATAATTGTAACACTCCGCATTTTATTTTATATATATGCATATAGATATATATTAAATAATTGTTGTAAAAATAGGGATAGGTGTAGCGATGTGTGTTTGAATTTGATAGATTGGAAATGAAAAAAGGGATGAAATAGTGAACAGTGCACGTGAACTGTGCACTGGCTGCAACTTCAAGCCCAATTTAGACCTTGATGCAGTCAATATCTCTTAAAACTCAAAACATGAAAGTTGTAGAGTTCTTTCTTAGCTTTCCATAGCATCTTGAATCATCTCAATCGGAGCTCAGATGAGAGTGTTATGCCCCGATAACGAAGTAATATCGAAGCAGCCCATTAACAGTAAAGAAAAAACAAAATCGGGATTTCTGTGTTTAAAAACACAGATTTCAGCCTTTACTCTCATTTCTCTCATTCCACTCTCAACCCACTTTTCTTAGGACTCTAGAAGAAGAGAGAAGGATAAAACACAAGATCAAGAAGAGATCTATACTTCAAAGAAGACCNATTATAGTACTTTTGTGGGAATGTAAAGGCCATAACTTGGCCTATTCTTTTGGGATAACATGTAAATTGGATGAATTGATTTTATGCTAGTTAAATGGACCCGGTGTGGTTANATGGGTATATTTTCTTAAATTGTTCTATTATGTATCTTGCTGGTGAAAATTTGGGGAAACATCATGGAATTTTCTTGTATATGAGGTTGAGTATATTGTTGGTATGTCACTCTTGTGTATGGTGTTGTGAGGGACTTGGATTACCTTCGTAAACTACCGTAGAGCGTTAGAGGTTAGTCTATCCCAATTGGGGGGGGGTGAAATGGCTGTCTAATGCTCGTAGTGGATCACTGTGGTGACAGTGACCACTATTGTTCACGGATACCGGGGAAAAGGGTTAGTATACTAGACACCTTGGGAGGATCTCGTCAAGGCCGTATGAGACGGTACACGCCCTTCCTAAATTGGTCTGTGATTGTTAGTGGAAATGGGTGAACGAGGTAGAATCGTCGGGTAGATTCATGAGAAGCGACAACCTACTTGAGTGGTACCAAATAGAAATTTTTGTTCATTGTACCAAATATTATTTCTCCAAGAGTTTCGGGTAGTATGGGATGCCGCGATACCTTGTGGAAATGGTGTATGGTGGAGTGGATTATGTTGGAAATTGTTTGTCAATTAAACGTGGTTTTATTCTCGTTCAAGTCCTTATTATTGTACAAACTTGAGATCTCCTTTAAAATGTCCTTACTTTACTTTAAAATTCATTTATATGTATGTGCGAAACGTGACCTACCTGTTTTACTTGATTTCAAAACCTTGAATGGGTTTGGAAGGATCCTCCTACAGAGCCTTGTGCTCACCCCCCTACTTCCCCACCTTTCAGATTTTGCCTTTGACGAGGAGCTGGGAGTCGAGGGGCCGACATATTTGGAGACTCCGATAGAAGGGAGCGTGGATCCCGAGGTGGATGCTTAGAGCGACCCCCCTTTCTTTTGTTATAGACTTGGATAATCTTTTGGGAGAATTGTATAGCCTAGTTTTTATTTTATAAATTCCGCTGTGTATTATAGTACTTTTGTGGGAATGTAAAGGCCATAACTTGGCCTATTCTTTTGGGATAACATGTAAATTGGATGGATTGATTTTATGGTAGTTAAATGGACCCGGTGTGGTCATTACAGTAGAATTGCACAGGTTGTGTTTTGGGTAGAGCTCCCCGAACAGAGGAGACTCTGCCCAAATTTTGTTAAAATATGAATGGTGGATGAATGAAACTTTCGTCGTGATGGATTTACTTAATGCTCTCATGCGGTGAATGATTTTTAGAATGTAATATCACCCAAGGGGGTTTTTGGGGGCGTTACAGATTTGGTATCAGAGCCTAGGCTTTAGGTCTTACATGGGAGCTGTAGGTTATGGATTACCACTCGGGAAGTAGGATTAAGTTGAAGGAAATTGTTGGTCTAATTTTATATGAACCTTATGCTTTAGATTAAAGTGATATTTAGGATGTCTTGTACATCAATGAAACTAAATTGTGAATTGATATGCAGGATGGACGGTGAACGGGTACGTGGACGAGGATGTGGGCGTGGTCGTGGGCGTGGTGGTCAAGCAAATCCACCACATCCACCACCTCTCGACGCCATACAGGGTATTTACCAATGTTTAAGGGAACTCACCACCCTAGTGCAACAACCAGGTGGGAACAACCACCACAACGGTGGAGTTCGTCCTTTAGTCCAAGTACCGGGCAACGGCGATGAGAACCGAAGGATGGTGGCTCTTCGAGAATTTCTACGGCAACACCCACCCACCTTCCAAGGGAGCTCCAATCCCTTAGATGCGGATAGATGGATCCGCCAGGTGAAAAAAATTTGTGATGATATGGGGATCGTCGGGGACGTTCGGGTTTGCTTGGCTACCTATTTGTTGGAAGGGGAGGCCGATTACTGGTGGGAGTCAGTGAAGAAAAGGAGGGACACTAATACACTCACTTGGGAGGAGTTTGAGCAAAGCTTCAACGACAAGTATTTTTCAGAGTCTGTCAGAGATAAGATGAGTGCAGACTTTCTAGCCTTGCAGTAGGGCAGTATGACCGTAGCTGAGTATGAGAGGAGGTTCGATGAGCTATCCCGTTATGCTTTAGAGTTCATATCCACCGAGGATAGGAGGGCCAAGCGCTTCGAGCAGGGTTTGAGACCGATCATCAGAGAGAAGCTTGTGGCACTCAGAATCCGGTACAACAGAGATTTGGTTGACAGAGCGGCATTGGTGGAGAGAGACATTGATGACTCTTAGAGGAGGCAGAGCTATGCTAGAGGAGGCCCGATCCGTACAGGTGCCAGTAGCAGTGGAGCACCGAGGGCGTTACCATATTGTCGCCCTGATTAAGCGGTGGGGCAGAGACCTCTTATAGTCCGAGGACAGGGGCATGCCCCGACTAGACCAAGCACTGACCCTCGTCAATGCTTTGCTTGTGGAGGTGTAGGGCACTTCCGAAACAACTGCCCGTCACTTCCACCCAAGACCAATCAATCAGCCGGGCCATCAAATGCAAATAGGCCCCCTCCACCACCGAGACCATTAAGAGCTCAAGCCCCCAGTGATGCCAATCCGGGGAGGGTATTTGCCTTAATCCAACCGGAGGAGGATGCCTCCAATGCCGTTGTGGAAGGTATCATTCTTCTCTACAATTCTTGGGCCCGAATCTTATTCGATCCTGGTGCTACTCATTCTTTTATACGTACTGCATATGCTATGAATTTGGGATTGGGTTTCGAGAAGTTAGAACATGCTTTGACTGTTGACTTGCCTACGGGAGAACAGTTGGGTACTAGCCGAGTCTGCAAGGGTTGTGTGCTTCGTATTGGGGAGCACGAATTGATTGTGGATTTGATTGCTTTAGAGATGAAGGGGTATGACGTAATTTTTGGGATGAACTTGTTATCCACTTTTCATGCGGTAATGGATTATTTTCGCAAGCGGATTACATTTCAATTGCCGAGAGGAGTAATTTTCAGTTTTATGAATAACCGAGATTCTTTTCATCCATTTCCTACTACGGGAAGTAAATTCTTAAAAGCTAAGGCAGGGAGCCACTTGAGTTTCTTGGCTAGCTTGATGGGAGATGATCAGGATAGATCCCACTCGGGTATGGTGTTGATTATATCAGATTTTCTGGATGTCTTCCCAGATGAATTACCCGGGTTACCGCCACAGAGAGAGATTGAGTTCGCAATCGATCTTTATCCGGGAACCGAACCTATTTCTATTGCTCCTTATCGGATGTCGCCTTTGGAGTTGAAGGAGCTAAGGAAGCAATTGGACCACTTGCTGGCAATTGGATTCATCCGTCTGAGCACTTCACCATGGGGAGCTCCGGTCCTCTTTGTGAAGAAGACGGATGAAACACTTCGGTTATGCACAGACTACCGACGGTTGAATCGGGTGACGGTGAAGAACAAGTATCCCTTGCCGTGCATTGATGATTTATTTGATCAATTGAGGGGTTCTAAGTTCTACTCCAAGATTGATCTCCGCACCGGGTACCATCAACTGCGTGTCAAGGAGGAGGATATTCCTAAGACTGCTTTTCGTACTCGGTATGGTCACTTCGAGTATACGGTGATGCCGTTCGGATTGACTAATGCTCCAGCAGCCTTCATGTATTTGATGCACAGGGTATTCCGGCCATATCTAGATCAATTTGTCATTGTGTTTATTGATGACATATTGATTTATTCCCGGACACAAGAAGAACATGCACATCATCTCTCGGTTGTGCTACAAACATTGAGAGAACATAAGTTATATGCGAAGATGAGCAAGTGTGAGTTTTGGATGAAGGAAGTGAAGTTCCTTGGCCATGTTGTGTCCGAGCAAGGGGTAGCGG
>CAUOFW020001724.1:1388161-1436368 GCA_963454935.2 Ilex paraguariensis
GGATTTCTGTGTTTAAAAACACAGATTTCAGCCTTTACTCTCATTTCTCTCATTCCACTCTCAACCCACTTCTCTTAGGACTCTAGAGGAAGAGAGAAGGATAAAACACAAGATCAAGAGGAGATCTATACTTCAAAGAAGATCAAATCTTCATCTTCTTCACACTAAACCTAGGTTTTTAAGAACATTGAGGTAGGGTTTTCTTCCATCCTTGTCCATTGATGTTAGGGTTATTATACATGTAGAATTTGGCTCTTAATAGTATGTATTTGTTATGGGTTCCTTGTTCCTTGGTATGTTTACAAACATTCCCATGATTTGAACAAAATGATGGTTGGAAATCCATCAAACTCTAGTTTTTGGGGGAAATATGGATTTTTCTCTATATCTTCACATCATCTTGATTTCGAAAATTCTAGAACTTTGTGTTGGGTAGTAAAATGATTGTATTGATGATCTCATGCTTATTTCCTTTAAACTTGTCTCTTGGTACATGATTTGAGAAATGGGTATATTTTCTTAAATTGTTCTATTATGTATCTTGCTTGTGAAAATTTGGGGAAACATCATGGAATTTGCTTGTATATGAGGTTGAGTATATTGTTGGTATGTCACTCTTGTGTATGGTGTTGTGAGGGACTTGGATTACCTTCGAAAACTGTCGTAGAGCGTTAGAGGTTAGTCTATCCTAATGGGGGGGGGGGTGAGATGACTGCCTAATGCTCGTAGTGGATCACTGTGGTGACAGTGACCACTAATGTTCACGGATACCGGGAAAAATGGTTAGTATACTAGACACATTGGGAGGATCTCGTCAAGGCCGTATGAGACGGTGCACGCCCTTCCTAAATTGGTCTGTGATTGTTAGTGAAAATGGGTGAACGAGGTAGAATCGTCGGGTAGATTCATGAAAAGCGACAACCTACTTGAGTTGTAGCAAATAGAAATTTTTGTTCATTGTACCAAATATTATTTCTCCAAGAGTTTCGGGTAGTATGAGATGCTGCAATATCTTGTGGAAAATGGTGTATGGTGGAGTGGATTATGTTGGAAATTGTTTGTCAATTAAACGTGGTTTTATTCTTGTTCAAGTCCTTATTATTGTACAAACTTGAGATATCCTTTAAAATGTCCTTACTTTACTTCAAAATTCATTTATATGTATGTGCGAAACGTGACCTACCTATTTTACTTGATTTCAAAACATTGAATGGGTTTGGAAGGATCCTCCTACAAAGCCTTGTGCTCACCCCTCTACTTCCCCACCTTTCAGATTTTGCTTTTGACGAGGAGCTGGGAGTCGAGGGGCCGACACATTTGGAGACTCCGATAGAAGGGAGCGTGGATTCCAAGGTGGATGCTTAGAGCGACCCCACTTTCTTTTCTNAAGTTGTAGAGTTCTTTCTTAGCTTTCCATAACATCTTGAATCATCTCAATCGGAGCTCAGATGAGAGAGTTATGCCCTGATAACGAAGTAATATCGAAGCAGCCCATAAACAGTAAAGTCGAAGGAGCCCATGAACAGTAAAGGAAAAACANTTGACGAGGAGCTGGGAGTCGAGGGGCCGACACATTTGGAGACTCCGATAGAAGGGAGCGTGGATTCCAAGGTGGATGCTTAGAGCGACCCCACTTTCTTTTCTTATAGACTTGGATAATCTTTTGGGAGAATTGTATAGCCTATTTTTTATTTTATAAATTCCGCTGTGTATTATAGTACTTTTGTGGGAATGTAAAGGCCATAACTTGGCCTATTCTTTTGGGATAACAGGCAAATTGGATGGATTGATTTTATGGTAGTTAAATGGACCCGGTGTGGTCATTACAGTAGAATTGCACATGTTGTGTTTTGGGTAAAGCTCCCCGAACAGAGGAGACTCTGTCCAAATTTTGTTAAAATATGAATGGTGGATGAATGAAACTTTCGTCGTGATGAATTTACTTAATGCTCTCATGCGGTGAATGATTCTTAGAATGTAATGTCACCCAAGGGGGTTTTTGGGGCGTTACAATAATAACCAATTACTAATAATATTGATGACAATGAGGGAGAAGATCAAATGATGTCTATATAAGCAAGCTTATGGAAGAGGTCCAAGTTGGAGAAATCAGATTTTATCTGTAACCTCCAAATTTACTCCACTTAGTCTAAGAGCCTTTTTCCTCTTTCATATATGTTCTTATGTATACTTTGTATTATTTTGAATTTTTGGACAACTACAGTTCGAGTCAAGTTTACCCTAACATTTTCGGTGGACATGACCCCTGAGAAGGTACTGTTGTGACCATAGGAATTAAACATGTCCGTTAATACCTTCACGTGAGGAATTATATCTTTTTTTCCAACTATCATAAGCCAACTCTTTCTAATTTATTTTTTTCTATTTTGTACTATCATAATCGTATGTTATTGTATCATATTTTCAATTGAATTCTTGTAATATTGTGTTTTTGTAATTATGTTGTCAACCAATATTAGTAAAATTATTGAATAACACTAATCACCAAGTGGGTTATCACCGTTACACCAAATATTTTCTCCCAAATCATATGGCCTTACGTAATCAAAGAGAAAAGTCCGTATTGAAACAAAACCATTAGATCAAGTACTTACACCCAAGTTTTGTTTATCAGAAGTTGACTTTCATACACCAATTTTTATTTTTTATGTATTTGTTAATCGGCTCTCAATGATTATTGCAACCGAACCTGGGGTTACCTTGGTTCACGGAACGAAGCACAACAATGATCTATCACATAGAGTGGGAGCGAAAGTAAAAGCGAGAGCGAGAGCGAGAGTAGGAGCATGAAAATGATAAATTTTTTTAAAAAAATTAGAGCAACAAAGTCAAAAAATGAGAAATAATATTATTTATTAGTGGTAATTAAATAATAAATAAAATATTCAAGAAAGAAGAAAAAAATGTAACTTCACTCCAGTTTTGATTCAAAAAAAAAGAGAAGCAAATGATATATCCCACATAGACAACCTGAATAATTGGTTGAGTGGTAACTACCTTTAAGAGGGGAAATCCCACATCGGTGGCTGATAAGAATGGCTCAATGGATAGCCAGCTATAAGTGGAGAATGTGGCCTACAAATGGGATTAGGTGGAAGTTGGACCTCGAAACTGGGGCTTGTGTGAAGTTTTTATTTGGGCTTAGGTCAAGTTTTAAAAGGGGTGTAAATATTTTTCATGATTTGGAGTTTGCTTGATATGTTGATCAAATGAAATCTACATATAATCTCGGCTGAGCAGCAACGAACAGGATTTTTTATTAAAGAAATATATATTTTTTTTGTGTACACAAGCGTCTGTCACATGATTCGTTCAAAGAGACCATCAAATTGATGCTCGAAACACGAATCCATGGATCTAGAGTGAATTCGACTAAAAATCACAGATTCAATTTTTTAAATTTGCAAATTCCAAATGTGCAATTCCCCAACTCAAAATTATTGGCGTCAATTTCTTATGTTTTTCACATATCAATTATCTAGAATTAAAAATTTCATATTTGATATACCTGGAACCATAAACACAAATCACGAATTACTTGATTTTTGATTCAAGAAATCTTTTGACATTGCCCGGAAATTAGTCTCTCCCTTTGACCTTTAATCTTATGATACTCAAATTAATATACAAATTGATGGGGATTGTGCATATTTGAAGGTATAGAAAAGACCGATTTTCTTGTTTGGATAAGATTTACAAAGGTTGTGTGTGTTAGGTAGAGTTTCCTGTACAAAGGAAACTCTCTTTGAATTTTGTTAAAGTTATGAACCCCGATAAATGAGATATCACTATGTGTTATCGGATTAAATGGTATCACGGGGTTATTCCGCAAGTTGATGAGTAATCAACGGATTAATCAGGACCCCCCGAAAATTGGGGCGTCACATAGACAGTTAGGGGCCATCTCTCATAAATAACAAAAGTAAGGCTACCTAAAAGAGATCTCTTAATCAACATAACAACTCTACACAGAGTCAACCTTTTTTATTTTACTTATTTAATTTTCCAACAAATTTACTTTAAGTTATTATCTATCACTCCAGTGATTTTTTTTTTCCGCTTAATATTAAGTGCAATAGTATTATGCTACTTCACATTTTTCAGCTGCCTTTCTACATTATAGCTCATTCTGTTATGAGTTGATCCCAAAGGCATAGAAAAGAGCTCAAAAATAACCTTACACCTTGTTACGATCGCTCGAACAATCACGATTTAAGAACCTCGCACCGGTCATATAGGTAAGGTCGTACGTGTTTAAATTTTTATCAGACTTTAGCACGCCTGCAATCCAAAAATTTGCCAAATACAATAACAACAAATACAAAAAGATTCAATAACTTAATATTACTTGTTGTACATAAAAGCCTTGTCGGGTATTAACTTTTATGCTCTGTTTGGTATGATGGAAAAATGAAATGATGAAAAGTTAGAAGGATAGAAAATTGGAGGGATAAATAAAACATCATGTGTTGGTAAGGAAGGAAAATAGGAAGGATGAAAAAGTGGATGGATTAACTTTCTTTCTAACTCACTAAAATCAATCCCTCCAAAATTGGAAAGAAGTGGATGAAAAATTAATTATTTGTATTGAAATGTATCTTATTTGTCTATATATTATGTATACATTAATTTAATATAAAAATACAATGATAAAATATGTATTTATATATAAATATAAATAATAAATAAATAAAAATAAAAATTTTAAATTAAAAAAGATATTTTTTTCATTTTAACTAGAGGTGAAATTTTCGACTCAACACGATGAGACGACTCGAACTCGACACGAATTTTATGACACGAAATTGATTATAACTCGACACAAACTTAAATTTGACCTGACACGCGAACAAGAAATATAAAAGGCTTATAATTTTATGACTTAATACGAATCTGACACGACATAACTCGATTGTCACCTCTAATATTAGACAAAAAAAATTAGTTATTTTTATTTTCGATCCATCCATCCAACCAAATACAAAAGAAGAAAAGTGTATTATTCCTACTTTCCATCTTTGAAGGATAGAAAGTGTATCCCTCCTATTTTTCATTCTTCCTACTTTCCATCATTGCTACCAAACGGAGCATTAAAGATGCAAAGGCCTAATTTTTATTATTGTCTTAAATGAGTTCATGGCCCCATTTTTATTATAGGGTTTTTTGGTGTGGGTACATTTTTTTAGACTTATTTAAGAGAAAGTGTATGGATAAGTATTTTACTCTATTTAGTTCGATTTTAGTAAAATATTTTGTGCTTAGGTATAAAATTCAACTGACATTTGAATTTTTTTACTATTCTATCTCCATCTCTCTTTCTCCATTGCTCTCGCATTATCTCTCCCCCATTTTCTCTCCATCTCTTTCTTACCATTACTCTCCCTATCTCTCCACTATTTTCTCCCTCTATCTCTATAATTTATTTTTTTTCAAATATGTAAAAATTTGATTTGATTTTTGAATCACTCTCCTCTCTCTCTCTCTCTCCCTCTCTTTGTATCAACGTTATAGGTTACAATAACACAATTACACTAATTAGTTACAATTGTCCCTGTAATACACTAAACAGTTATTGATGTTTTCTAATAAATCAAATAGTTACACTAAACAATTATACAAAATTATGATACCAACCCAATTTAATATTCAGTTATTTACTAAAACCAAAGAGTTTCACTATTTAGTATCACGACATCGTTACACCAATTTTGGTGTAACGGTAAAGTCTTTTATGTAAATCCAATTTGTCATATATAATTGGTGTCACTATGTCGTGATACTAAAATGGTGTAACTTTTTGGTTTAAGTAACCAAATGACTGACAAATTGGGTTGATGTTATAATTTTGTGCAATTATTTAGTGTAATTATTTAGTTTATTAGAATACATGAGTAACAGTTTGGTGTATTATAATGTAATGTAACTAATTGGTATAACTAATTAGTGTAATTGTGTTTGTTGTAACCTTGATATAAGGAGAAAAAGAGAGAGAATAAGGAGAGAAAGAGTAACGATGAGAGAAAATAGTAGGAGAGAGAGTGAGAGATAGAAAAAAATAGAGGAGAGATATGAAAAAATTAAATCAAATCTTCATATATTTGAAAAAAATAAATTATCAATGTGAGAGAGAGATAGATAGAGAGAAAATAGGGAAGAGAAATTGAGAGATGAATGGAGAGTGAGAAGGAGAGGGAGAGAGAGTAATGGATTAATAAATGGTCTTTTAGTCTTTTTTCAAAAAAATTTATTTAGAGTCAAATAAGTTTCCTTATGCTCCGTTTGGTAGGAAGGATGAAAAGTAAAAGGGATACACTTTCCTTCTTTTATGTTTGGTTGGGTGGATGAAAAATAAAAATGACTAAATTGTTTTTCAATTTTTTTTTGTTCTGACTAAGATTAGGGGTGATAATCGAATCGTGTCCTGTCAAATTCGTGTTGAGTCATAAAATTATGAGTTTTAAATTTCTTGCTCGTTTGTCAAATTATTTTCAAGTTCGTCTCGAGTTATAATTGTAAACCCCACATGTCTAAACAATCAACAATCGTCCAATTAGCTTCATTTTGCATTTAACGTCTCCATTTACATTCTAAATCAAAATATAAAAATAATAAGCATATTTAGGCTCCAAACAGGTATAGAAGAACAACGCAGTCCGGCAGACTACCTTTCACCAATTTGATCATAACTATTTGTTAAAAAATCAAATTGCACACCGTTATTTTTGTTAGAATCCTAACTCGTATATCTTTCCAACCATATAGGTCACACATACTAGAACTACCTGAGTCAAATCAGTTTATTCTCCGAAGTTGATAAAAAAATCTGCACTGTGGTGTTCCTTGGATAGTAAAGTGTTGTGCTTTCTTCTTAGACGTTAAAGGTGTAAACCCCCACATGTTTATATTAATATAATAATGTACTTGTTTAGTGATTCTTATATATGTAATGACGTAAGAATAAACTATATATATTGAAATCGTAAGAATAAATAATAGGGAGGAATAAAATAGTAATTTTAATATTTCGAGTGTAAATTTATTTTGTTTTTGAAATAAATCATAAAAATAAATATTTTTAGGTTAAAATAACATTAAAAATGAATCCAAAACATCAAAAAACCTTAGGGTAGTCATATGGATCAAATTGGAGATCTTAGTGGTAAAATCGTAATTTTGGAGAAACCCAAAACAGGCTGTAAACAGTAAAAATCGGGGTTGGTTGTGTTTAAAACACTAATTTCAGCCCCTTTAATCTCATTTCTTTCACTCCACTCTCACCCCACACCTCTTGGAACCCTAGGAGAAGGTAAAAGAAAGGAAGGAGAGGAGAAATGAGATCTATAGGGCTTGAGCTTTTACTTGGAATTCTTGACTCTATGTAGGAATTTCTTCTCATTCTCCTACATTGAGGCTAGAGTTTATATCTATGTATATTTTACTTCTAAATCTTAGATATATGTTATGAAATCATTATTTCTTGATACTCTTGCAAATGTTATCATGTTTGGAATGAAGTTATGGTTTGATAGCCATGAAATCCTTGAAATCTCAAAATCCTTGTTTCTTTTAAGAAATAGAAATTTTTCTTCTTGATATTCCTTANGGTAAAAAGATGAAGGAACACAGATGCACTTACTTGGGAGGAGTTCGATCAAGTCTTCCAAGACAAATATTTTCCTGAGTCAGTTAGAGACAAGATGAGCGCCGATTTCCTCGCTCTTCGACAGGATAGTTTGACTGTGGGGGTCTNTTCTTGATATTCCTTAATTCTTGATTTCAAAACCCTAGTGCTTTGTTTGAACAATACAAATATATGTTTGATGATCTCTTGCATATTTTTTTTCAATTGTTCTATTGGAATCATATGAGAGAAAATTGGGGATTTTTGAGATTTAATGTAATTTGAGAAATACCTATGGAATTTGGGGGTTTTGACAATTATAAACTTTTGTTAAGAAATTGTTGGTGATTGTATCTCAAAGAGGTGTTTGAATGATCATGGGTGGCCGTTGATCGGGTATCGTAGAGTGGGTAGATGTGTGTGATTTTTACTCCATGCGGGTTTGAAATTTTTCTACCACTCGCAGTGGGGTTGGTGCCTTGTGTGGACCCTACCACTATTAGCTCATGGGTGCCATGTCAAAGGATTAGTATACTATGCCTGGGTCAGATTCGTTATTGCCGGTGCATTGGTATGTGACAATGCATCGGTAGGCGCCCTTCCCAAAGTTTGATATCGTTGCGAGGATTTGTGTGTGTGTGGGCCAAAATATTCTCAATGTGTTTATTCATGCGATTATCTTACATCAGACTTGAGATATATTGTGATTATTGTTTATTGCGTTATCTTTTGGATATGATTATCTTGGAAATTATTGTGGGAATAATTACTCTTTTGAATGGTTATTTATGGTGGGATTGACTTTACTCTTGCACTTAATAATTACTCTTTGGAATGGTTATTTATGGTGGAATTGACTTACTCTTCCACTTAATTATTGTTAATGTATAAACTTGAGATCTTTGAAAATGTCATGTTTTCTTTCAAAATTTATATATGCTATTTGTGAAATGAGACCGACAATTTTCTACGTTTTTCAAATCTTGTTAGAGTTTGGGAGGATTTTCCTACAGAGCTTAGTGGTCACCCGCTATCAATAATGTTTTCTTTTCAGATTTCGTGCTAGAGGAAGATCTCGGCGTTGACGAGCTGGGAAATTGGGAGGTTCCACTAGAGGGGAACCTTGATCCTGAGGTGGATATCTAGAGCTATAGTTTATTTTTGTGCTAGACTAGGAAATTTATTTACGATCATGTATAGTCTAGTATTTTGTTTATTCCGCTGCTAAGTTTGAATGTAATTCTTTTGGAATGTAAGTGTCATAGCTTGACCTATTCTTTTGGGATGATATTGTGGATATTACATGTGGTGAATGAAATTTTATTATTTGATGGGTAAATGGACCCAGTGTGGTCAATAGTTATTCATATATGGACCCGGTGTAGTCAATGTAGTATAATTACATAGGTTGTGTTTTGGGTAGAGCTCCCTATACAATGGAGACTCTGCCCGAATTTTGTTAAATTAAGGATGTTCTTTAATGATGAATTTATTTAGTTGCTCTCATGACATGAATATTTTTAAATGATAATGTCATCCAGGGTGGTTTTTGGGGCGTTACAAGTTTGGTATAAGAGCCTAGGCTTTAGGTCTTACATGGGAGCTCTTGGTTATGGATCACCGCTAGGGAAATAGGACTAGGTTGAACGATTTTGTTGGATTAAATTTTATCTAAACTTTATGCTTTAGACTAAAACAATGCTTAGGATGTCTTGTACATCAAGAAACTAAATTATGAATTGATGTGCAGGATGGATGGAGGATGTGGACGTGGACGTGGTCGTGGTCGGGGAGGACAAGAAAATCCACCACCCCCACCTCTCGATGCCATAGGCGGCATATATCAATGTTTGAGGGAACTCGCCACTTTGGTACATAACCACAATAGAAACAATAACCACAATGGTGGAGCGCACCCCCTAGCACAACTGCCGGGCAATGGGGACGACAACCGGAGGACGGTAACTCTTCGGAAATTTCTGAGGCAACAACCGCCTAGCTTCCAAGGGAGCTCCAATCCTTTGGATGTGGATAGATGGATCCGCCGAGTGAAGAAGATTTGTGACGGCATGAGAGTTACCGAAGACTTGAGGGTTGGCTTAGCTACCTATTTGTTCGAGGGGGAGGCCAACCAATGGTGGGATTCGGTAAAAAGATGAAGGAACACAGATGCACTTACTTGGGAGGAGTTCGATCAAGTCTTCCAAGACAAATATTTTCCTGAGTCAGTTAGAGACAAGATGAGCGCCGATTTCCTCGCTCTTCGACAGGATAGTTTGACTGTGGGGGTCTATGAGAGAAAGTTTGAGGAATTGTCCCGATATGCCACAGAATTCATATCCACAGAGGCCAGGAGGGCCAAACGTTTTGAGTAGGGCTTGAGGCTGACCATTAGAGGGAAGCTTGTAGCTCTTAGGATTCGCGACTATGGGGATCTTGTGGATAGGGCTATGTTGGTGGAGAGAGACATGGAAGATAATCAGTGGTGATAGAACCTTATGAGGGGAGGTCCGTTCAGGACCGGTGCTAGTAGCAGTGGAGCACAGAAAACGGCACCCTACCGTCGCCCAGATCAGGCAGTTGGATAGAGACCACAAACAGCTTGAGGAGTGGGAGGAGTACCAGAGAGAGTAGGCACCGACCCACGTCGATGCTTTGCATATGGAGGTGTTGGACACTACAAAGATAATTGCCCATTGCTTTCAACCAAAATCAACCAAGTAACCGAGCGTGTGAATGCAAACAAGCCACCATACAGANTGTTAATGTATAAACTTGAGATCTTTGAAAATGTCATGTTTTCTTTCAAAATTTATATATGCTATTTGTGAAATGAGACCGACAATTTTCTACGTTTTTCAAATCTTGTTAGAGTTTGGGAGGATTTTCCTACAGAGCTTAGTGGTCACCCGCTATCAATAATGTTTTCTTTTCAGATTTCGTGCTAGAGGAAGATCTCGGCGTTGACGAGCTGGGAAATTGGGAGGTTCCACTAGAGGGGAACCTTGATCCTGAGGTGGATANAGGAGCTACAACACTTAGCGGCGCTCATCAAGGAAGAGTGTTTGCTATGACTCAACTGGAGGAGGATGCCTCCAATGTCATAGTGGAAGGTATCGTTCTTCTTTATAATTCTTGGGCCCGAATTTTATTTGATCTGAATGCGACTCATTCATTTATACGTACTGCCTATGCTATTAAATTAGGATTGGGCTTCGAGAAGCTAGAACATGCGTTATGTATTAATATGCCTACAGGTGAACGATTGGACACTAGCCGGGTGTGTAGGAGTTGTGTGCTTCGAANTAATTCTTTTGGAATGTAAGTGTCATAGCTTGACCTATTCTTTTGGGATGATATTGTGGATATTACATGTGGTGAATGAAATTTTATTATTTGATGGGTAAATGGACCCAGTGTGGTCAATAGTTATTCATATATGGACCCGGTGTAGTCAATGTAGTATAATTACATAGGTTGTGTTTTGGGTAGAGCTCCCTATACAATGNGTAAACGAATTTCTTTCCAACTACCAGGAGGGGTAGTATTCAGTTTCATGAATGACATAAATTCCTCCCATCCANTGTAGTCAATGTAGTATAATTACATAGGTTGTGTTTTGGGTAGAGCTCCCTATACAATGGAGACTCTGCCCGAATTTTGTTAAATTAAGGATGTTCTTTAATGATGAATTTATTTAGTTGCTCTCATGACATGAATATTTTTAAATGATAATGTCATCCAGGGTGGTTTTTGGGGCGTTACAAGTTTGGTATAAGAGCCTAGGCTTTAGGTCTTACATGGGAGCTCTTGGTTATGGATCACCGCTAGGGAAATAGGACTAGGTTGAACGATTTTGTTGGATTAAATTTTATCTAAACTTTATGCTTTAGACTAAAACAATGCTTAGGATGTCTTGTACATCAAGAAACTAAATTATGAATTGATGTGCAGGATGGATGGAGGATGTGGACGTGGACGTGGTCGTGGTCGGGGAGGACAAGAAAATCCACCACCCCCACCTCTCGATGCCATAGGCGGCATATATCAATGTTTGAGGGAACTCGCCACTTTGGTACATAACCACAATAGAAACAATAACCACAATGGTGGAGCGCACCCCCTAGCACAACTGCCGGGCAATGGGGACGACAACCGGAGGACGGTAACTCTTCGGAAATTTCTGAGGCAACAACCGCCTAGCTTCCAAGGGAGCTCCAATCCTTTGGATGTGGATAGATGGATCCGCCGAGTGAAGAAGATTTGTGACGGCATGAGAGTTACCGAAGACTTGAGGGTTGGCTTAGCTACCTATTTGTTCGAGGGGGAGGCCAACCAATGGTGGGATTCGGTAAAAAGATGAAGGAACACAGATGCACTTACTTGGGAGGAGTTCGATCAAGTCTTCCAAGACAAATATTTTCCTGAGTCAGTTAGAGACAAGATGAGCGCCGATTTCCTCGCTCTTCGACAGGATAGTTTGACTGTGGGGGTCTATGAGAGAAAGTTTGAGGAATTGTCCCGATATGCCACAGAATTCATATCCACAGAGGCCAGGAGGGCCAAACGTTTTGAGTAGGGCTTGAGGCTGACCATTAGAGGGAAGCTTGTAGCTCTTAGGATTCGCGACTATGGGGATCTTGTGGATAGGGCTATGTTGGTGGAGAGAGACATGGAAGATAATCAGTGGTGATAGAACCTTATGAGGGGAGGTCCGTTCAGGACCGGTGCTAGTAGCAGTGGAGCACAGAAAACGGCACCCTACCGTCGCCCAGATCAGGCAGTTGGATAGAGACCACAAACAGCTTGAGGAGTGGGAGGAGTACCAGAGAGAGTAGGCACCGACCCACGTCGATGCTTTGCATATGGAGGTGTTGGACACTACAAAGATAATTGCCCATTGCTTTCAACCAAAATCAACCAAGTAACCGAGCGTGTGAATGCAAACAAGCCACCATACAGAGGCCACAACCGCAGAGGCCGGTAGGAGCTACAACACTTAGCGGCGCTCATCAAGGAAGAGTGTTTGCTATGACTCAACTGGAGGAGGATGCCTCCAATGTCATAGTGGAAGGTATCGTTCTTCTTTATAATTCTTGGGCCCGAATTTTATTTGATCTGAATGCGACTCATTCATTTATACGTACTGCCTATGCTATTAAATTAGGATTGGGCTTCGAGAAGCTAGAACATGCGTTATGTATTAATATGCCTACAGGTGAACGATTGGACACTAGCCGGGTGTGTAGGAGTTGTGTGCTTCGAATTGGGGATCACGAATTGATTGTAGATTTGGTTGCCTTAGACATGAAGGGGTATGACGTGATCTTTGGAATGAATTTGTTATTCACATTCCGGGCGGTAATGGATTTTTTTCGTAAACGAATTTCTTTCCAACTACCAGGAGGGGTAGTATTCAGTTTCATGAATGACATAAATTCCTCCCATCCATTTCCTACTACAGGTAGTAGATTCTTAAAAGCGAAGGCGGGGAGTCATTTGAGTTTCTTAGATAGCTTGATGGGTGATGATTGGGATAAATTCCATGCAGATATGGTGTTGATAGTATTGAATTTTCTGGATGTCTTCCCAAACGAACTAACCGGGCTACCCCCACACAGGGAGATTGAGTTCAATATAGATCTCTACCCTGGAACTGAACCCATATCCATTGCTTCCTATCAAATGGCACCGTTGGAGTTAAAGGAGCTAAGGAAACAGCTGGATTATCTGTTGATCATTGGGTTTATCCGTTTGACAATTNCTTAGGATGTCTTGTACATCAAGAAACTAAATTATGAATTGATGTGCAGGATGGATGGAGGATGTGGACGTGGACGTGGTCGTGGTCGGGGAGGACAAGAAAATCCACCACCCCCACCTCTCGATGCCATAGGCGGCATATATCAATGTTTGAGGGAACTCGCCACTTTGGTACATAACCACAATAGAAACAATAACCACAATGGTGGAGCGCACCCCCTAGCACAACTGCCGGGCAATGGGGACGACAACCGGAGGACGGTAACTCTTCGGAAATTTCTGAGGCAACAACCGCCTAGCTTCCAAGGGAGCTCCAATCCTTTGGATGTGGATAGATGGATCCGCCGAGTGAAGAAGATTTGTGACGGCATGAGAGTTACCGAAGACTTGAGGGTTGGCTTAGCTACCTATTTGTTCGAGGGGGAGGCCAACCAATGGTGGGATTCGGTAAAAAGATGAAGGAACACAGATGCACTTACTTGGGAGGAGTTCGATCAAGTCTTCCAAGACAAATATTTTCCTGAGTCAGTTAGAGACAAGATGAGCGCCGATTTCCTCGCTCTTCGACAGGATAGTTTGACTGTGGGGGTCTATGAGAGAAAGTTTGAGGAATTGTCCCGATATGCCACAGAATTCATATCCACAGAGGCCAGGAGGGCCAAACGTTTTGAGTAGGGCTTGAGGCTGACCATTAGAGGGAAGCTTGTAGCTCTTAGGATTCGCGACTATGGGGATCTTGTGGATAGGGCTATGTTGGTGGAGAGAGACATGGAAGATAATCAGTGGTGATAGAACCTTATGAGGGGAGGTCCGTTCAGGACCGGTGCTAGTAGCAGTGGAGCACAGAAAACGGCACCCTACCGTCGCCCAGATCAGGCAGTTGGATAGAGACCACAAACAGCTTGAGGAGTGGGAGGAGTACCAGAGAGAGTAGGCACCGACCCACGTCGATGCTTTGCATATGGAGGTGTTGGACACTACAAAGATAATTGCCCATTGCTTTCAACCAAAATCAACCAAGTAACCGAGCGTGTGAATGCAAACAAGCCACCATACAGAGGCCACAACCGCAGAGGCCGGTAGGAGCTACAACACTTAGCGGCGCTCATCAAGGAAGAGTGTTTGCTATGACTCAACTGGAGGAGGATGCCTCCAATGTCATAGTGGAAGGTATCGTTCTTCTTTATAATTCTTGGGCCCGAATTTTATTTGATCTGAATGCGACTCATTCATTTATACGTACTGCCTATGCTATTAAATTAGGATTGGGCTTCGAGAAGCTAGAACATGCGTTATGTATTAATATGCCTACAGGTGAACGATTGGACACTAGCCGGGTGTGTAGGAGTTGTGTGCTTCGAATTGGGGATCACGAATTGATTGTAGATTTGGTTGCCTTAGACATGAAGGGGTATGACGTGATCTTTGGAATGAATTTGTTATTCACATTCCGGGCGGTAATGGATTTTTTTCGTAAACGAATTTCTTTCCAACTACCAGGAGGGGTAGTATTCAGTTTCATGAATGACATAAATTCCTCCCATCCATTTCCTACTACAGGTAGTAGATTCTTAAAAGCGAAGGCGGGGAGTCATTTGAGTTTCTTAGATAGCTTGATGGGTGATGATTGGGATAAATTCCATGCAGATATGGTGTTGATAGTATTGAATTTTCTGGATGTCTTCCCAAACGAACTAACCGGGCTACCCCCACACAGGGAGATTGAGTTCAATATAGATCTCTACCCTGGAACTGAACCCATATCCATTGCTTCCTATCAAATGGCACCGTTGGAGTTAAAGGAGCTAAGGAAACAGCTGGATTATCTGTTGATCATTGGGTTTATCCGTTTGACAATTTCACATTGGGGAGCCCCGGTACTATTTGTGAAGAAGCATGATGAGACACTTCGGTTGTGCACAGATTACCGAATATTGAATCTAGTAATAGTGAAGAACAAATACCCTTTGCCACGAATCGACGACCTATTTGATAAGTTGAGGGGTTCTAAGTGTTATTCTAAGATTGATCTTCACACAGGGTATCATCAATTGTGGATCAAGGAGGAAGATATTCCTAAGATTGCTTTCCGTACTCGGTATGGTTATTTCGAGTATATGGTGATGCCATTCAGATTGACTAATGCTCCAGCAACCTTCATGAATTTAATGCACAGGGCATTTCTGNGAGTTACCGAAGACTTGAGGGTTGGCTTAGCTACCTATTTGTTCGAGGGGGAGGCCAACCAATNACAGGGTATCATCAATTGTGGATCAAGGAGGAAGATATTCCTAAGATTGCTTTCCGTACTCGGTATGGTTATTTCGAGTATATGGTGATGCCATTCAGATTGACTAATGCTCCAGCAACCTTCATGAATTTAATGCACAGGGCATTTCTGCCGTATCTAGATCAGTTTGTCATCGTGTTTATTGATGACATACTAATCTATTCTCGGACTCACGAGGAACTTGGACAACATCTCTCTATTGTGCTACAGACATTGAGAGAACATTAGTTATATGCGAAGATGAGTAAGTGTGAGTTTTGGATGAAGGAAGTGCAATTCGTTGGCCATGTTGTGTCGGAACAAGGGGTAGCAGTTGACCCCGTAAAGATTGAGGCAGTGATAAAGTGGGAACCACCAAAGAATGTGACCGAAGTACGTAGTTTTCTAGGCTTAGCAGACTACTACCGGAGGTTTGTGGAAGGGTTCTCAAAGTTAGCAATGCCGATGACAAGTCTCACAAAGAAGGAAGAAAAATTCTTGTAGACTCAAGAGTGTGAACTAGTTTTTCGCACCTTGAAGGAGAAGTTGACAACTGCTCCTGTCCTCATTATTCTGAGTAGTGGGAAAGAATACGATGTGTATACCGATGCTTCGCTACGAGGCTTGGGGTGTGTGCTAATGCAAGGAGGGAAGGTGGTTGCCTACGGCTCTAGGCAACTCAAGGTTCATGAGCAGAATTATCCCACCCATGACTTAGAGTTTGCCGCTGTGGTCTTTGCTCTTAAGTTGTGGAAGTGTTATTTTTATGGAGAGAAATTCCAAGTGTTCTCTAATCAGGAGAGCCTAAAATATATCTTCACACAAAAAGACTTGAATCTCTAGCAAAGAAGGTGGATTGAGTACCTAGAAGACTACGATTTCACACTCAACTACCATTCGAGGAAGGCGAATGTAGTAGCCGATGCACTTAACAAGAAGTCTCGGGATGAACTCAATGTTTCCATAGATGAATGGAAGTTGAAGGATGCCCTTGGATATTATGATCTATGGGTTGGAGAAGATGGATCCCGACCATGCTTGTTCAACCTTGTGGCTCAACCTACTTTCCAACGTAGGGCTGTGGAATTGCAATGCTTGGATCCTAAATTAGCGTCGATTCAAGCTAAATTGGAGAAACTATGGAGGGTTGGTCTTTGAGAAATGGAGAATTGAGATATGGGGAGAAGCTATGTGTTCCCGATGATTCATCCCTAAATGAGGAGATACTTGGAGAGTGTCATCACTCTAAATTTGTTTTCCAGCCCGGTAGCACAAAAATGTATAGGGACATGAAGTGTCAATATTGGTGGAAGGGAATGAAGAAGGATGTGGCAAGGTTCATAGCACAATGTGCGGTGTGCCAGCAGGTGAAGATCAAACATCAAAAGCCAGGAGGATTACTACAATCTTTGCCTATCCCAGAGTGGAAGTGGGATCACATCACCATGAATTTCGTGTCGGGTTTACCACAGACGTCACGCGGGCATAATGTAGTATGGGTTATTGTGGATAGACTCACCAAATCCGCTCATTTTTTTGGGTATGAAGACCACGGACACATTCGAGACTTTGAGCTAGCTGTATATTCGTGAGATTGTGCGATTGGATGGAGTTCCGCTTTCTATCGTGTCGGATCGTGATTCTCGGTTTGTAGCATGGTTCTGGCAAAGTCTACAATAAGTCATGGGGACAGAGTTACATTTTAACACAACTTTTCATCCCCAAACGGATGGCCAATCCAAGAGGGTGATACAGATTATGGAAGACATGTTACGTGTTGGACTTCAAAGGAAGCTGGAGTGATCACTTGCCATTGGTGGAGTTTGCGTATAACAACAGCTATCAGGCAAGCATTGGGATGGCACTGTATGAAGCATTGTATGGAAGACTGTGTAGATCCCCAACGTGTTGATTGGAAGCCGCCGAAAGTAGTTTGTTTGGACCGGAGATTGTTCGAGAAACTACTGAGAAAATTCAACTCATCCGAGAGAGGTTACGCATGGCACAAAGCCGACAGAAAAGCTATGCGGATCAAAGAAGAAGACTCTTGGAATTCAAAGTGGGAGACTACGTGTTCCTCAAAGCGTCACCCAAGAAAGAAGAGAAAGTTAGAGCCAAGATATACCGGACCATTTGAAGTGATCAAAGTTGTGGGCAAAGCAGCGTATCAGTTGCGGTTACCAACTCAATTGTTTGGGGTACATGATGTGTTCCACGTGTCGATGTTGAGAAAGTGTCAATTGGATGCAAAGCCGGTCGTAGACTTGGAAGATACTGAAATTCAAGAAGGAGCAACCTATGGAGAATAATCGGTGAAGATTCTCGACGCCAAAGAGAAGGTGTTCCGCAACAAAGTCTTCCGACTACTGAAGGTTTTGTGGCAACACCATGGAGTGGAAGAAGCTACTGGAGAACCGGAGCTAGAAATGCGAGAGAAGTACCTGCACTTATTCGCTACTTGAGGTAAGTTTCGAGAACGAAACTTTCTTTAAGGGGGTGGATTGTAAACCCCCACATGTCTAAACTATCAACAATCATCCAATTAGCTTTGTTTTTCATTTAACGTCTCCATTTACATCTTAAATCAAAATATAAGAATAATAAGTATATTTAGGCTTTAAACAAGTATAGAAAAAACAAGCAGTCCGGCAGACTACCTTTCACCAATTTGATCATAACTCTTTGTTGGAAAGTCCAAATTGTGCACCGTTATTTTTGTTATAACCCTAACTTGTATATCTTTCCAACCATATAGGTCACACATACTAGAACTACCTGAGTTAAATCAGTTTATTCTCTGAAGTTGATAAAAAAAATCTGCACTGTGGTGTTCCTTGGATAGTAAAGTGTTGTGCTTTCTTCTTAGACTTTGAAGGTATAAACCCCCACATGTTTATATTAATATAGTAATATACTTGTTTAGTGATTCTTATTTATGTAATGATGTAAAAATAAACCATATATATTGAAACTGTAAGAATAAATACTAGGAAGGAATAAAATAATAATTTTAATGTTTCGAGTGTAAATTTATTTTATTTTTGAAATAAATCATAAAAATAAATGTTTTTAGGTTAAAATAACATTAAAAATGAATCCAGAACATCGAAAAACCTTAGGGTAGTCATATGGATCAAATTGAAGATCTTAGTGGCAAAACCGTAACTTGGGAGAAACCCAAAATAGGCTGTAAACAGTAAAAATCGGGATTGACTGTGTTTAAAACACTGATTTCAGTCCCTTTAACTTCATTTCTTTCACTCCACTCTCACCCCACACCTCTTGGAACCCTAGGAGAAGGTAAAGGAAATGAAGGAGAGGAGAAAGGAGGTCTATAGGGCTTGGGCTTTCACTTGGAATTCTTGATTCTAGGTACGAATTTCTTCTCATTATCTTACATTGAGGCTAGAGTTTATATCTATGTATATTTTGCTTCTAAATCTTAGATATATGTTATGAAATCATTATTTCTTGATACTCTTGCAAATATTATCATGTTTGGAATGAAGTTATGGTTTGATAGCCATGAAATCTCAAAACCCTTGTTTATTTTAAGAAATAGAGATTTTTCTTCTTCATATTCCTTAATTCTTTATTTCAAAACCCTAGTGCTTTGTTTGAACAATAAAAATATTTGTTTGATGATCTCTTGCATATTTTTCTTAAATTGTTCTATTGGAATCATATGGGAGAAAATTGAGGATTTTTGAGATTTAATGTAATTTGAGAAATATCTATGGAGTTTGGGGGTTTTGAAAATTATGAATTTTTGTTGAGAATTCTTTGGTGATTGTATCTCATAGAGGTGTTTGAATGACCATGGGTGGCCGTTGACCGGGTATCGTAGAGTGGGTAGATGTGTGTGATTTTTACTCCGTGTGGGTTTGAACTTTTTCTACCACTCGTAGTGGGGTTGGTGTTTTGCGAGGACTAAACCACTATTAGCTCACGGGTGTCGTGTCAAAGGATTAGTATACTATGCCTGGGTCGGATTCGTTATTGCCGGTGCATTGATATGGGACAATGCACCGGTAGGCGCCCTTCCCAAAGTTTGATATCGTTGCGAGGATTTGTGTGTGTGTGGGCCAGGATATTCTCGATGTGTTTATTCATGCGATTATCTTACATTAGACTTGAGATACATTGTGGTTATTGTTTATTGCGTTATCTTTTGGATATGATTATCTTGAAAATTATTGTGGGAATAATTACTCTTTGGAATGGTTATTTATGGTGGGATTGACTTACTCTTCCACTTAATTACTATTAATGTATAAACTTGAGATCTTTGGAAATGTCATGTTTTCTTTCAAAATTTACGTATGTTATTTGTGAAATGAGACCGACCATTTTCTACGTTTTCCAAACTTTGTTAGAGTTTGAGAGGATTTTTCTACAGAGCTTAGCGCTCACCCCCAACTAATAATGTTTTCTTTTCAGATTTCGTGCTAGAGGAAGATCCCGGCGTTGACGAGCCGGGAAATTGGGAGGTTCCACCAGAGGGGAACCTAGATCCTGAGGTGGACATCTAGAGCTATAGTTTATTTTTGTGCTAGACTAGGGGATTTGTTTACGATCATGTATATTCTAGTATTTGTTTATTCTGCTGCTAAGTTTGAATATAATTCTTTTGGAATGTAAAGGACATAGCTTGACCTATTTTTTTGGGATGATATTGTGGATATTACATGTGGTGAATGAAATTTTATTATTTGATGGGTAAATGGACCCAGTGTGGTCAATATTTATTCATATATGGACCGGATGTAGTCAATGTAGTATAATTGCACAAGTTATTTTTTGAGTAGAGTTTCCGTACAAATGAGACTCTGCCCGAATTTTGTTAAATTGAGGATGTTCTTTAATGATGGATTTATTTAGTTGCTCTCATGACATGAATGTTTTTAAATGGTAATGCCATCCAGGGTGATTTTTGGGGCGTTATAATAATCAAGTTTGTGTCATAAAATTCGTGTCGAGTTCGAGTCGTTTCATTGTGTTAAGTTGAAAATTTTAGCCCCCTAGTTAAGATGAATTTTTTTTTTAATTTAAAAATTTTAAATTAAATTAATTTAATTTTTAATTTATATATATATATAATTTTTTATCATTGTATTTTTATAAGAAATTAATGTATGCATAATATATAGATAAATAAGACACATCTTAACACAAATAATTAACTTTCCATCCATTTCTTTTCTAATTTTGGAGGGATTGATTTTGGTGAGTTGAAAGGAAAGTTAATCCATTCACTTTTCCATCCTTCCTATTTTCCTTCCTTACCAAACATGATGTTTTATTTATCCCTCAAACTTTTCATCTTTCCAACTTTCTATCATAGCAAACCAAGCATTAATGTAGTTTAGCTCAATTAAATCCAAAATTTTATACCGGCTTCCAAATTTACCTTTATTATATTGCCTCAAATGAGTTCATGAAATTAGAAAATAACACAATTATTAGTTGGTTTGATTGCCACAACTCTTGCATAATTTGTCGGTATAGGAGGAGAATATTCATGATCCATGTCTCTTGTTGCTTTCAATTTTTTCTCCTCGCTGTCCAGGCCAATCGTATCAACCCCTACATAATTACAATAAAAAAAAAATTAAACTTCAGAAATTTTATATTTTCATTATCCGGGTTTATTATGTCTTATCACTAAAGAGTCTTTAAGAAAATACCTGAGAGGCCAAAGAGTATCCTAACGAATTTTTGCTTGTCTTTGTCATCATGCAGCTCCAATTTGAGTGCCACTTCCTATAACAAACAAAGTACAACAGAACCAAAACATATATTTTGATGGCATACGAGGTTCACACAAAAAAGCAATTCACGTATACATATGTGTCTCTTAAGAGTAAGTAGTAAAACATGTGTTGAATTGATAGGAACCCAACAAAATGACTTTATTAGAAGTTCAATTAAGCAGAGATTTTAAATTTAAGCAAATGACAACCTGTCAAAGTCATCCATGCTGAGGTTTGAAATATAACTCAACAAAATTCTGAAAAACTCCTAGAAATTTCACATACTTGGAAGTTTTGTGTGTATATGTTTAATTAAAGGGAGATTATAATCCAAATAAGATTCACGGTAGAATGCAACAAAAAGGTGATATAAAGATGGAGTAAAGTGAGATTTCTAACCTCCATTTTTTTTTTTGAAGTTTCGATATCTAAGTTGAGGTCCCAGAAAAAGTTGCTTAGCAAGTCCTGAAGAAGAATTTTCACCGGAGAGATTTCAAGAAAAAAAAGGAGAAAAAAAAATGTGAAGAGCCTACCAAATTTGAAGCTACCCTAAAGGCATTTTATAACGAGTGAATGAGGTGGGGGAAGAAGAATGAGTCAAAGGTCACTAACCGACAATCATTATTTTCTAACGATGAGGTGGAAAAAAATATATGAAGGAGACAACTGCATCATTGTCATTGTAATTCATATTTTAGAATGTGGTTTGAGCATTTGAAATATGAAGACAACTTTTGTTTTATATGTTTGGTCTTTCTTTCAATTTTGGCAAACATTACTTTTTTTAAAGATCCATTTGGCTAAGAAGAAATAAATGAATGAAAGTGAGAATGGTAGAAAGTATAGTGATAAAAAGGAAAATAAAAAGAAATATATTTTTAGTCATATATTTGGTTAGAATGAACAAATTGGTTGAGAGGTAGGAAATTTACAAGAAAATATTCCTAGTTGTCAAAAGATTATCCTTAAATATATTAAAATTGACTAAACATTAAAAAAACAAGTATTTTACCAAAAAATTAGAAGGGAAAAAAAAAAACTTCTAGGACAATGATTTGCCTGACCCAACAAGGAGTATTTAAGGATAAAACTCAAATTATACACCATAACTTTTTTATTTTTTGTGTTTTTTGCAAGAAAAAAAGGTTCATTATTTATGAAAAAATCTATGGATGCAGGAAAATTAATATGTCTAGTGTTTTCCATTTCATGCTAAATAAGCACAAGAAAAAACTTAAAAATTTTCCTCCCTTTCATTTTTTACTAATATCCCGCTAAATAAACGTAACTTAAAGTTGACGCCATACACTCGTAAATCTACTCACGAGGCAAGTTTAGGGCATATTTTATTCTATTTCTTCATTAAAGTAGTATGAGTGTCTAAAATATGAAAATGTCTTCGTCTTTCATATCTGGTCTCGCTTTCAATTTTGAAAAATACTAGCTTCTCAAAGCCGACAACTAATGCACTTTTAAATCTTTCCCCAAAATAACTTCAGGGCCCCATGTCTATTTTTTCTTCACTGACATAGTTTGAGCATCTGAAATATGAAAGCGGTGGCATTTTACTTGTTTGGACTCCTTTTTGGTTTTGGCAAACACTTTCTTCTTAAAGTTGATGGCCATATAATTCATACATCATTCCATGAAGAAACTTAGGGACCGTGTTTGTATTTTTTTTTCTTTAGTGATACAGTTTGAGCGTCTAAAATATAACAGTGGTATGGTCTTGCATAGTTTCACTCTTCTTATTCAGTTTCAACAAACACCAGCTTCACAAAGTTGATGGCCATGGAACTTTTCAATCTTTCCACAACACAACTTCAGGGCTCATGTCTTTCTATTTCTTCAAAATTTCACGAAAAAACTAATTCCTTCTTAAATTATATTACATATTTTGATTTGTGAGCCTACGAAACTGAAGGTACCCTAAATGCATTTTATAATGAGTGAGTAAGTTGGGGGAAGGGGGAATGAGTCAACTTGAGTCAAGGTCACCAAATTACAATCAATATTTTCCAATGATGTGGTGGAAAAAGACTTATGGAGGAGACAACTGCATCGTTGTCATCATATTTCCTAATGCTGTTTGAGCATGTAGAACATAAAAACGACTTTGTTTTACATGTATATATTCTCGTTCAATTTCGACAAACACTAGCTTCTTAAGAGTGTTTAGTTAGGAAGAAAAAAAATGATGGAATGTGAAATCATTAGAATAAGAACGTTAAAAGAAATATAGTTTATTCATGTTTATGGTTAGCATGGAAAATTTGAAAGAAAGTTTTAAAAAATTTTAATTTTATTATTTGCAAGGTAGGAAGGCTACAATTAAATATTCCTTGTTGTCCAAAATATCCTTTTCCGTATTAAACTTGAATAAATAATAAAAATAACAAACATGTATTATACCTAAAAATTAGAAAAATAAGAAAGTGTCACCTAGGCTATTTCTTGGACAAAGATTGACTCGACCCTAGACCGGCGGGGTAGATTCTATAGTCGCTCACCCATACCAAACTATTTAAAATTAATAAAAAAAATGGAATATTTAAGGAAAAATAAGGATAAAATGGAAACTCAAATTATAGATCACAATTTTCATACTTTTTCTTGTGTTTTTTATAAGAAAAAAGTTGGTTATTTATGAAAAAATCTATGCATGTGAAAAAATTAATTCTTCATTGTTTTGAATTTTATGCTAAACAAACACGGAAAATTTGTAAATTTTTCCTTTCTTGCAATTTCTATCATTATCTTGCTAAACAAATGAACCCTAAAGTTGATGGTTATGACAGTTTTAGATTTTTTTATGAAGCAACTTCGGGGTCCGAGTCTTTTTCTTTTTTCATTGACATAATTTGAGCATCAGGAATATAAAAGTGCCATTGTCTTAAATGTTGGTCTCTCTTTCAGTTTGGACAAACACTAGCCTCTCAAAGTTGACAGACATTGCACTTTTAAATCTTTCCATGACATAACTCTGGGGCCCATGCTGTCACTTTTTTCGTTAACGTTGTTTGAGCATTTGGAATATGAGAATGACGACGCCTCACATGTTTGAACTCTCTTTCAGTTTCAGTAAAACACTGGCTTCTCAAAGTTGATGGTTATGACGCTTTTAAAGCATTCTATTAAGAAACTTTAAGGATTGGGTCTATCTCATTTTTAATTGACTTAGTTTGATTGTTTAGAATATGAAAGTGGGGTTGTCTTACATTTGGACTCTCTTTCAGTTTCAGCAAATACTAACTTCTCAAAATTGATGGCCATGACACTTTTAAATCTTTTAACAAAGCAACTTCGTGGCTCGTGCCTTTCTCTTTTTTCACAATTCTCGAAAAACTTATATGGTTCCTAAAATTGTATATTTTGGTTCAATCCTTGAAATATACTTTTCCTCAGTTCAATCTTGAAATGCTTCAATTCGAGCCAAGGTGAAATTCACATCTAATAGATAGAATTATCATTTCAAGGATATAATCATGCACCCAGTTGTACCATCAAACTATTGCGCATAAAAACTCAACAATAACTTCGNTACCATCAAATTTCATAAAGGTAAGTTCAACCATCAGTGCGCCCATAAAAACTCAACAATAACTTAGGAATTCTATTGCTCAACTATATAAAATTCATAAGCATTATCAATTTGAGAAAACACCAACTTAATGTTATTCACCATGATCATCCAAATAAACATAATGCCTAGTTTGTTTGATTTTTTATAGACTTTGGGCAAAGCCCTTTCATTAGGACAACTTGATTTAGTAATAGTAGTTAATTTTTCATTTTTTAGTGCCTAATAAGTATTCAAAGTACATTAATGAAACTGATTTAGTCCACACCAATTTAAAAAATTTATTCCATTACGTATTTAACCAAACCAAGCATGCAAATGTAACAAAATAAGAACTAACAAGAAAATAAGGTAAATGCTGACTACATTAATTCTTTAAGTTATCAATAAGTTCAATCCTAAGTTTCAACAAAATGTACACTCTAATAAGCAATAAGTAGTACTACCGTGAGTCTTGTTTGTGTAGTAATCACCATACACAAAAATTGTAGGCATTATGTAATTCCCTATTACCGAATAGTACAAATTAATAATATATCAACGATTAGGTAGTTTCGTTACCTTTGAGTATCGGATTTCATACCTATTATGAATATACATTAATTATCCTATTCTAGTTAATTAATCACTTCAAAGGTGACACTCATTTTGGCCGATTCATAATATCCAAGTGATAAAAAATTGGGATTTTTAAGACATTATTTTAATAAATTGGTAATGGGTATTAAATATCAATTATATGATTTAATACCTATTACTTATTTTAATTGGGCCACTTTGGTATAATATGGACATTAAATCAAAATTATTACGTTGTACAAAAAATAATTTTAATATCTCGATATAATGGATACTAAGATGAATTGTGTGATTTGATATCTAAGTCACTCTAGTTGGGCCACTGAACTCTGTCATAATATAGATATTAAAATAATAACATTGCACAAACAAATATTTTAGTATGACAAAATAATAGATATTAAAATTAATTATGCGATTTGATATCTATGAGTCATTCTAGTTAGATCACTATGATGACTACCAAACTATATCGTAATATAGATCTCAAATCGAAATAATGACAGTAGATAAACTATTATTTAAATATCTCGATAATGTATATTAAATATCAACTATGTGGTTCGATATCTGTGAATTCTAGTTGGGTCACTTTGGGGGCTGCCAAAATTATAGCATATTTTAAATATCAAATCAAAACAACGACTATGCATAAATCATTAGATCAATAATAACCAATTACTAATAATATTGATGACTATGAGGGACAAGGTCAATCATGAGACTTAAATAAACCCATCAATAAATAAAATCTTGCATGGATGGTGGATATCATAAAAGTATACATCTTAAGGATTATCATGATTCATGAATAAACTATAATATTGTGAATATGCACTCGTATTTTATAACACGATGGATAATTAGCATGAGAAAATTTGTAAAGATACAGGTAAAGATACAATATGATCCAGGTTCAATACTTTGTCATTATTTTTCATTACAAATAAATATTGGAGATATGATAGGATCAAAAGGAACTGATCAATATTCAGATAGAGATACGATATACAGATGATGATAGGTATGTGTGATATATCTTTATGGTGGGATTTAGCATCTTGCAATTCTCAATAATATACTCTATTTGCAAGATGATGACCAGTAATGGTTTCTCCTTCCCGAAAAGAGATGTACAAGCACACTTGAGTGCTCACGTAGTTGAAAATTGTATAGTGGTGAAGATGATACATACTGGATTCCTTGATTTTTATATATATAAAAAAAAATGTGTGCAAAGAAATGAGGATGTACAGAAACATACAAGGTGAAAGAAAAGAGAATAGAAAAGGATAGAGTGTTCCCAAAAGAAAAGCAGGTAAAAAAAAAAAAGGAACAACAAAAAAAGTAAAAAAAAAAACAATTATTTTGTTACCTTATCTTCAAAGGGGAGTTTGAGGAGTAGTTTCATCACCAAATCGACATCATCCAATTGACAAACAACCACCCTATGTTTCAGTTCAAGTTGAACACTTCAATTAATTTCAGTGTATCAACTTGAGGGGGAGAATTAGAGATATGATACGAAAAAAAGAAATTCATCAATATCCAGGTTTTGGATAAGTACAGATAATGATAGACATGTATAATTTATTTTTATTTTGTGTAATTTTCATCCTATAAATAGGGTTTGAGTTCCATGTAATCAATCACTGTGAATAATACATCGATTTAGCCCATTAGATATTAGGTTCGTAGATGTAGACATAATGCACAACATTACGTTAAATTTTTGTGTCTCGATTTTCCTTCAATTTTTTATATTCAATTTTTCTCTTATTATAAAATTCTTCAATAAATTTGATGGTCAGCAATTAACTATGAACTATAGACACATGTTTGCTGACTATGCATATGAACCTTGATGGGTCAGTTTGACCAGCCAAATGAACCTTTGACATAATTATAAATCTCCATAATCCACATTACGAAAAAAATATTGGGTGTAACGGTGACACCACGTCATCATCACCACGTGGTGTCACCATTTATTAAAGACAACAACTAAGTAAGTGGATCTCACATATTTTAGTAACTACCCTTCCACTCCATTGCAATGTCTTTATTGTCAAATTTTGACGACGTAATAGTGCGACCGATCCTAAGGGAGTCAAATGGCCAGGTTAATAGCTTCGCCTAGCTGTGATCAGAATTGAGAATTCTTCGTGGAATGGATGAGTAGTTGATCAAAGTTCCAAAGAGACCACAACAATCCATCAAAGCAAGAGGAATGAATTTCAAAGAATCGATGGTGGTAGTGGAAGAGGAAGATTGGAGATTCAAGATCATACAATTCCTAAAGTACCTAAATGGAGAAGGGAGGATAGACTACGAGACGAATGACTAGTGGCTACATATTTATGGATGGGGATTTGTACAAAAAGGGAATGCAGTATGACTTGTTGAGATGCATCGAGAAAAAAGAGGCCATATTCGTAGTGGCCGAAAGCCATGAAGGCATATGTGGTGCCCTTCAGGCCGACATTAAGATGTGTTGGCTTATTAGGAGAAATGACTATTATTGGCCAAGTATCTTGAAACATTGCATCGAGTATTCAAGGGGTTGCCAAGCATGTCAATGTCATGGACCTATCTAGAGGGTGCCAGGCGCCAGCAATATAGATGCAACCCGTAATAAAGCCATGGTCGTTTAGAGCATGGGCTATTAATTGGGAAGATCTTTCCCCCATCTAAAAGACAACACTTTTTCATCTTCTTGGATATCGACTATTACACTAAGTGAGTAGAGGTTATTTCGATGTGGACGGTCAACCAAGCCGATGTCATTTGAATGATAAATGAGAACATAGTGCATCAGTTCGAACTTCCCCGACACATAGTGGCCTACCAGAGAATAGTGTTTGGAGGAGGTGAAGTTAGGGGGTTTGTAGAAGTATATGGTTTCAACATCATTCATTCAACCCCATACTATGCACATAGTCAAGTCCACCAACAAGGGGATGAAAAGAATCATCATAAAGATGGTGGAAGACAATCCTAGATGCTGGTATGACAAGCTATCAAAGGCATTATGGCCATACAGAACTTCCAAACGTTCTAGTGCCAAAGTTACACCATTCAAGTTGACCTAGGACATGATGTGGTCATGCCGATGGAGATCATCATAAAGTTGTGGTGAGTGGCTTTTCAGCATAACCTAAGTCCAGTTGAATATGATGAAGCTATGATGTTAGAGCTTGAGGACTTAGATGAAGTGCAATGGAGCTTGCTAGATTGCATTAAAGTGCAAAAGCTAAGGGCCGCCAAGGCGACAATAGAAGAGTCAAATACAAGGCGTTTGGGGTAGGTACCTTGGTTTGCAAGGTAAGGTTGCCTATAGGAGTTAATGACCTAAGTTTTGGCAAATGGTTTGCCACCTAGGAAAGGCCATTTGAAATCCTAGAAATTATGAAATATGGTGTTTACCACTTAAAGGACTTTACATGGGTAGTGCCATACTCACTCCATCAACGGGCGGTTCTTGAAGGCTTACAGACCAATGGTTAGAGAGTCCACAGAACACAAACGAGATCGTTAAAAATAAAGTGTCATGGCTGACAACCAATGCAGGTCGACGATTATTACAGTGCTCATGCTAATTCTTGATAGTTGTATAAGATTGCATCAAAGAAGTAAAAGATGGACGAATTAAAGATGATATTACAAGTAGTATTCATGAAGTTTTGTACAAATTCAATGGATACAATTTACAAACATAAAATAAAATAAAATAAAAAATAAAGTTCTACGTTGAATGATCATGCAACTAGAAGATCTTTGTCCCAGTTTGAAGATGACAACTTGTGCACTAGAGACCAACAAAGGAGCAAGGAGGAAGCGAAATAATTGGGTGCATGAGGTAGAATGACCTCAAATACAAGTCTTCCTAGTAAAAGGTCTTCCTTAGTCCCCACCTCTCAATTCCAGATGGATGCAAAAGTAGGTAATCTTATGGTTAACTGAAGATCAAAAGAGGGAATCAAGTCCTTGGTAGTTAGACACACCAGAAGCCAGACGAAAGAGTTTTATTCAATGAATCTAGATCCATGCTATCAACCCATGCAGCCTAATCCCCAAGACAAGGATGATCAGCATGACTAAAGAATATTGGTGTAGACACCCATCTTTTGGAGGGACATGAAAAAAAGTTGGCAAAACTAACTATTGATGTTACGAAAAAAGGACAAAGTAACAACTTTGGCGAAGATCGAAGGAAAAAAGGGCTGAGGGCTAAAACAATTATCTATTATTTTTCTCTCTTCTGGGTCGGAGGGTCAGAAGGAGCAGAGAAATTTCTTAATACATGAAACATCCTTGGGAAGTTGGATTGCTTAGAATGACCAAACACTCATGGGTATTTATAGGCCAAGAAGAGTTTGAATTCATTAATGACCTCAACTTGGGAACTGCCAATATTTATGGAATTGCCCAAGGACCAAATGATGGAGACTTGATTCAAATGGCAATAAATTCTAGTTAAGTCACAGTCATATCAATTGTCACGTGAAAAATAAAAAGACAAGAAATTAAAGAAATGAAAGACAAAACCATCCATATTTATTTATTCATCATTTTTCAAGAAATCATACAAGATTAGAAAAGTTGGCTTCTCATTGATACAGGGAATTGTTAACAGCCGTGAGTTTGACCGAAACAGACACGACGGAGGCTGAACCATCATCAACATAGGCCGTAACAGCTTTCAAAGTCACCTTTATTTCTTCCCAATGATCATTCTAGGATGTAGACTCTTCCAATAGAGCCACACGACGAATTTCTAACTAAAAAATTAGGAGGTTTATTTTGACCAATTGTTCAAGAAGATAGGCAAAGCGATGGGAATGGCAAGAACAAATTTTGATATGCTACTGCAAGTTGACCAGTCACTCTGTTCGATCGGCTAAGCAGTCATGAAGTTTCTAGTAAAACGGCCTAGCTTCCTAAAGAGTGGTTGAATGCTCATCAGCTAGACACGTCAAGGTTTAACAATCTTCCTTAACAATGAGAGGTGAGGTAGCAAACATCCTAATTGATTTAAGTTGTTTTTTTAGAAGTGTTGGCTCATCTACTAAAAGTTCATGATAACTGTCAATAAGTAGCATTGTTGTTTCGCAATGGTCTTCAAAATGGCGATCCAAGATTAATCCTAAACTCCTGAAGGAAATAGGGCCAAGATATAGACAAGCTCTCAAAGAATCAAGGATAGATGTTAGGTCTGTCTCTATTATAGGGACAATGTTGGATGCTGGAATATTGGTCTAAATTGTTACTGTGCCTGGGAAGTACTAGGGCCTACTGGAGGATCAAGGGGTGCTTGTTGAAGGACCGGCTCTTTGGGATCAACATCTATAATTTTACATTATTCACGTCAGTGGCCATTTCATCAAACGTGGGCACTGGTATTGTAGCGGCCATAGAGGAGGTTGCAGAAACAGACACATTATCTAGCCTAAGGGACTCAAGGCTACAACAAATACCGCATGTGAAAGGTCTGCTCCAGTAGAAATAGAGGGGGATGAAGAAGTACCATCATGTTGGCGAATGCAGCAGATAAGGGGGCATTAACTTCAACATCATGTTCCTCATCAAGTTGAGACTAGGCTATACGTTCAAGAGGAACATTGGAAGAATATNCATATTTTAGAATGTAGTTTGAGCATTTGGAATATGAAGACAACGTTGTCTTAAATAGTAGGTCTCTCTTTCAATTTTGGCAAACATTAGTTTTTCACGAATCTATTTGGTTAGGAAGAAATAAATGACTGAAAGTGAGAATGATAGAAAGTAAAGTAAAAATAATAATAATAATAATAATTTAGTCATGTTTTTGGTTAGAATGAACAAATTGTTTGAAATGCAGGAAATTTACAAGAAACTTTTACTGGACAATTAAACTTGACTAAACATTTAAAAGAAAAAAAAAAACATGTATTATTCCCAAAAATTAGAAGATAAAAAAACAAAGTTCTTGGAAATATTCTATGTCTGGCNGAGACTAGGCTATACGTTCAAGAGGAACATTGGAAGAATGTCACAGTTTCTCTCTGCAACAAGAACCATGTGGAGAAGGAGAACTGGTCGAAGAGATCAGGTCCAACATAACCAAAAGGTTAAGCTCTAGAGCTCGAGGTAGAATGGAAAGTGAAAGATAAATCCAAATTGAGCCTACCCTCAAAGATGACTGAACGCATAGGGGAAAGTTTATCTGGTAAAGAACGGACGTCATGTTATCCTTGAATTTCAAAGACATAGCTCATCCACAAAAGTTTGAAGGTCTCTAGTATGTCAAGCGTCTCAAGGAAGGAGTTCATGTGGAATGAACGGCGGGCAAGGGACTTTCAATAGGTAACCTCCCAAATATTAGTATCGGATAAATTAGGCCAACTGGCAAGGTTAGTATTGAGGGAANAATGAACGGCGGGCAAGGGACTTTCAATAGGTAACCTCCCAAATATTAGTATCGGATAAATTAGGCCAACTGGCAAGGTCAGTATTGAGGGTATAGGCAAAAGGATATGGAATTTGTTGCACCAAACCAAATTGATGAGCACACTATTGAGGCATGTAGACTTCAATTCCACAATTAGTAATGGGACACCAGGTCATCCCCAAACCATAATGCAAGTATAAGAAAACCAATCATCTGTATGAGTGGAAGCAACATTAGGTGGTGCCTCCACAGGTTGATAGAGAAACATTCTGGCCTTGGTTATGAGCAAATGTCATCCAATTATGCTGTAGCTCATGTAGATTTGATAGAAAATAGAAGAAATCTGCAAAGGTCTACTTCTTGGAAGAGGCCAGAGCAAAAAAAAAAAAGACCATAAGAAAAAGATACATTATTAGCACGTGGGATTGAGAGTTCTAGGAAATAGGCATGAAGCCACAATTGAAGAACCCAATGAGGACATGAGTCTCTTCATCTTCGCTGCTACTATTTTCCACATCCATGATAGAAGTGGGCAAGCATTACAGGAACAATGGCATAGGAATTTACCGTGACCAGATTAACGACCTGCGGGATGTACTCCTTAGTGACTTTGCAAGAAGATGCACAAAAAATGAAGTGGTTGAGCCAATAGAGTAGGAATGAAATGTCCTCTTTATTCGAAATTAAAGAACCATCACGGCTGCGCAGGTCGTGATTAAAATGGAATAGGCAAAAATTGGTTTGCCCAGTGCATTAGTTGGAAAATGATGACTCAATTCAATATGAGGAAGTAGGACATTAGCTTTGGCCAAAAACGTGTAAGGCCGAGAAATACAAATGTATCATAGACCATGGGACCCACCATGCCAAAGCGAATGGGAAACCCATTGTTTTACATGGACCAAAATAAAAGAACGACGCTAAGCAGTGGCTTATCAATGGAAAATAGAATGATACTAAGTTCTATGACAACATAAATGCCAAGGCGATGTCACAAATTTCCTTTTGACGTTCCGACGCGAGTCACCCACAAGACCTAGTCTGAAGTAGGGGCTTTCCATGCACGAGTAGGACTGTCAGTGAGCCAATTCGACCATTGAAGAGGATCCTTAAACTTGAATGGAAGAGACATATAAGAGTCGGGGTAGATATGGAAAACTTCATCTAAAGGAAATTCTGTGAAAGTAGGTCCGAGGCCCATTTTTGTTGAAAAATATTCGAAAAATGGGGCAAATTTATGGAGGTTAACATGATCAGCAGTGTTCGGTGAAATAGCTGCCTCTAGAGCAACAATATGTGGGTTAACCATTGAAGAAGAAGAAGAGAAGATCAGAATAATGACACAATGCAAGTTTGGGAACAAAATATATAGTCATAAAGAATAAACTATCGCAATGATGAAAGGATTTGGACAGATTGTGTGACAACTATTTTTTACAAATTTGGAAGTATGAGAAGAAGATCGAGTACCTACACTTGGAGGCTAGGTCACATACTCCGAGCTTCATAGCCAATAGTAGGGTGACAACTAAGTAGCGCGAGTAGATCGACAACAGTTTAAATTCAAAGACCCAAAATGATGCTCTGAATATGAAATGTTTAGTCACACCATTGGGGTGGGCAATGTTTACAGCTAAAATAGTAAAATCTAAGAGTGACACGTGGAGGGCGTATCACTCACAATACAATTAAGGAAGTGGGACTCTAAGAACCCCGAAAAATGAGGAAATATGAAGTTATGAATCACCAGCTAGAGATGGTTCGATTCACATCTGCATAGACCATGATTTCAGTTATGGTTGAAAAAGATGGCTTCGACGGTTAGGGGTCATCTCCTATAAATAACGAACGCAAGGCTACCGAAAAGATATCCCTCGATCAGCGCAACAACTCTACACAGAGCCATACTCTCTTTGACTTAGTTTATTTTCCAGCAAATTTATTTTAAGTTGTAATCCATCACTTCAGTGATTTTATTTTTTGTTTGATGTACAATAGTCTTTTCATCTACCAAGTTTAGTATCTTTGCTACTTTACATTTCAGTGGGCTTTCTACATTCTAGCTCATTCCGTTACCAATTGAAAATTGTTTAAGTCTTTGATCCTGAAGGCATAGAAAAGAGCTCAAAGGTAACCTTACGCCTCGCTATGATCACCTGAACAATCACGATTTAAGAATGTCAGGCAAACCCGCAATCTAAAAATATGCCAAATACAATAACAATAATAAATACAAAAAGATCCAACAACTTAATATTACTTGTTGTACAGAAAAGCTCGTTGGGCATTGACCCTCAAAGATTTAAGGTCCCCATTTTATTATATTGTCTTAAATGAGTTCATGACCCCATTTTCATTATATTGCCTCATATGAGTTTATGAAATTAGCAACTAATACAATTGTTTGTTGGTTTGATTGCCACAACTCTAACATAATTTTTTGGTATAGGAGGAGAATATTCATGATCCATGTCTTCTGTTGCTTTCAATTTCTTCTCCTCACTGTTCATGCTAATCATATCAACCTCTACATAATTACAAACAAAAAATACTTAAACTTCAGAAATTTTAAATTTTTGTTGCTAAGAGTTCACTAAGTCTGATCACAAAAGAGTCTTTGAAAAATACCTGAGAGACCAGAAACTGTCCTAACGACTTTTTGCTTGGCTTTGTCATCATGCAGTTCCAATTTGAGTGCCACTTCCTATAACAAACAAAGAACAACAGAACCAAAACATATATTTTTATGGCATACAAAGTTCACATGCAAAAGCAAAACCCTAGACACAACACATGCATATGTATCTCTTAAGAGTAAGTAGTAAAAGATACCTTGAATTGATAGGAACCCAAATAAATGCCTTTATTAAAAGTTCAATTAAGCAGAGATTTTAAATTTAACCAAATGAAAACCTGTCAAAGTCATCCTTGTAGAGTTTTGAAATAAAACACAATGAAATTCTGAAAAAATCCTAGAAATTTCACATACTTGGAAGTTTTGTGTGTGTATATGTTTAAATAAAGGGAAAATTAGAATCCAAATAAGATTCATGGTAGAACGCAACAAAAAAAGGTGATATAAAAGTGGAGTGAAGTGAGATTTCTAGCCTCCATTTTCTTTTGAAGTTTCTAGATCTAAGTTGAGGTCCCAATACCAATGGGCCTTTGGTCCAATGGAACTCCTTACCTTGTGAAGGGTTTGCCTCATTGAGGTTAAGGTTTCAAGCTCTTTCCCCACTCCCCCTCCCCTTCCCCCTCCCAAAAAAAAAAAGTTGAGGTCCCAAAGAAATTTGATTAGCAAGTCCTCATGGAGAATTTTCACCGGAGAGATTTCAAGAAAAAGGGAGAAAAAATGTGAAGAGCCTACCAAATTGAAGGTACCGTAAAGGCATTTTATGATGAGTGAATGAGTTGGGAGAAGGGGAATGAGTCAAAGGTTACTAACGTTCAATCAATATTTTCTAACAATGAGGTGGAAAAAGACATAGGAAGAAGACATATGGAAGAGACAACTGCGTCAATGTCATTTTAATTCATATTTTAGAATGTAGTTTGAGCATTTGGAATATGAAGACAACGTTGTCTTAAATAGTAGGTCTCTCTTTCAATTTTGGCAAACATTAGTTTTTCACGAATCTATTTGGTTAGGAAGAAATAAATGACTGAAAGTGAGAATGATAGAAAGTAAAGTAAAAATAATAATAATAATAATAATTTAGTCATGTTTTTGGTTAGAATGAACAAATTGTTTGAAATGCAGGAAATTTACAAGAAACTTTTACTGGACAATTAAACTTGACTAAACATTTAAAAGAAAAAAAAAAACATGTATTATTCCCAAAAATTAGAAGATAAAAAAACAAAGTTCTTGGAAATATTCTATGTCTGGCTTTGTCCATACCAAACTTTGTAAAATTAAAAACCAATGGAATATTTAATGACCAAGAAGGGTGAAATGGAAACTCAAATTATACATTTTCTTATTATTATTATTATTATTATTATTTTATTTTTGGCAAGGAAAAAAAGTTTGTTTTCCATTTCATGCTAAATAAACACATAAAAAAAAACACTTACAAATTTCTTTCTTTCATTTTCTACCATTATCCCACTAAACAAACGAAACTTAAAGTTGACGGCCATGACAATCCTTGTAAATCTTCTCACAAGGCAACTTCGGGGCCCTTGTTGTTCTATTTCTTCATTGATGTATTATGAGCGTCTAGAATATGAAAATGTCTTTGTCTTACATATTGGTCTCCATTTCAGTTTTGATAAACACTAGCTTTTCAAAGCTAACATACATTGCACTTTTAAATCTTTCCTCAAAACAACTTCGGGGCCCCATGTCTTTTTTTTTTCTTCATTGATGTAGTTTGAACATCTAAAATATGAAAGCGGTGGCATTTTACATGTTTGGACTCACTTTTTGTTTTGGCAATCACTTTCTTCTCAAAGTTGATGTTCATAAAATTTATAAATCATTCCATGAAGAAACTTAAAGATTGTGTTTGTATTTTTTTTTTCTTTTGTGACATAGTTTGAGCATCTAGATTATAAAAATGGTGTGGTCTTGTATATTTTCACTCGTCTTCAGTTTCAAAAAACACTAACGTCTCAAAGTTGATGGCCATGACACTTTTCAATATTTCCACAGCCCAACTTCAAGGTTCATATCTTTCTTTTTCTTCAATATTTCTTCCTAAATTATATCATACATTTTGATTCAATTCTTGAATTATATTTTGCAACCCTACCAAACTGAAGGTACATTGAATGCATTTAATAATGAGTGAGTGAGTTGGGTGAAGGGGAACGAATCAACTTGAGTCAAGGTCACCATGTTATAATCAATATTTTCCAATGAAGTGGAAAAAAGAGACATATGGAGGAGACAACTGTGTCGTCATCATAGTTTCTATTTTAGAATGCAGTTTGAGCGTGTAGAATATGAATACGACTTCGTTTTACATGTATGGACTCTTGTTCAATTTTGGTAAACACTAGCTTCTGAAGAGTTCATCTGGTTAGAAAGAAAAAAAATGATGGAAAGTAAAATCATTAGAAAAGAAAATGAAAGGAAATATACTTTTATTCATGTATATGGTTAGCATAAAAAATTTGTAAGAAAGTTCTAGAAAATTCTAATTTTATTATTTGAAAGGCAGGAAGGCAACAATTAAATATTGCTTGTCTTCTAGATTTTCCTTACATGTATTAAAATTTAATACATAATAAAAATAAAAAACATGTATTATACCTTAAAATTAGAAAAATAAAAAAGTGTCTCCTAGGCAATTTCGTGGACAATGATTGATTCAACCCGACCTGCGGGAAAGATTCTATGGTTGCCCATCCAATACCAAGCTATTTAAAATTAAGGATAATCTTTTTTCACACCCCCTGTAGTTATTCATATATTCAATGTCATCCACAACATGTTTTGAAATTTTACTAACACCCTTCATCAGAAGTTGTTTGCTAATGGTGTTATCAGAGGGGGCCATTTTACATCAATACGCTTACACATGGGCAGAGCTACCTTAGCCCCCTGTATTTTGTTTTTCCAAAAATTACCTACATAAAAATTCACAATTTTTTTTTATTATAGTTGAACTTCCCACCTCCCACTTTTAATTTTTTTGCAGGTCTTGAAAAAGTTGTTGGAGAAGCTGAGAAAGCCAAGTGATTCATAAATTGATATTCTTGGATGACATTATCTTTCGAAGCGTTTATAAACCTCACTTGTATTCAAATTTAGATTATAAAATATCATGTGCAATAATTAGTAAAAACTGATAACGATTGTCAAGTAGTATGTAGTTAACTTAGAAAATTACCCCTAAATCGTAGTCCTATGTGATGTGCTTCTTGCTTGTAAATCACTCTAAACTTTTAGCGTCAAGTTGAGGCAGAAAATTATTTTAATCAAATCCGTTGTGGTAATCTATTATTTAAGCAGAACTTAGTGCTTGAAACCACCGGCTGGAAGACACAAAAGACAAATGCATTTCTCCAAGTTGATGGAGACATTGATGTAACTATATGACGAGTTTTAACTAAACCCCATGATGTGAACTTTGGATACTACTAAATCTCTATGTTTCTTATCAAGTCATTAATAAACATATCAATGGTTTATTAAGACTCTTTCAATACGCTTTCTATTCCATTCAAGATTTTCGCATTGATTACTAAACAAACTCACCTTTATGACAATTGGAAAGTTTGGATCATTCCAACAACTTCCTTTGAACCAAACTCTTCAAATTTGATCATGCCCCAAGATTGGAATTAAACAATGTTACTTTGCTCTCACATTGGGCATCTTTTATGCCCCCATTTGATTGTAATGCTTAATGAATTAATAAAGTGTCCTCGCTATGAGGAGGTTTATTATTATTATTTTTTTAAATATTATACATACGACGAATAGTTGATAGTTATATCTGCCATACTTTTATAGATATTTCTCTCGATTAGGCTTATCAATGGTTCAAATTTTTATCTCAACTTGAATTGATATAATTTGTTGGTTGTGGCTTGACATTTTCTAATCAATTATCCAAACCTGATTTAGTATACACATTATTATATTTCACGAATTTAGGTTTAATTACTACAATATCCAATTTGACTTTTATATACACATGTATTCGTTATGCATAAGTGAGTTAAACTTCAGACTACGTATCCAAATAATAGTTGACAGTGACACCCGCCATAATTTTATAGATTTCTTTGGACAATGCAGTGTATACACATCAAGGTTTGAGTTAATTTGATGCAAAATCGGTTTCTATCCTTAGAAAGTAATTATGGAATTTGTATTAGCATTTGTGTCCACTTAATCAGATGGAACGTTAAGTTTAGGTTGTTACATATGGTACAGTACCAGAAGTACTCCCTCAATTCTTAAATATCTATCGTTTTACACAATTTTTTTTATTCTATAATATCTATCGTTTAATGAAACCAAAACATAATTAATATTTTTTCTTTCAAATTTACCCTTAACTTTTCAATGCATTAGATTAGGTGGAGGCTAAATGTCTTTCATATTCCTTTCCTTCCCAATACGTATTGAATAAGAATATTTTATTCTTGTGTAATTATTTTTTACTCATATTAGAGTTATTTAATAGCTTCCTTAATCCCTGTGAAAAAACATTATAGTAATGAGATTCGATACAACATTACAATCTTACTCGGATATTACATTAGGAGAAATGCTATGAGCAGATATCATGTCTAGATGGTTAATTAATGTAGTATTAGAGCAACTGGTCCAACATTTTATAATCTCTTNAACTCTAACATAATTTTTTGGTATAGGAGGAGAATATTCATGATCCATGTCTTCTGTTGCTTTCAATTTCTTCTCCTCACTGTTCATGCTAATCATATCAACCTCTACATAATTACAAACAAAAAATACTTAAACTTCAGAAATTTTAAATTTTTGTTGCTAAGAGTTCACTAAGTCTGATCACAAAAGAGTCTTTGAAAAATACCTGAGAGACCAGAAACTGTCCTAACGACTTTTTGCTTGGCTTTGTCATCATGCAGTTCCAATTTGAGTGCCACTTCCTATAACAAACAAAGAACAACAGAACCAAAACATATATTTTTATGGCATACAAAGTTCACATGCAAAAGCAAAACCCTAGACACAACACATGCATATGTATCTCTTAAGAGTAAGTAGTAAAAGATACCTTGAATTGATAGGAACCCAAATAAATGCCTTTATTAAAAGTTCAATTAAGCAGAGAGTTTAAATTTAACCAAATGAAAACCTGTCAAAGTCATCCTTGTAGAGTTTTGAAATAAAACACAATGAAATTCTGAAAAAATCCTAGAAATTTCACATACTTGGAAGTTTGTGTGTGTATATGTTTAAATAAAGGGAAAATTAGAATCCAAATAAGATTCATGGTAGAAAGCAACAAAAAGGTGATATAAACATGGAGTAAAGTGAGATTTGTAGGCTCCATTTTCTTTTGAAGTTTCAAGATCTAAGTTGAGGTCCCAATACCAATGGGCCTTTGGTCCAATGGTATTCCTTACCTTGTAAAGGGTTTGCCTCTTTGAGGTTAAGGTTGCAAGCTCTTTCCCCCCTCTCCCTCCTCCTCCCAAAAAAAAAAGTTGAGTTCCCAAAGAAATTTGATTAGCAAGTCCTCAAGGAGAATTTTCACTGGAGAGATTTCAAGAAAAAGGGAGAAAAAAATGTGAAGAGCCTACCAAATTGAAGGTACCCTAAAGGCATTTTATAATGAGTGAGTGAGTTTGGGGAATGGGAATGTGTAACATCTCAAAACACACCCTAGACGGCATTACATTCTAAAACTATTCATATCATGAGAGCACTAATATAATCCCTTAAGAAACAAGACTGCATTTGTCATCCACGAATATTTATAACATTATCCAAAAGAATAAGCCCAAGTTATGGCTATTACATCTAAAAAATTAATTAAAAAAGCGCAGCGGAATAAATAAAAGAAGCTAGACTACACAATGTTCCAAAAGAATGTCCTAGTCTACTACAAAAAGAAAGGAGGTCACTCTATGCGTTCACCTCGGGATCCACACTCCCGTCCAGTGGAGTCTCCCAAGTAGCGGGCTCCTCGACCTTTACGTCCTCCTCCTCAAGCGGGTAATCTAAAAAATGTTAGCGATAGGGGGTGAGCATGAAGCTATGTAGAAAAATTCTCCCAAACCCATACAAGGTTTAGAAAAATATTTAAAACAGTCGGTCTCAATTTTAACATAACATAGATACATAATTTGAAATAAAACAGTGACATTTAAAAACGATCTCAAGTTTATTTAAAAACATTATTTAAATGAATAAACGAACACCACATACAAATAATAACCATTAATTGTTGTAACCAATTCCAAACAATTCTTTCGGTAGGTGGCATACTTTGTGGTAACCTCCACCTCCCTTTAGGTTACCTTTGATTCTCAAGCACCCTTACCGGGAACTTCTTGAAAATGGATGAGCATCCTTACATGAAACCTCTCACCAATCACTACATTATTTCTCAAGCATCCTTATCGGGAACCTCTTGGGAAGGGGTGGGCATTCTTATAAGGAACCTCTCACTCATGTGCATCACAAACAACTCAACCAAGTACACAATTTCAACATTCATCTCAATTTACAAGCATCTATCCAAAATTCCCAAAATATATCATGTAATAATTCCACAACCAACTAAGAAAATACATGAGATAATAACATCATTTTTCTACCCAACACAAAGCACTAAGGTTTCGAAATTCATAATAAAGAAAACATTTAGGAAGGAAATACATCACTCTCCAAAAATTAGGGTTTTAAAACTAGAAAAGAGATTTCATGGGTATTAAACCCTACTTTGTTCAAAACATGTAATCCTTGCAAAAAGCCTAAGAGATGATGATTCTATAGCATATATATACCATTGATAGCCAAAACATACATATATGAATACCCTAACCTCAATGTAAGTGAATGACAGAAAACTCTTACCTTGAATCCTTAACTTTGGTGTGAAGAATAAGAATTTGATCTTGAATCACCCTTGAATCTCTTGTTTTTCCCTTCCTTTCTTCATCTCTAATGCTCTCTAGGGTTCCAAGAGGTATGGGGGTGTGAGGGGAGTGAAGGAAATAAGAGCAAATGAGATGAAAATGAGTTTAAAACACAGCAGCCCCGAAAAACACTGTTTACAGGCTGTTTTGGGTTTCTCCAAATTTACGGTTTTGCCACTAAAAATCTCCAATTTGATCCATATGACTACCCTAAGGTTTGTCGACGTTCCGGATTCATTTTTAATGTTATTTTAACCTAAAAACATTTATTTTTATGATTTATCTCAAAACCCAAGTCAACGTACACCCGAAACATTAAATTTTTTATTTTACCCATATGAATCGGCTGTTAATGAAGTTTTGCGATGTTTGAAAATAAAAGGTGATAAATGGTGCTTTTTAAAGCCTTTTATACTTATTTGAAGCCTAAAAGTACTCATTATTCTTATATTTTGATTTATGATGCAAATGGAGACATTAAATGCAAAACGAAGCTAATTGGACTATTTCAACATCGTTTCGTTATATGACCATAACTCTCTCATCCGAGCTCCGAATGAGATGATTCAAGATGCTATGGAATGATAAGAAAAATCTCTAAAAATTTCATGTTTTGAGGTTTGAGAGATATTGACTGCATCAAGATCTAAATCGGGCTTGAAGTTACAGCAATGCACTGTTCACGTGCACTGTTCAAGCTAATTGGGCTGTCAAAACAGCCCATCGTTATCTGAGCATAACTCTCTCATCCGAGCTCCGATTGAGATGATTGAAGATGCTATGGAATGATACGAAAGAGCTCTAAAACTTTCATGTTTTGAGTTTTGAGAGCTATTGACTGCATCAAGGTCGAAATCGGGCTTGAAGTTATAGCTAGTGTACTGTTCACAGCCTGTCTACGTCCCTTTTCCATTTCCAATCCATTCCTAAGCCAACAAAATCCATCTCAAACCTCTCCAACACATATTTCTACACCAAACCTATTTAATACAAGTTCTAGGACCTAAAATTTTATATTTTCACTTATTAAAACCAAATTTCAAATATTATTTCCACTAACATTTTAAATCTCTACTTTTTCAATCTATCAAATTCAAACACACATCATTATATATATCCACATTTTTTTACCACAATTATTTACTATATATCTATATACATATATAAAAGAAAATGCGGAGTATTACAGAATGAGTCAAAGTTTACTAACGTTCAATCAATATTTTCTAACAATGAGGTGGAATAAGACATAGGAAGAAGACATATGGAAGAGACAACCGCGTCATTGTCATTTTAATTCATATTTTAGAATGTAGTTTGAGCATTTGGAATATGAAGACAACGTTGTCTTAAATGGTTGGTCTCTCTTTCAATTTTGGCAAACATTAGTTTTTCACGAATCTATTTGGTTAGGAAGAAATAAATGACTAAAAGTGAGAATGATAGAAAGTAAAGTAAAAAAAAAAATAATAATAATAATTTAGTCATGTATTTGGTTAGAATGAACAAATTGGTTGAAATGCATGAAATTTACAAGAAACTTTTACTGGACAATTAAACTTGACGAAACATTTAAAAGAAAAAAAAACACGTATTATTCCCAAAAATTAGAAGTAAAAAAAACAAAGTTCTTGGAAATATTCTATGTCTGGCTTTGTCCATACCAAACTTTGTAAAATTAAAAACCAATGGAATATTTAATGACCAAGAAGGGTGAAATGGAAACTCAAATTATACACTTTCTTATTATTATTATTATTATTATTATTATTATTATTATTTTATTTTTGGCAAGGAAAAAAAGTTTGTTTTCCATTTCATGCTAAATAAACACATAAAAAAAAACACTTACAAATTTCTTTCTTTCATTTTCTACCATTATCCCACTAAACAAACGAAACTTAAAGTTGACGGCCATGACAATCCTTGTAAATCTTCTCACAAGGCAACTTCGGGGCCCTTGTTGTTCTATTTCTTCATTGATGTATTATGAGCGTCTAGAATATGAAAATGTCTTTGTCTTACATATTGGTCTCCATTTCAGTTTTGATAAACACTAGCTTTTCAAAGCTAACATACATTGCACTTTTAAATCTTTCCTCAAAACAACTTCAGGGCCCCATGTCTTTTTTTTTTTCTTCATTGATGTAGTTTGAACATCTAAAATATGAAAGCGGTGGCATTTTACATGTTTGGACTCCCTTTTTGTTTTGGCAATCACTTTCTTCTCAAAGTTTATGTTCATAAAATTTATAACTCATTCCATGAAGAAACTTAAAGATTGTGTTTGTATTTTTTTTTTCTTTTGTGACATAGTTTGAGCATCTAGATTATAAAAATGGTGTGGTCTTGTATATTTTCACTCGTCTTCAGTTTCAAAAAACACTAACGTCTCAAAGTTGATGGCCATGACAGTTTTCAATATTTCCACAGCCCAACTTCAAGGTTCATATCTTTCTTTTTCTTCATAATTTCTTCCTAAATTATATCATACATTTTGATTCAATTGTTGAATTATATTTTGCAACCCTACCAAACTGAAGGTACATTGAATGCATTTTATAATGAGTGAGTGAGTTGGGTGAAGGGGAACGAATGAACTTGAGTCAAGGTCACCATGTTACAATCAATATTTTCCAATGAAGTGGAAAAAAGAGACATGGAGGAGACAATTGTTTCGTCGTCATAGTTTCTATTTTAGAATGCAGTTTGAGCGTGTAGAATATGAATACGACTTCGTTTTACATGTATGGACTCTTGTTCAATTTTGGTAAACACTAGCTTCTGAAGAGTTCATCTGGTTAGAAAGAAAAAAAATGATGGAAAGTAAAATCATTAGAAAAGAAAATGAAAGGAAATATACTTTTATTCATGTATATGGTTAGCATAAAAAATTTGTAAGAAAGTTCTAGAAAATTCTAATTTTATTATTTGAAAGGCAGGAAGGCAACAATTAAATATTGCTTGTCTTCTAGATTTTCCTTACATGTATTAAAATTTAATACATAATAAAAATAAAAAACATGTATTATACCTTAAAATTAGAAAAATAAAAAAGTGTCTCCTAGGCAATTTCGTGGACAATGATCGATTCAACCCGACCTGCGGGAAAGATTCTATGGTTGCCCATCCAATACCAAGCTATTTAAAATTAAGGATAATCTTTTTTCACACCCCCTGTAGTTATTCATATATTCAATGTCATCCACAACATGTTTTGAAATTTTACTAACACCCTTCATCAGAAGTTGTTTGCTAATGGTGTTATCAGAGGGGGCCATTTTACATAAATACGCTTACACATGGGCAGAGCTACCTTAGCCCCCTGTATTTTGTTTTTCCAAAAATTACCTACATAAAAATTCACAATTTTTTTTATTATAGTTGAACTTCCCACCTCCCACTTTTAATTTTTTTGCAGGTCTTGAAAAAGTTGTAGGAGAAGCTGAGAAAGCCGAGTGATTCATAAATTGATATTCTTGGATGACATTATCTTTTGAAGCGTTTATAAACCTCACTTGTATTCAAATTTAGATTATAAAATATCATGTGCAATAATTAGTAAAAACTGATAACGATTGTCAAGTAGTATGTAGTTAACTTAGAAAATTACCCCTAAATCGTAGTCCTATGTGATGTGCTTCTTGCTTGTAAATCACTCTAAACTTTTAGCGTCAAGTTGAGGCAGAAAATTATTTTAATCAAATCCGTTGTGGTAATCTATTATTTAAGCAGAACTTAGTGCTTGAAACCACCGGCTGGAAGACACAAAAGACAAATGCATTTCTCCAAGTTGATGGAGACATTGATGTAACTATATGACGAGTTTTAACTAAACCCCATGATGTGAACTTTGGATACTACTAAATCTCTATGTTTCTTATCAAGTCATTAATCAATATATCAATGGTTTATTAAGACTCTTTCAATACGCTTTCTATTCCATTCAAGATTTTCGCATTGATTACTAAACAAACTCACCTTTATGACAATTGGAAAGTTTGGATCATTCCAACAACTTCCTTTGAACCAAACTCTTCAAATTTGATCATGCCCCAAGATTGGAATTAAACAATGTTACTTTGCTCTCACATTGGGCATCTTTTATGCCCCCATTTGATTGTAATGCTTAATGAATTAATAAAGTGTCCTCGCTATGAGGAGGTTTATTATTATTATTTTTTTAAATATTATACATACGACGAATAGTTGATAGTTATATCTGCCATACTTTTATATATATTTCTCTCGATTAGGTTTATCAATGGTTCAAATTTTATCTCAACTTGAATTGATATAATTTGTTGGTTGTGGCTTGGCATTTTCTAATCAATTATCCAAACCTGATTTAGTATACACATTATTATATTTCACGAATTTAGGTTTAATTACTACAATATTCAATTTGATTTTTATATACACATGTATTCGTTATGCATAAGTGAGTTAAACTTCAGACTACGTATCCAAATAATAGTTGACAGTGACACCCGCCATAATTTTATAGATTTCTTTGGACAATGCAGTGTATACACATCAAGGTTTGAGTTAATTTGATGCAAAATCGGTTTCTATCCTTAGAAAGTAATTATGGAATTTGTATTAGCATTTGTGTCCACTTAATCAGATGGAACGTTAAGTTTAGGTTGTTACATATGGTACAGTACCAGAAGTACTCCCTCAATTCTTAAATATCTATCGTTTTACACAATTTTTTTTATTCTATAATATCTATCGTTTAATGAAACCAAAACATAATTAATATTTTTTCTTTCAAATTTACCCTTAACTTTTCAATGCATTAGATTAGGTGGAGGCTAAATGTCTTTCATATTCCTTTCCTTCCCAATACGTATTGAATAAGAATATTTTATTCTTGTGTAATTATTTTTTACTCATATTAGAGTTATTTAATAGCTTCCTTAATCCCTGTGAAAAAACATTATAGTAATGAGATTCGATACAACATTACAATCTTACTCGGATATTACATTAGGAGAAATGCTATGAGCAGATATCATGTCTAGATGGTTAATTAATGTAGTATTAGAGCAACTGGTCCAACATTTTATAATCTCTTTGTCCCCCCAAAACCAGACAACATCTGAACCCAACCTATGTACTTGCACATCATGCAAAATGGTAGCTACTTAACTGCAAATCTGTTGAAACTTTTTTCCTAACAAATACTTGATTCAGTTGTTCAAAAGACTCACTGCCATTCAAGGGGCAGGCCTCTATATTACCTAGGTCAACTAAGAAAAATGAAAATAATTATTTGAAAGAATAGGACGAGGCTATTGATGAGGACAAATAATTAATTTCTAANATTGATGTATTATGAGCGTCTAGAATATGAAAATGTCTTTGTCTTACATATTGGTCTCCATTTCAGTTTTGATAAACACTAGCTTTTCAAAGCTAACATACATTGCACTTTTAAATCTTTCCTCAAAACAACTTCGGGGCCCCATGTCTTTTTTTTTTCTTCATTGATGTAGTTTGAACATCTAAAATATGAAAGCGGTGGCATTTTACATGTTTGGACTCACTTTTTGTTTTGGCAATCACTTTCTTCTCAAAGTTGATGTTCATAAAATTTATAAATCATTCCATGAAGAAACTTAAAGATTGTGTTTGTATTTTTTTTTTCTTTTGTGACATAGTTTGAGCATCTAGATTATAAAAATGGTGTGGTCTTGTATATTTTCACTCGTCTTCAGTTTCAAAAAACACTAACGTCTCAAAGTTGATGGCCATGACACTTTTCAATATTTCCACAGCCCAACTTCAAGGTTCATATCTTTCTTTTTCTTCAATATTTCTTCCTAAATTATATCATACATTTTGATTCAATTCTTGAATTATATTTTGCAACCCTACCAAACTGAAGGTACATTGAATGCATTTAATAATGAGTGAGTGAGTTGGGTGAAGGGGAACGAATCAACTTGAGTCAAGGTCACCATGTTATAATCAATATTTTCCAATGAAGTGGAAAAAAGAGACATATGGAGGAGACAACTGTGTCGTCATCATAGTTTCTATTTTAGAATGCAGTTTGAGCGTGTAGAATATGAATACGACTTCGTTTTACATGTATGGACTCTTGTTCAATTTTGGTAAACACTAGCTTCTGAAGAGTTCATCTGGTTAGAAAGAAAAAAAATGATGGAAAGTAAAATCATTAGAAAAGAAAATGAAAGGAAATATACTTTTATTCATGTATATGGTTAGCATAAAAAATTTGTAAGAAAGTTCTAGAAAATTCTAATTTTATTATTTGAAAGGCAGGAAGGCAACAATTAAATATTGCTTGTCTTCTAGATTTTCCTTACATGTATTAAAATTTAATTCATAATAAAAATAAAAAACATGTATTATACCTTAAAATTAGAAAAATAAAAAAGTGTCTCCTAGGCAATTTCGTGGACAATGATCGATTCAACCCGACCTGCGGGAAAGATTCTATGGTTGCCCATCCAATACCAAGCTATTTAAAATTAAGGATAATCTTTTTTCACACCCCCTGTAGTTATTCATATATTCAATGTCATCCACAACATGTTTTGAAATTTTACTAACACCCTTCATCAGAAGTTGTTT
>CAUOFW020001724.1:1446356-1491406 GCA_963454935.2 Ilex paraguariensis
AAAAAAAAAAACTCTCTCCTAATGCGCCATTCAACTTGTGTCGACAACTTGTAAAAATACATTTTTGTTATTATATCATCAATTTTAAGACGGATAAATACAAAAAATAGATTATATTCACTTTCTTGTTTAACTTGTATACACCCTTCATACCATTGGGAACCAATCAACCCTTTCTCCAATTTGTCCTACCAAGTCTTCATAATTAACTTCTCCTCACATTTGCTGATAACAACAATAAACACCCCGGTTTCCGTCAATAACATGTAGAACAACACTAATTCGTTTAGAGTTTAATTTACTAATGCACATTTCCAATCGGAACTTTATTAGTTGAAGGGTTTGAGAACTTGACGAACTACTTCAAAACTATAACTAACTTAAATGAGTATGAAAGTTTGATAGATGAATTTTAAGAATTGAAAATAATCAAGCAGTTAGAAAATAATGCCTGAATAACAATAATTGCATTAAAAAAATCCGACAATCAAAAAATTAGTAAAGAATATTGAGGAGCGCCCGGACATCGACCCGTCCCTGAGCTACAAGTTATGTAGAAGGTTTGAGGTCTCCCCCAACATTGAGCCAAGGAAGTTCCTCTGATGCTTAAATTAGTATTGTGATCAACACATGAATAAACAAGTACATGAAAGCAAATAAAAAAAAATTAATTAGAGTGAGGGTCTGTGTTTTAGTGTATGGTAGAAAGTTATGTGCACTTTCTTNTTTAGTATACACATTATTATATTTCACGAATTTAGGTTTAATTACTACAATATTCAGTTTGATTTTTATATACACATGTATTCGTTATGCATAAGTGAGTTAAACTTCAGACTAAGNTATTTTCTAACAATGAGGTGGAAAAAGACATAGGAAGAAGACATATGGAAGAGACAACTGCGTCAATNCACCCCTACGTTAACCCTATGTTTGTACATGGTATTAGGCCTTAGGAATAGAATGGACATTACATGGGAATGCCTATTCTAATATTTGGTTTGCAGGATTTAAAATCCATTATCATTCCAAAGGAATACCTAATCCCACAAATTATGGGATTAGACATTACCAAATCTAACATGGTATTCTCCATTCCCAATCCACTCGGTAATAGCCCAATCCATCCGGAAAAAAAAAACCAATTGCTCAAATGTTTGGCTTGCTCTCTCAGTCTCTCTCGTCTCATCTCTCTCTCTCTCTCGCACACTCTCATCAGATCTGAGTCTCTCTCTCTGAGATTTGAGACTCCATCTCTATAGAGGTCCACTGCTATCAATCTCAGAGCTTCACTCTCAATGAAACAAGGATAAGATTTGTTACAAAGAACAACTAAGACGAGCTCAAATCTAACACAATTTTTGGTAATTTTTAGATCTAACCTAGAATTGTAGAATTTTGCAATTTTCTTTGAAAATTTTTGTCCGAAATACACGCTAACCTCTCCTTTTCCACCTCTTGCACAATCGCGGACTTCTCAATTTTGTGGGATTTCATTTGATTGGTCGGATTTGTTCCAACTAGGTGGGTTTATGGAGGGAAAATGTTTCACTATGTGCATTGGGGTGTGTAATTTTGGTGAAGGCAGCAATTTGGAAGATCTATGCGGTATTGAACAGTTTGAGGTGTTAAAAAACCAGTGTACCTCAAGTGTAACATACTTTGGAGTGCCACAAGTTGTATGAAGAACTTCAACTCCCTGCACATGGATTTGTGCAAATGAAAAAAGTATAAAAAAAACTGTTAAAAGCAGCACTCTCTTGTTCGATTTAATACAAACAGAATGTTATTCTGCTTACTTGTTGAGGCAATGCACTCAATCCAAAATTAGAAACCTTCAAGTTTCCATGGGAATTGTAAGAGGCACAAAATCGAGATTACCTCCTACTAGAATTGAAATATTGATGTGTTTTTGAACTTGATCTCCCAGTCTTCCTCTTTCTACAAAACGAACACACTGCCCAAGATCGAAGTGCTTCAATCGAAGGCACTTCGATGCTTAAGTCAGTAAAGATAAAGAAACGAATGGAAGAAGACCAAGAGAATTCACTGTACCTTTCACCTTGGATTCTCCCATTTTTTATAGATGGTCATCCCCTTAGGATTTCCGTGATTTTTGATTCAAGGTGGCACACCTTCCTTCAATTTAGTGATTCGGTTGGGAAGTTGCTGATATTTCTCCATTTTTTCTCCTAATATCTTCAATTTCTCTGATTCATTTATCTGATTGCCTAAGTTATAGGCGAATCTTTATCATTCTGTTTATTATTTAATACAGCTCAGACATATCGAATGCCGAGCATACTTGATATTTGTTGAACAGATTAAGGGACTTGGTTTGGCAGAAACCATTCTCTTCAATCGCTTTCCCGAATACTTTAATAGGCTCGGCTTGGTACAAGCCGAGCTCTTTACTTACTTAGTTGAACAGATTGATGAGCTCGGTCATAAAGAGAACCGAACTTCTTTTTTGTTTTTCGAACCTTTCCTTAGCTCGGCTTAGCTAGAAGGCTTAATAGAGAATTCTTCATCACGTGCCTTATCTTGTCAACATCACGTGAGCATATTTAATGTCATGTCACGTGTAATCATGAGGTTTAACCCATTCATTTGCCCCCATAAAACTTCTGACAGACGTTTTTTGGCTTTCAGTCGTTTTCTTATCGATTCATCATCACTTGTACTTTGTAACATGCCTTTTCGTTTTGGCGGCACATTCAAAGCATTTAAATGTTGCCCTTTAAAATTCCTCTTTCTTTATAAACTGTCTTTCTTCGTATTTTTTCTTTTTTGCTACCAGACTCTCAGACTCTTATCCTCTTCTTTCTGCATTTTTCTTTCTATGCACTTCATCTTCTTTATGGCTCCTCTTACTCCTTCAGAAGTTCCTGCCTTCAAAATTAAGTACAACATCCCAGACGATGTTGAGGTCAGGGTTGCTGGGAAGGATGAACCCTTGATTGGCACCAGAGAGAGAATCCTCATCCTTACTCGTGCCATTTCTGAGGGTGGAATTCGTTTTCCCCTCGATCCTCTTCTTCTCTGGGTTTTCTCTGCCGCAAAACTTTGTCCTCTCCAATGCTGCCTCAAATTTTTTCAGATCATCATGGGGGTGTCTTCTTTGAACAAGATTCCGGTTTTGAGTCTTGGACTATGAGAGATTTTATACTGCTACATCATCAAGGTCGTCGGAGATAGCTACTATCTATCGGTGAGGAAGAAGGAGAGGTATTTGGTAACCCACCTTCCAGATTCAAACAAGGGCCATGAGAATGATGTGGTGTTTGTCTCTGGCAACTGGGAATACGCTCCTGGTGTCACTCCATCTTATCCCTGTCCCTACGAAGAAGGCATGCCAGGTATTTGGTATCCTTTGCCTTCTGTTTTAACCTTCTGTTTTAACTTTGATTTTTCATTCTATTGACATGAGTTTTCTTTTGCACAGGTCAAATTGTGAAGGAAGGATTGTTGAGTCCTCTGTAAAGATGGACCAACTTCAGAAAGTTCGAAATTTCAACGAGTCTTTGTTCTGTCGAGCCGCCCACACACTGCTCGGGTACATTCCAACTTACACTTCTTTCATTGTTGTGCCGAACCGACCCAACGCCAATTTGGCTGCAGATCAGGAGAAGATCCAGTCTGCTCGGGCTTAGACCCCTCATGCCAAGAAGAAATCGTCTCTTGCAGCATCTGGGCGTAGAACGGTAAAGAATTTTCTTGACTTCCTATCAACTGTCGAACTGACCCCTTCCTCCGATCCGACTCAAACTACTCCAGCGATTCTGACTTCTGTTCTTGAGGAACCCATTTCTGAGGTTTCAATTGAAACTCCTCTTCTTAACAATGTTGATCCACCGACCATTGGCCAAGCAGATATGGCTCAATCAATTGAAACTTCAATTCTAGTTGAGCTTGATTCTCTAGATTCTGTCTTTTCTCCCATACCCGAAGATGACTTAATTTTGAACTTGCCAAGGACCCTACCCCAAAAAGGTGGAGGACAGCCAAGTCTGAAGCGAGCCTTCCTCCCGAGCCTTCCAACCCTCCATTCAGACCAGTCCTTAGAGCCAAAAAGAGAAAAATTACTACCAAGAACTCTACAATAGAATATTTTAATGTTGCAGTGAGAATTGCCTGAGGAGTGATTTTGCCTCGAGATTTGGCAATGAATGAGGCTCTTACTGACAAGAAGTGTCTCGTCAAGCAATTCAACATATGGTCCTGGTAAGTTTCAATTCTAAATTCCTTTAAAATTTTTACTATTTCTTAAAATTTTTCTAAGTCTCTTCTTTCTTCATAACTTTAAGGGTCTACAAAAAGTACATGAGGTTAGAGCTCAGATAGCTCGTAAAGATAAGGCCATGAAAGAGGCCATCCATGCACGAGCTTTTTCTTTGGCGAAGAAGGAGAGTGTGGAAGAAGAGTACGCAAAACTCTGCGAAGAAGTGAAGGTTCCGTAGGCTAAAAACCAAAGCCTAATCGAGGAGAACTAGAAGCTTTCTTCAGATGTTGAGAAATTGAAGGAGTCCGAGCACGAAGTCAACGTGGAGCTCTCTCAATTCCAACTTGACTACTCCACCCTCCTTGAGGAATTTGATCAGTACAAGGCCGAGGCTAAAGAGAAAGAAGATGTTGCATGCAATGAAGGTATGGAGAAAGCTGAGGATGACTTAGCTCTTCAAATCCCTCAGCTCCAAGAGGCATTCTTCAATAGAGGCTGACAAGCTGCATTGAGTGCAGCCGAGGTCGATCCTTCTTCTAAACTTTTTTCAAGGCATACAGCTCCGAGCTCCTCTCATCCTCCTGCTCCTTCAAACACTTAGAAGACTTTTTTAAATGTTTTGAAATTTCTGATGTACCTGTTTAATGATCATGACCCTGTAGAAAAGTTTTGAAGTATGAATGCAAAACGCTCTTTGGCCTTTTAATTTATGTAATTTGTGATATGCTTTGAGAAAACATGACTTTTTGAAATCAAAGTCCTATTTGCTTTTCAGCTCTTAAGTTATGGCCTCTGTTCGGCCTTTCTTTGAAATGTTTGGTTCCTCAACAAGAACATTTTTCATACTTGAAAAAATTTCTAATCTCTTTGAAGTCTCGGCCTTTGTTCGGCCCTTTTCAAAGAGCTCGGTTCCTCAATAAGAACTTTTTTTATACTTAGAAGAAGTTTCAAACCTCTTTGAAGTCTTTACCCTTGCTCGGCACTTTTCAAAGAGCTCGGTTCCTCAAAAGGAACCTTTTTTTCTACTTAGAAAAAGTTTCAAACCTCTTTGAAGCCTTGGTCGTTGCTCGGCCCTTTTCAAAGAGCTTGGTTCCTCAATAGGAACCTTTTTTTATACTTAGAAAAAGTTTCAAACCTCTTTGAAGTCTTGGTCGTTGCTCGACCCTTTTCAAAGAGCTCGGTTCCTCAACAGGAACCTTTTTATACTTAGAAAAAGTTTCAAGCCTCTTCGAAGTCTTGACCCTTGCTCGGCCTTTTTCAAAGAGCTCGGTTTCTCAGTAGGAACCTTTTTTATACTTAGAAAAAGTTTCAAACCTCTTTGAAGTCTTGACCCTTGCTCGACCCTTTTCAAAGAGCTCGGTTTCTCAGTAGAGTTACTCAAAGTCCCCTTGAGATCTAAGAGTGTTTCTACTTTGCACCGACCTGCCAATCTGATTGAACTCAAACCCATCCCTAGTCAACTTACATCGTCATGCCTAGCTGAGGGCCTGGATTTGATCGGGTGACTGCGTCTGATTTAAGCTTTTGACTTATATCAGATTTTTTGGCCTCCCTACCTTAACAGTAGGACGTATATAATGTAAAACAAGTGTTGAAAAAAGATCCTCGAATTTTTATTGATAACTTTGACTTGATACATTTGCTGCTAGTATACCATGGCTTAAGGGGCACCTTTAAATTTTTGAAGGCACTTCGGAGTTCTATTTAAAAAGGTATTTTTTAGAAATAAAATTTTATGAGGTTCGCAGTGTTCCAGGGGCGTGGTACTGTCTTATGATCCAAGGTCTCGAGTTCGTAATACCCGCTACCCCTACTTTGACTATTCTGTATGGACCTTCCTAGTTTGCTCTAAGCTTTCCATGGACTGGGTTCTTAGCCGATCCTAATACTCGCCTGAGTACTAGGTCCCCAAGTGTGAAAGACCGAGGGTTTACATTCTTGTTATAAGACTGGGACATCTGATTCTGATATGAAGACATTCTTATGGCGGCCTACTATCTCTTTTCCTCTGCCAGATCGAGATTTCATACGATTACAACGTCATTAAAGCTGCTTTCGACTAGCTCGATTCTTAAGGTCGGTAAGTCGATCTCCAATGGAATAACAACTTCCATCCCATATGCTAAGGCAAAGGGAGTCTCTCTAGTTGAGCGTCGAGGAGTGGTTCGGTACGTCCACAGAACACTTGGCAGCTCCTCTACCCATTTTCCTTTGGCATCCTCCAGCCTTTTCTTGATTCCATCCAAGATTGTTTTGTTAGATATCTCTGTCTGTCCATTACTCTGAGGGTACGCAAGGGTAAAATAGTAATTTTGAATCCCAAAATGCTGGTAATGATGTATTTCTAGATAAATTTTCTTTTATCAGTATCTCTGATGTTGGCTAGGGGTTCGGCTTCCGCCCACTTAGTAAAATAATCAGTTGCAACAAGAAGGTGCCTGAGGAAATGGTCCCATTATGTTTAGTCCCCACTGAGCAAATGGCAGCGGGCTAGCCAATGAAAACAGCCCGTTTGAAGGTTTTCTCGGTATTAGTGAGAATTTTTTACATTTCTCGTACCGTCTCACGAAATGTTGAGTGTCCTTCTGCATATATGGCCACCAAAAATCCTGAGAGATGGCTCGGTGAGCTAAAGATCTCCCACCAGTGTGAGCTCCGCAGCTTCCTTCATGAATTTCAAATAAGAAGTCTGGGACTGTCTTTGGGTGTACGCACTTTAAGTACAGGCCTCCAAACGAGTTTTGATAAAGCTCAAGTTTTGGTGATATCCAGAACCTAGCAGCTTTCAAACGTAGCTTATGGGCTTCCTTCTTGTCTTCGGGCAACGTCCCATCCTTTAAGAAGTTAACTATCGAGTCCATCCAGCTCGGCTCGGCTTCAATGCTTAAGGCTTCATTAGTTGTGCTTAGCTGGATACTGGGCTCTGGTTGTATTTTAATAGTAAGAGTCCTTTCACTCTTAAGGTCAATGGCCGAGGCCAATGAAGCTAAAACATCAGTGTGAGAATTCTTTGCTCTTCCGACCTACTAAATAGAATGTTCAGGAATCTTGCTTAGTTCTTTCTCTGCAATAGCATGGTAGGCTATCATTCTTTTATTCTTTGCCGCATACTCCCCTATTATCTGATTCACCACCAATTGTGAATCGGAGAATATTTGGAGCTTTATTGCCCCTAGCTCGGCTGCCAACCTTACACCAACTATCAAGGCTTCGTACTCCGCTTCATTGTTTGAGGCTTCAAATTTGAGCCTGATGGCTTTCTCCAAAGTACATCTGTTTGGACTTACTAGAACAACTCCAATGCCAACACCCTTATGATTTGAGGATCCATCGACAGATAGGGTCCAACCGTTGCCGAGCTCTGACTCTCGGTTGCAAGTAGTCTCTTCACTCTGTGCTGAGCTATCCTTAGGTTGAAATTCTGCGATAAAGTCTGCCACAACCTAGCCCTTTATCGTCTTTCTAGGTTCGAATCAAACATTGAACTCCCCTAGCTCCACTGCCCATTTAGTAACATTTTCCGACAAATTGACTTTATGGAAGAGTGACTTTAGTGGTTGATCAGTGAGCACTGTGATTTGGTGGGCTTGGAAGTAATGTTTAAGCTTCCTAGTCGAGCTAATCAGTGCTAGGGCAAGTTTTTCCAGCAGAGTATACCTCGATTCTGAATCCAAGAGCATTTTGCTCATATAGAAGATGGGTTTCATCTTTCCACAATCATTCCTCATCAATGCTCCACTTACAACGTGTTCTGATACAGCCAGATAAAGGTAAAGTCCTTCTTCAGGTGTTAGGGTCGATAGAATCGGTGGAGATGCTAAGTATGCCTTTAGATTTGTAAATACTTCCTCATATTCCTGACTCCAGAATGCTCCCATTTTTCCTTTGATTGACTGAAAGAAGGGTCTACACTTATCATATGCGCGGGATATGAACCTTCCAAGTGCTGCTACCATTCCTATTAGCCTCTGCACCTCTTTTATAGTTCGAGAGGATTACAGCTTGGTAATGGCCTTTACTTGCTCAGGATTCACCTTTATTCCTCGATGAGTAACCAGAAATCCCAAGAATTTTCCCGAGCCGACCCCAAACGTGCATTTTGAAGCATTTAATTTCATGTTGTACATTTGTAGAACATCAAATGTGCTTTTGAGGTCGGCACAATGGTTATTGCCTTCTGACTCTTCACCACCATGTCATATATGTAAACTTCTATTGTACTGCCTATCCCTGTAGACGTCCAGGAAGCTCATCTACTCGTGTCCAGCAGTGGCATCTACCAACTGATCTATTTTCGACAAGGGGAAGCTATCCTTTGGACATGCTTTGTTTAGGTCGGTAAAGTCAATATAGACCCTCCACTTCCCTTTTTTCTTCTTTACACGACAATGTTTGACAGCCAGGTTGGGTATTGTACTTCCCTAATTGTTCAGGACTCCAATAAATGTACTACTTCTTTTACTGCTTCCTGATGTTGAGGTTCCAACCTCCTTAGTTTTTGTGTGATTGGCCTGAAGCTCAGGTTGACATTCAACTGATGACATGCTACCTCGGACGATACGCCGGGCATATCAGCAGTGGTCCATGCAAAAACGTTGGCATATTCTCTTAAAAGAGTGACGAGCTCGGCTTTATGCTTGGGACTCAGAGCAGTCCCTAACAAAAAGTACTTTTTAGGATCACCATCCTTGTCTAAAGATACTTTAGTCAAGTCTTCAATTGTTCAGTCTGTAACTTCCTTTTCGGCGCCTAAAGGTACTTTAGGGCCTTCTCGACAGCTTGATCGGTTAGTTTAACCAAGCTGTAAATGGTTAATTGCTATTTCGCCTCCTCAGACATTGAGTTGTTCTCGCGTGCTTCAACCCCTCCTTTGGGTTTGATCGAGACTAACAAACAAGTTCAAGCACTGACTTGGTCTCCTCGGATATTGACTACTCCTTCAGCTCAAGGGAACCTTAGAATCTGATGGTACGTCGAGGGTACTGCTTTCATTGCGTGTAGCCAAGACCGCCCCATTATCGCGTTATATGTTGAGATTGTATCCACCACCAGGAACTCGGTCATGATGCAAATTGGCCCTGTCTTTACAGGCAATGTGATCTTCCCCTTAGGAAGAACTATTTTTTTACTAAAGCCAATAAGTGAAGTATTTGAAGGCTTAAGATCTTCCTTCTTAAGTCCAAGTTTCTCGAATAAATCTGAATACATGATCTCTGATGAACTTGCTAGATCAATTAGAACCCTTTTCACATCAAAATTCGCAATCCAAAGCATAACAACTAGGGCGTCATTGTGTGGTTGGTGTACTCCGACTAAGTGTTGCTTGGTGAAACAGATTGCTTCAGCTGACTTCTCTATCTTGATTCTTTTGTTGGTCACCTCCGGGGTCAACCGTAACTCATACACCTCTCTCTTATTGGCAACTTTCTAGATATAAGCCCAAGCAGAATTATTTGTGGACATCTGCGGGTTGGTGGCAGCATGAATCAGATCAATCATTCCTGCTGGAGTGTTGTGGTCCCCATTCGGCTCGGTCCTCCCTCCATCGGATTTTTATTTACCTTCTATGAACTTGGCGAGATGTCCAACCTGGACCAGCTCCTCCAAATGTTGCTTTAGAGATCGGCAGTTCTCAGTCATATGGTCTACATCCCTGTGATATGAACACCTGAAGTTTGGATTCCTTTTAGAAGGATCTCCTATTAACTTGTTCGGTCATTTGAAAAATGGATTTGTCTTGATATGGCTTAGCATCTTGTAAATTGGTTCCTTGAACAATGTATTTACCCCCAGAAATGCAGACTTTAGAGGATATCCATCATTCTCATTCTTCCTTCCTCCCTCTCTGTTTGACTCCGTCTACTTGTCTCTATCGAACTGTCTTTTACTCGGATGTTCTTTAACCCCGTCCCTAGATAAGTCGTCATCGACTTTGGCATACTTTTCAATTCTAGACATTAGCTTTTCTAGATCCGTGGTTGGCCTTCTTGTGAGCGACTGATATAGAGGGTTCTCCTTCGGCAACCCCATCTTGAAGGATACAACGACAATCTCTGGATTGCACCTTTCAACCTCATTCATATTTTCCCAATAACGATGAGCGTACTCTCGCAGGCTTTTGTTATTCTTCTTTTTTAGTGTCAATAGTGCTCCAACATCCTTCGGCTACTTGCTGCTCATTATGAACTGAGCTGTGAACTATTCGGCTAACTGAGATCACCCGTCGATCGTTCCCTTCGGTAGGCTGTTAAACCACTTCGTGGCTGACTCCCCAAGATTGCTAGGGAAGATAGTACAGAGTAAGGGCTCATTTTTTTGATGAATAGTCATCAATTGTCTGTAACGTCTAATGTGCAAGGCTGGGTTGGTCTTTTCGTCATATAGTCTGAAGTTCGGGATGGTGAATTTGCTCAGAATCCATCCTTTTTCGATCCAAACTGTAAATGGAGATGACTTCGAGCCGTCTCCATATTCTCCTGTCGCTCTTCTGGTTAGATCCCTAGTCGACCTCTGTTCTGGTCTCCTCAAGTGGTTGTTGAGTTCCTCGGTAATGTACTGTTTCCATGCAACCTCCTCCTGAACCCGAGGTTTCTTCTGCTGGTGACAATCTTCATTGTTGCTTCTGTATCTGTCGGGTTTCCTTTCAGGACTTTCCCAATGGCTTTTCCTCGCACGTTTCTCTTTCCTGGTCATCTATTTTATCCTAGCTTTTAGTTCTTCATTTTCTTTGATTAGATCTTTTTTCCTAGCATAATACTTCTTGAACAACTTGACATGAGCATCAAGTCTATCCTGCAGGGACTGAACCAACTTTACTAGGGGGTGGTTTTCCCCCTCGGCATGGAGGGACTCACCACGTTCTTCAATTTGATGGTTCTGATTCTTTGAGGGCCTGAAACTGGCAGAGGACATCTCTTCACCTTCATGGGATCTAGATAGGCTTGCTCTTGCCTGCAATCGCGTATTGCTACCAAGAGGGATGGATGTAGGATGAGAGTCTCCCAAGGCAAAACTGCCTCTCGGTGAACCAATTACGCTTTTGAGTCTAGACATTGTGGCTACTTGTTGCGAAAGATAAAAATCTTCCAACAGACGACGTCAAATGTAAGAGGCAAAAAATCGAGATTACCTCCTACTAGAATTGAAATATTTATGTGTTTCTGAACTTGACCTTCCAGTCTTCCTCTTCCTATAAAACAAACAAATTGCCCAAGATCGAAGTGGTTCGGTCGAAGACACTCCGATGCTTAAGTCAATAAAGATAAAGAAACGAATGGAAGAAGACCAAGAGAGTTCAGCGTATCTTTCACCTTGGATTCTCCCATTTTTTATAGATGATCATCCCCTTAGGGTTTCCGTGATTTTTGATTCAAGGTGGCACACCTTCCTTCAATTTAGTGATTCGGTTTGGGAAATTGCTGATATTTCTCCATTATTTTCTCCTGATATCTTCAATTTCTCTGATTCGTTTATCTGACTGCCTAAGTTATAGGCAAATCTTTAGCCTTCTGTTTATTATTTAAAATAGCTCGGACATATCGAATACCGAGCATACTTGATATTTGCCAAATAGATTAAGGGACTTGGTTTGACACAAACCATTCTCTTCGATCACTTTCCCGAACACTTTAATAGGCTCGACTTGGTACAAGCTGAGCTCTTTCCTTGCTTAGTTGAACAGATTGATGAGCTCGGTCATAAAGAGAACCGAACTTCTTTTATGTTTTCTAAACCTTTCCTTAGCTCGGCTTTGCTAGAAGGCTTAATAGAGAATTCTTCATCACGTGCCTTGTCTTGTCAACATCACGTGAGCACATTTAATGTCATGTCACATGTAATCATGAGGTTTAACCCCTTCAGGAATCAATAAGAAGATTTTCAGGCTAAAGATTACAAGGAAAATAAAAAACAACCAATTATGATCAAAACATTATATTATATATGTAAACTGCTCACTAATATGAACTCTGATATCAACAATCACCCTGCACCTTTAAATCTCTGTGGTACACACCCTTACTGTGACAATGTGAGACTGCATCCATAAGTCTTTGAAAGTATCGCCTAGATTCATTCTCAGAAATTCTTCCTTGGTGAACCTATGCATTCAGAGTAGAAATTTATTAATTTTTGATATAGAATGTCATCGGTGAAGTAAAGATGTACAGGGCAGTCTGTGCTCAAAGAGAGAGAGAGATGTACAATGAACAGGAATGTATATTCTTCACGGTTTCTGGTACTCCACTGCTTCCTACACTTGAGAGGAGTTCAGTCCCTAGTCCTATTTTTAACCCATTCCAGGTACTGGAGGCTGCCACCAATTATGGGCATGGCAATCACTTCAGGACCTTGAAGAAAACAGAAAGCAAACTAATGGGTAAGAACAAAACTTCCCTTATAGGTCAATATTTTTTGTAGTATTTATCTATCAATAGTGAAGTCAAGTAAACAGGTGGGATGTTGGTGACCATCAACATCAAGGTCCACAAATTCTTCATATGAAATTAGAATCCTCTTGGATGATTGAGGATTTGGTAATCAGTCACTAATATACTGGTTTACCCAGTACTGGGAATTATCAAAGTCTATCCTCTTTATGTTCTTGCTGGAATTTTCATTTTTGATGAAATCTGGAGAAAGTAACATCAAGCACTAAAGCATGAGAAGTATTGCAGAGCTTACTCATCTTCTTGATTTGCCTTAACATGCTCGATCAGAGCTTCCAAAAGGGATTCCCTGGTCTTCATTATAAGCAACTCCTCAGAATCAGTTTGTATCTGCAGCCAAGAATGTACAAGCATAAAACTTATTTTCAAACCACTTAAAAAAAAATTGATGGTTGTTTCCTGGTAAAACAGAAATCTTACCTTTCCCCGCCACTGATAAACTAATTCTATACTTGCAATCAAAATGCAAGTGGTTCATCGGGATTTAAGTTTAGAACAAGTACTTTAATCTTTGAATGCAATACTAGGATGATTATCAATCGGTTGATAACTGTGAGGCTGTTTCACCTTTAAAACCACAAGATATTCTGTGAAGTGAGGATTTTGGTGCAAAAAATGGCATTTGTTGATGAAGTAGCTAGCCAGAGGAGGTTGCTGAAAGCAACGAGCAAATAGCAAGCTATGGGAAATACCTAGTCGGATATCTAGCCTGTTGGAGCCGATATTTCTGCACCGGCTATCTAAAATAGCTAAAAAGACCCATTTAGATAGCCTCGTGGAGTTGCTCTAACAATCTCTGCGGAATCAGCATACATACTCATATATATAGCGATTCCAACAACGAGTGATGCTCAAAAAAGGGAAGTAAGCAGAGATGCTTCTAAGTCGATCTCAATGTAGCATAGTAGAAATCGATCTATGTGGTAGAAAGAGTGAGAAGAGAGAGAAGGCAAGGAGGTGTAGAGAGAGAGAGAGAGTGCCGCTGAGAAGGGAATTTGGGGAAAAAGGAATTTTTGGGGTAGGGAATTAAGTGAAATGGGTTTGATGCACTTAAATACTCAAAACGATGTCATTTTGGGTATAAAGGAATATGTTTAGGGCCCAAAACGATGTCGTTTTGATTGTTTTGTTTTTTAAAAAATACATTCTGCGACAAAAAAATAAAGTTGCAATTAAATTTTTAATTTTGATTTAAAATTACAAAATTTAAATTATGTGACAAATCTAAAAATATCGTGAAATAATAATTTTATTTAATACAAAAATAAAATTTATATTCTGCGACGAAATTAGAAAAACGTCGCTAAAAAATATTATCACAATAAATATTCCCGACAAACATATAAAAAACGTTGTGAATTAATATTTTTGTTTTATTTTTACTTTAATAACTAAAATTAATATTCTGCGACGAAAAATATTTTCCCTAAAAATATTTTCACTGAGCAACATTACTTTTTTCCCTTTTTTCACATTAAGCCATGTTTATGTATATTGAATACAAAAGGTATAGAAAATCACCAAAACCTGTCCCACCCAGAATTCTTCCTCCCACAGGTTGTCCAATACCTCTGCCAAATTTCCAATTGGGATTGACTCAATTTGCAAACAAAAAAGTGAAAAAAAAAGAAGAAAAAAATAAAATTAAGGGAAAACCCCGTACTTTTTCTACCGACATATACCAAAATGACACTCAAGACAACAATTATTCAAGTCTATAGAGTAATAGTTCAAGAACAAGAAATTAGACACCCAAAACCAGTAATCCCAAGAACTTAACCAAGTCATTAGAAATATTTAATAAGTTTAAAAAAACATAAAATATGAGACTCCCAAGAAGCATACAGAGTCTGCACTTTAATGTTGAGATGCAAAAACTCACCGACTAATTCCTCAATGGGATCTTTCCATATCAATGGGAGGGGAGGAAATGATCTGGTTTGAGAGGGAGGGCAGGAAACACTCCAGTTCGTAGGGGGAGGGGACAGAGAGAAAAGTGAGTAAGAGAGAGAGAAAGACAAACAATACTGTGTGTCGACTGAAATAAACAAAGAGGGAGAGATGAGGAAAGTGAGAATGAGGGAAAAAAGGATGGGCAATGGTTCTCGATTTAGGTAGGAAGGTTTTTTTTTTTTTTTTAAATGTCCAAAACGACATCGTTTTTAATTTTTTAAAAATTATATTCTGCGACGAACATAAAAATGTCGCAACTTTATATTTTTATTTTATTTTAACTTTAAATGTAGTTGTAATTTATACTCTCTGATGAAAATAAAAATGTTGCTAATTACTTATTTTATTTTAATTTTTTCATTATTTACTTTTGAGACAAAATTTTTTTTTCATAAAAATAAAAAGGTCGTGAATGAAATTTTATTTTATTTTATGATTATTTAATTTGAGACAAAAAAAAAATTTTCGTAAAAATTTTTTTATTTCGCGCCATCACTCGCGCCAAATAATAGCGGAGGGACTCACATTTATTTGCAACAAATTCAAAAAACGTCGCGAAAAAATCAACATAATAATTATTTGTGACAAATTTTTGAAATCGTCGCAGATAGTATGTTTTTTGCAACAAAAATAAAAACGTCGCGAATGTAATTTTATTTTATTTTTTGATTATTTAATTTGCGACAAAATAAATTTTTTCGGAAAAACATTTTCATTTCCCGCCATTAATGGTGCCAAAAAAATAGGGGAGGGATTCACATTTTTTTGCGACGAATTCAAAAAACGTCCCGAAAAAAATCAATATAATAATTATTTGTGACAAATTTATGAAATCATCGCAGATATTATGTTTTTTGCGACCAAAATAAAAACATTGCGAATGAATTTTTTTTTTTTTTTTTTTTGTGATTATTTAATTTGCAACAAACTAAATTTTGTCGGAAAAACATTTTCATTTCCCACCATCAATCGCACCAAAAAAGTAAGGGTGTGATTCACATTTGTTTGAGGCGAATTCAAAAAAACATCGCGAAAAATATCAACATAATAATTATTTGTGACAAATTTATGAAATCGTCGCAGATAGTATGTTTTTTGGGACAAAAATATAAACTTTGTGAATGTAATTTTATTTTATTTTATGATTATTTAATTTGCAACAAAAAAAGTTTTGTAGGAAAAACATTTTCATTTCCCGCCATCAATCGCACCAAAACAAATAGGGGAGGGATTCACTTTTTTGTCGACAAACACAAAAAACGTCGTGAAAAAAATCAACATAATAATTATTTGCGACAAATTTATGAAATCGTCGCAGCTAGTATGTTTTTTGCGATGAAAATATAAATGTCGCGAATGTAATTTTATTTTATTTTTTGATTATTTAATTTGTGACAAAACAATTTTTGTAGGAAAAACATTTTCATTTCCCGCCATCAATCGCGCCAAAAAAAATAAGGGAGGGATTCAATTTTTTTGTGATTAATGTAAAAAATGTCGCGAAAAAAATCAACATAGTAATTATTTGCGACAAATTTTTGAAATCGTCGCAGATAGTATGTTTGTTGAGACAAAAATAAAAATGTCGCGATTATAATTTTATTTTATTTTTTGATTATTTAATTTGCAACAAAATAAATTTTTTCTGAAAAACATTTTCATTTCTCGGCATCAACGATGCCAAAAAAGTAAGGGACTGATTCACATTTTTTTGCGACGAATTCAAAAAAACGTCGCGAAAAATATCAACATAATAATTATTTGTGACAAATTTATGAAATCATCACAGATAATATGTTTTTTTGAGATGAAAATAAAAATGTCGTGAATGAAATTTTATTCTATTTTTTGATTTTTTAATTTGTGACAAAATAAATTTTGTTGGAAAAACATTTTCATTTCCCGCCATCAATCGCGCCAAAAAAGTACAGGAGTGATTCATATTTGTTTGTGACGAATTAAAAAAACGTCGCGAAAAATATCAACATAATAATTATTTGCGACGAATTTATGAAATCGTCGCGAATGAAATTGTATTTTATTTTTTGATTATTTAATTTGCGACAAAACAAATTTTGTCGGAAAAACATTTTCATTTCCCGCCATCAATGGAGCCAAAAAAATAGGGGAGAGATTCTCATTTTTTTGCGACGAATTCAAAAAATGTCACAAAAAATATCAACATAATAATTATTTGCGACGAATTTATGAAATCGTCGCAAATAGTATGTCTTTTTGCGACGAAAATAAAAAACAGGCAAAAGAAAATTTATTTTATTTTTTGATTATTTAATTTGCGACAAAACAAATTTTGTCGGAAAAACATTTTCATTTCCCGCCATCAATGGAGCCAAAAAAATAGGGGAGAGATTCTCATTTTTTTGCGACGAATTCAAAAAATGTCACAAAAAATATCAACATAATAATTATTTGCGACGAATTTATGAAATCGTCGCAAATAGTATGTCTTTTTGCGACGAAAATAAAAAACAGGCAAAAGAAAATTTATTTTATTTTTTGATTATTTAATTTGCGACAAAACAAATTTTGTCGGAAAAACATTGTCATTTCTCGCCATCAATGGAGCCAAAAAAATAGGGGAGACTGGAGATTTGAGATCATATAATTCCCAAAGTACCCAAATGGAGAGGTAGAGAAGACTACGAGACGAAGGGTTATTGGCTAGATACCTATGGATGGAGAATAGTACAAAAAGGGGATGCATGATGACTTATTGTGAGATGCATCGAGAAAGAAGAGGCCATATTCATAGTGGCCGAAAGCCATAAAGGCATATATGGTTCTCATTAGGTTGACATTGAGATATGTTGGCTTATTAGGAGATATGACTATTATTGGTCAAGTATATTAAAAGATTGCATCAAGTATGCAAGGAATTTCCAAGCAGGTCAATGCCACAGACCTATCTAGAGGGCACCAGGAACCAGTAATATAAACACAACTCATAATAAAGTCATGACCATTTAGAGCATGGGCCTTTCATCTCCTTGGCCATCGACTATTACACTAAGTGGGTAGAGGTCATTCTGATGAGGATGGTCAACTAATCCGACGTCATTCAAATGATAAAGGAGAACATAGTGCATCAGTTCAGGCTTCCCCAACACATAGTGGCTGATCAGAGAACAGTCTTTGTAGGAGGTGAAGTTAGGGGGTTTATAGAAGCATATGGTTTCAACATTATTCATTCAGCCCCATACTATGCACAAGGAAATGGCCATGCTAAGTCCACCAACAAAAGAATCATCGCCAAGATGGTGGAAGACAATCCAAGATAATAGCATGACAAGTTGTCAATGTTATTTTGACCATACAGAATGTCTAAATGGTCTGGTACAGGAGTTCAAGTTAACCTACGAACACGATGTGGTCTTGCCGATGAAGGTCACCGTAAAGTTACTGCGAATGATTGTTCAGCAAAACCTAAGTCCAGCTAAATATGGCGAAGCCATGATGATAGAGCTTGAAGACTTAGATGAAGTGCGACTAGGTGCGCTAGATTGCATTAAAGTGCAATAGCTAAGGGCCACCAGGGCATAAAACAGAAGAGTCAAAGACAAGGCATTTGGGATAGGTGACTTGAATTAGAAGGCAAGGTTGCCTTTAGGACTTAATGACCAAGGGTTTGGCAAATGGTTTGCCAACTAGGAAAGGCCATTTGAAGTTCTAGAAATTAAGAAACGTGGTGTTTACTACTTAAGGAACTTAAATGGACAGCACCATAATTGATCCATCAATTGGAAATTCTTGAAGGCCTACAAGCTAATAGTCTGGGAGGCTGTAGAATGCGGATAAGACCGTTAAAAACAAAGTGTTGCAGCTGACAACCAATGCAAGAAAACGACCATTATAGTGTTCATCCTAATATTTGAGAGTTGTATAAAATTGCAACAAAGAAGTAAAAGATGGACGAATTAAAACTGGCATTTCAAGTTTCATTCATGAAGTTTTGTACAAATTCAATGCATACAATTTATAAACATAAAGAAAAGTAAAGTGTTGCATCGACTGAGCTTGCTACTAGAAGATTTTTGTCCAAGTTTGAAGATGAAAAGTTGTGCTCTGGAGATCAATAAAGGAACGAAGAGGGAGCAAAAGCTTGGGTGCATGAGGTAGAATGACCTCAAACACAAGCTTTCCCAGTAAAAAGCCTTCCTTAGTCCCCACCTCTCAATTCTAGATGGATGCAGAAGTATATTGTCTTATGGTCAGCTAATGATCAAAAGGGGGAAACAGTTCCATGGCTATCAAATGCACCCAAAGCCAGATGAAAAAGCTTCTTCTAACAACTCTAGATCCATGCTTCGACCTATGCTGTCTATCCCCTAATACAAGGATCATCATATCACCAAAGAATCTAGCTACAACGAAGCACCCATATTTTGTAGGGAAATGAAGTAAGTTGGTGATACTAACTGTTGTTAGGAATAAAAGACAAAGAACAACTTTGGCTTACCAATGGAAAAAAAGGCTCAGGACTAACAAATTTATCTTTCATTTTTCTCTCTTTTGGGTCAAGACGATCAGAAAGAGCAGAGAAATTGCTTAATATGGGAAACATCCTTGGGAAGTTGGTTTGCTTCGAATGACCAAGCACTCAAGGGCATTTATAGGCTAAGAAGAATTTGAATTCATTAATGGCCTAACCTCGGGACTTGTCAATATTTATAACATTGTATGGAGAGGAGAATGAAGTGTTATTTTCTAATGTAGTGAAAATGCCTGAATGCATGCATAAGGACCAAACAACAGAGACGTGATTCAAATGACAATAAATTCTAGTTAAGTCACAGTCATATCAACTGTCACCTAGAAAATAAAAAGACGAAACAAATTAAAGCAATGAAGGAAAAAGCAGTTCATCTTTAAATATTCATTATTTTTAAGAAATCGTGTAAGATTAGAAAAGTTGGCTTGTGATTGGTACGGGGAATTGTTAACAGTCTGGGGTTTGGTCGAAGTAGACCCGCGGAGGTCGAACCGTCATCCACATAGGCTGAAGCAACTTCCACATTGACTTTTATTTCTTCTAAATGATCATTGTAGGATGCAGACTATTCCAATAGGGCCACACAAAGATTTTCTAACTCAACAATTTGGTGGTTTATTTCAGTTAGTTTTGATATGTTGCTACAAGTTGAATAATCGGTCTCTTTGATCACAAGTGACAGCCAATCAGTCTTGATGTGTCTTGTATAATGGCCCAATTTCCTATAGAATGGTTAAATGCTTTGCGATCTTCCTCAACAATGAGGGGATAAACAACAAACATTCTAATTGATTGAAGCCATTCTTCGTAAATATTTTGGCTCATCCACTAAAAGTTTAGGATAACTTTCAATAATTAGCATTGTTATTTCATGATGATCTTTAAAATGATAATCTAGGATTAATCTTGAACTTCTGAAGGAAACAGGGCCAAGAGATAGACGAGCTCTTAGAGAATCCATAACATAAGTTAGGTCTATCTCCTATAGGGACAACATTGGATTTTTGAGTAATGGTCGAAGTTGTGACCACGTCTTGGATAGATACAGTGGCGGGGGAAGTACTAGGGCCTTGGAGGATCAAGGGGTGTTTGCCGAAGGACCGAGTATTTGGCATCGACATCTATAATTTCAACATTCTCCATGTCATTGGACATATCATCAAAAGTGGACGCTGGTGGAACCAATTTGTAGCGGTCATAGAGGAGGTCACAAAAATAAGCTCATTAGCCAGCCTGAGGGGCTCAAGGATACCAAAAATTGCCTCTTGCGAAGGGTTTTTGCCAACAGAAATAGAGGCGGACAAAGAAGCCGTATCACATTAGTGAACACAGTAGATAAAAGGGCCATCATCTTTAGCATTATGTTCCTCATTAAACTAAAACTAGGCTATATGTTCAAGAGGAATATTGGAAGTACGTCATCATATGTCTCTACCATGAGAACCATTTGGAGAAGGAAGACTAATCAAAGACATAGGGTCCACAGCAACCATAGGGTTAAGCTCAAAAGCCCGAGGATGAATGAAAAGTAAAGGATAAATCTGAATTCAGCCTACCCATAGAGATTACTAAATGCGTAGGGGCAAGTTTATTAGGTGAAGAATGGACATCGTGTTATCCTTGAATTTCCTTGACACATAGCTCCTTGGGCAAAGTTTGAAGACCTCCAAGACGTCAAGCGTCTTAGAGAAGGAGTTCACGTGGAATGAAGGGCGAGCAAGTGAGTTTAAATGGCTAACCTCCTGAACATTAGTATTGGCCAAATTAGGTCAATTGGTAAGGTCAATATTGACGGTATGGGCAAAAAGGTAAAGCATTTGTTGCACTAAACCAAACTGATGAGCAAACTATTGACAGATGTAGAGTTCAACTCCACATTGAGCATTGAGACCCTAGATCGGCCCCAAACTATAATGCAAGTCCGTCGGGCAAATATAAGAAAACTAGACGTCTGCATGAGTGGAAGAAACATTAGACGGAGCCTCCACAAGTTGATAGAGGAACCATTTTGACTTTGGTTATGAGCAAACGACATCCAAGTCCATTGTGGTTCAACAAGAATGTATAGAACGGAGAAGCAATATGCAAAAGTCTAGTCATTAGAAAAGGCCATATCAAACAAATAGCCATAAGAAAAAGATACATTGTTAGCAGGTGGGATTGAGAGCTCCAAGAATTAGGCACAAAGACACAATTGAATAACCCATAAAGGACTTGAGCCTTTGTTCATATTCGCCGCTACTATTTCCCACATCGCACGATATTGGTGGACAAACATTATAGGAGTAAGGGTGTAGGAAGCTCCCGCAACCATATTAATGACCAGTGGGCTCCTGAATGACTTTATAGGATGATGCACAAAAGAAAAAGTGGTTAAGCCAATAGGTCAGGAATGAAATGTGCTTGTTATCCGAAACTGAAGAACCATCGTAGCCGCGTAGGCCATGATGAAAATAGAACCTGTGCATTCACTTCAATATGAGCGGGTAAGGCATTAGCTTCAACCCCAAAAGGTGGAAGGTCGAGAAATGTAGATTTATCATAGACCATGGGAACCATCATACCAAAGCAAATGTGAAAATCATTATTTGCCACAAACCAGAGCAACGTTGAGTAGTGACTTATCAATGGACCTCTGAATGATGCTAAGTTCTATGGCATCATAAATGCCAAGGCGACGCCATAGATTACCTTTTAACATTCTAATGTAAGTCACACACAAGACACAGTCTAAAGTAGGGGCTTTCTATGCACAAGCAGGATTGTCAGTGAACCAATTTGATTATTGAAGAGGATCTTTAAACTTGAATGGAAGAGACATATAAGGGTCAGGGTAGATATGTCGAACTGCATCAAAAGGAAGTTCTGTGGAAGTAGGTCCAAGGCCCATTGTCGTCGAAAAGCATTCAAAAAGTGGGGCAAATGTATGGAGGTTAACATGATAAGCAGGGCTCTATGAAATAGCTGCGTCTAGGGCAACAATACATGGCTTAACCATCGAAAAAGAAGAATAGAATGTCAAAATAATGATGAAATGTGACTTTGGGAATGGATTATATAGGCACAAAGAATAAACAGTTGCAATGATGAAAGGATATAAATGCATCACATGCTAGCCATTTTTTGCAAATTTGAAAGGGTGAGAAGAAGACCAAGAACATACATGTAGAGGCTGGGCGACACACTCTAAGCTTCCCAACCAATAATAGGGTGATAGCTAAGTAGGGAGAGTAGAGTGGAAACAGTTTAAATTCAAAGAACCAAAACGATGCTCTGAATATGAAGTGTTCAGTCGGATCACTTTTTTTTGGAGGGGGGCAACATTTAGACCAAAAATAGTAAAATCTAAAGGTGACACATGGAGATGATGCGACGGTCATCAAAGAGTTAGTGAGAAGAAACCTAAGAGTGCGGTTAAGGAAGTGGGACTCTAAGAACCCTGAGAAACAAGAAAATCTAACATCATGAATTGCTAGCTAGAGATGGTTTGGTTTATGTTTGCATATCTCGAGGGAATAAGTTATGATTACAGTTATGACTGAAAACGATGGCTTCAACGACTAGGGGTGTCATCTCCTATAAATAACAAAGGCAAGAATACCAAAAAGTTATCCCTCGATCAACAAAACTCTTCTACATAATGCCATCCTCATTTTTCTTAGTTTATTTTCTACCAAATATACTTTAAGTTGTAATCCATCATTCCGATGATTTTATTTTTTGTTTAATGTTTAAGTACAATAGTCTTTTCATCTACCAAGTTTAATATCTCTGCTACTTTATGTTTCAGTTGGCTTCCTACATTCTACCCCCGTTCCATTACTATTTGGAAATTGTTTAATTCCTTGATTCTAAAGGCATAAAAAAGAGCTTAGAGGTAATCTTATGCTTCTCTACAATCACCTGAACAATCACGATTTAAGATCCTCATGACGGTTCAAATAGGTTAGGTCGTATGTATTTGGATCTCTAGTCCAATCGAACTTTGGTATGTGCGCAATCCGAAAATACGCCAAACACAATAACAATAGCAATAACAAATACAAAAAGATCCAACACCATAATATTACTTGTTGTACATAAAAACATTCTTGGGCACTAACCCTTAAAGATTTAAGGGCCCCATTTTTATTATGTTGTCTTAAATGAGTCCATGACCCCATTTTTATTATATTTTCTTAAATGAGTTCATAACCCCATTTTTATTATATTGCCTCCATGAAATTAGCAAATAACACATTGGTTTGTTGGTTTGATTGCCACAACTCTAGCATAATTTGTCGGCATAGGAGGGGAATATTCATGATCCATGTCCCCGGTTGCTTTCAATTGCTTCTCCTCGTTGTTCCTGCCAATCGTATCAACTCTGGAATAATAAAAAACAAAAGTATTACAAATAAAAGTATTAAAACTGAAAAAATTTTAAATTTTCATTATTTGGGTTTTGTTGCTAAGAGTTCATTACGTCTAATCACTAAAGAGTCTTTAAGAAAATAGAGAGGCCATAGACTATCCTAACGACTTTTTGCTTGGCTTTGTCATCATGCAGCTCCAATTTAAGTGCCACTTCCTATAACAAACAAAGAACAACATAACCAAAACATATACTTTTATGGCATACGAGGTTCACATGAAAAAGCAAAACCCTAGACAAAATGTATATGCACGTATACTTATGTATCTCTTAAGAGTAAGTAGTAAAACATGTGTTAAATTGATAGGAACCCAACAAAATGACTTTATTAAAAGTTAAATTATGTAGAGATTTTAAATTTAACCAAATGAAACGTTTTCAAAGTCTTCCATGCAGAGTTTTGAAATAAAACACAATGAAATTCTGAATAGATCCACCCCACTGACCACACAAATATCAACTGAATAGATCATAAATTTTTCTTCATGAGTTCTTCACCAAACAACTCCCAAATACCACCAAAACCACTAGATTTGAATCCAGATAGCCCAAATTCTGCTCTGCCAACTTACGCATCATTGTTTAAATCCTCATTGAATCCCGCAACCGGGTCAGAATCTAGCTTAAAAATTGAGAAGCCTATTGGTTTCTATGAAGGTGAGCCTGCGTTCTATTTCACTAATGAAGAAGTTTAAGCTTCTTGCCTTTCCTTGCAATATGCTCTCATTGGTAAATGCACTTATGGAAGACCTTCATTAGGAGTGATAAAGGAAGTGATCAGATCGAAATGGGGTCTCAAAGGAGATTTGAAGTTGGTTCTATCGATCTAAGACATATATTGATAAGGTTCCAACTGCATGAAGATTACATGATAATTTGGTTAAAGGATGCCACCTTGATTGAAGACTATTTATTTAGATTTTTTAAGTGGTTCTCCGCTTTTGTCCCAGGAATTGAACCATCTATCGTTCCAATGTGGGTGTCACTGCAGGGTCTTCCATTGAATTTTTTCAAGAAACCTTTTTTGGAGTTACTGGTGAAGCCAATGGGTAGGGTCCTTGCATATGATCAAGCTACTTTTTCCTTGTCCAGGCGGGGTGTGGCAAGGGTCTGTGTGGAAGTCAACTTGCTAGCTTAAAATCCCTCAAGAATATAGATCAATATGGGGGATGCGGGGGCTAGATGGCAGAAGATAGTGTACGAAAGGAACAAAAAGTTCTTCAAAACTTCCAGAAAGCAAGGCCATGGAGAGGTAGACTACTGAAGGAAGAAGAACCCAGATTTGGAAACCAGTACAGAAGGAAAGAAAGCAGAATCTTTGGTGTCTAAATTGGATGCAACCCCCAGCAAAAATAATAAGGAAAGGCTAGAACAAAAGGTTGGAAAGAAGAATCAAAGCTTGCAAGCGACAGCTAAGGTGTAGCAGGTTATAGCAGGTCATAAGGGCTAGAAGAGGAATTCAGAATCTTTGAAGCAGTAAATCTCTACCAATCTAGCTAACCAAGGAAGGGGTGTATGGAAACAACTAAATGGAGGTAAGTATCCCACTGATATGGGGACTCTAGAAGGAAGTCAAATGGATAATATGAAAGGTAATAACGCAGTCTCTCATGGTAAATCTGCACTTTCCAAGATTCCACATAAGGAAAGCTGCATCAGAATTTTGGAAATAGGGGATTTCTCAGGGAAAGAAGATGTTGTCTAGAAGAAGTCCTTGCCTGATGAGGTTCAAGAACTGCAAAATGTTAATATTGAAGGTAACGTAGGAGTCCAATCTCATGTCTTCAATTCTAATGTGATTATTAATGCTGATGAATCCTGTTATGGTTCTCAAACAAAAACGGATATATCGCACGAAGTGAGTGTTGATACTATCCATGAACATGCGATGATAACTGCCAAGGAGCAACGTTTATTAAATGAGCAATGTTTATATCCTCAGACTCCACCTTTTTTATTGACCTTAATTATGCAGCTAGGAAAAATTTCAATAAGTCCTTAGATGATGATATGGGACTGTATAAGGAAAAGGAGCCGCTAGATAGAGGATATTACATGGATGATGAGGTCTCTGATAGCACTTTTGATCCGCTTTCCCATGGTTCACAATCCCCACCTAGTAGTGGTTATAACCATATTCTATCACAGAATCGTCCAACGGGCATGATTACTAGATCGAAATCTAGAAGAGTAACTTTTTCAATCCCTTTAAATGATTAATACGATCATATGGAATATTCGAGGAGCAAATTCATAATCCTCTAGGAGAAGATTAAAGACGTTTATTTCTTTAAATGATGTATATCTAGTTTCTATTTTGGAACCTAAGTTAAATTCTGATAAACTGCCAAGCCTTTGTAGGAGTTTGGGATTTTCTGGGTTTGTGGTCAACCCACTTGTTGAGAGATATATCTAGGTCCTTTGGGATCATCGTATTACGTTGAAAGTAGTTGATATACATGAGCAATCACTTACAGTGGAGGTCTCATTTATGGGTACTCAGGCCCTACTTGTTTCCTTTATCTATGCTAAGTGTGACCATATTCAGAGAAGACCTCTATGGGCGCACTTAGCTAGTATCCAAAGCTCCCCTAAACCATGGATGTTAGTAGGGGACTTTAATACCATCGTTTCTTCATTAGAGCATAAGGGAGGAGCTACCCCTAGTTTATCTATCATGAGTGAATTTTCTACTTTCATTAATACCATGGGATTACAGGACTGTGGTTTTAATGGTACTACTTTTTCCTTGTGTAACAAGCGTCATGGTAGGACAAGAATGTGGCAACGAATGGACAGTCACTTACCAATATTGAATGGGAGCAGAGATTTGCAAGTACTCAAGTGGAACATGCTGCTAAAGGTTCTTCTAACCATTGTCCATTAATAGTGAGGTTATCAGAAGTGGATGAACCAAGAAGATTATCATACTTTAAATTTCAGGACATGTGGACTGCTCATTCTGGTTTTCTTGAGTTGGTGGAGTCTCACTGGCCTGGTAATCACTCATCCAATACTATTAAAAATGTGTTCTTGAAGCTGAAATTTCTTAAGTGCCAACTGAAAATATGGAATAGAAATACATTTGGTAACCTATTTGAAAATATTAAAGCCAAGGAGATGAGACTTCAGCAAGCAGAAATTGACTTGGAGAACATCAATTCAGCAGTCCACCGCTCTACTTTGGAATTGGCAAACAAGGAATTGGACGAAGTGTTGAAGATGGAGGAAACTTACTGGAGATAGAATGCAAATATGAAATGGACAATGGAGGGGGAGAGGAATACCAAATTGTATCATGCAGTGGCCAAGGGAAAGAGGGGTAGAAATAGAATCTTGCGAATTAAAAATGTAGAAGGTGATTGGGTGGACAATGAGAAGGCTATAGCGGATTGTGCAGTTAGTTTCTTCTCCACGCTTTATCAATCTGAGCCTCATGTTTTGGAAAGTGAGCTCTTTTCAGTCATTCCCCCTCTAGTTACTATGGAGGACAATGTGTGTTTAACAGCCTTAACAAGTTTGGATGAGTTGAAAGAAATCATATTTTCAATGTCGATTCATAGTGCTCCAGGTCCGGATTCTTTCAAGTAGCCTGGCCTATTATTAAGCTGGATCTCCTAGCTATTGTGAATTATTTTTTGCAAGGTGGGGTTGTTCCAAAATCAGTGAATGCCACCTTATTAACTTTAATTCCTAAGAAGGATGTTCCTACTTCTTTTTCAGACTTCAGGCCTATTAGCTTATGCAACTTTATGTACAAAAATTTTACTAAACTGTTGGCTAAGAGACTCAGCATTTTACTACCCAAGTTGATCTCAGTGGAGCAGCATGGCTTTGTTAAAGGAAGGAACATAGGTGACAACATTGCTCTTGCTTAATTTATGGTGCATGAACTTTATAGGAAGGTGGAAGCTGGTAATGTTATACTTCAATCAGACATGATGAAAGCCTTTGACAGGATAGAATGGGATTTTCTAAAAAAGGTATTGACCTGCTTTGGGTTTTCTGACAATTTTCTGATTGTTATTTCAAATTGCCTCAACAATTAGCACATCTCGGGTGGTTGTTAATGGAGTTAGGCATGGTATTTTCCCTACTTCTAGAGGTCTTAGGCAAGGGGATCCATTATCTCCTAGCCTATTCATATTAGCCGAAGAGGTTTTAAGTAGAGGGCTTTGATATTGCTTCCAGCAAGGTTTCATTAAAAACTATCACACAAGGAGGGGGAACGCACTACTTAGTCACTTGTTTTTTGCTGATAACACTCTTATCTTTTTAAGGGAATAAGAGATAGATGTGTAACCTGTTGAATTTTGTGAGAAGATATGAGGGCTCACATGGTCAAAAAGTTAACAAGCAGAAGTCATCCCTATATTGTTCGTCTAAGATTACTCTCGCTAGGAGTAATACCTTATCCCACACATTTGGTATCCCAGTCAAATCATGCCCATTTAACTATTTGGGGTGTCCAATAACTAAATTCAGGGTCAAGCTGCTCTACTTTGAGGATTTTCTACATAAATTTCAATCTAGGCTGGAAGGTTGGTATGCTAAACTTCTATCCAATATGGGCAGAGTGGTTCTAATTCAATCAGTTCTTAACTCTATTCTGGTGAATCTGCTAGCTACTTTAAATTTGCCTAAAGGCATTATAGCTAAACTTAACTCCATTATGGCGTCATTTCTATGGTCTGGTACAAGAGATGGCCACAAGAGGCATTGATGTTCCTGAGATAATATTACTAGGCCTAAAGAGGAGGGTGGACTTGGGATCAGGAAGTTTTTTGATGTGCAAAAAGCCTTTAGAATGAAACAAGTGTGGCAATTACTGCAAGGCTCATCCCATTGGTCATCTTTTTTCACCTCTAAGTATTTCAAGAATCAACATCCACTTATACAGCCCACTAGCAATCACTCCAAACTTTTTAATGCTCTGGCTCCGTGGATAGGGGCAGTAATCAACAGCTCCAAAACGTTGGTGGGAACAGGTCATACTGTTAACTTCTAGTGTGATAATTGGCTTGGAACGGGATCGTTAATACTAAGGAATTCTACATAGCATAGTCAGTTTCCTATGCTGTCAGACTTGTTGGTAAATGGTAGTTGGAACTTACAAGGAGTTTTGGAATGCTTAGATGACAATCTACTACAAGAAATTGTTTCTTCATTTGTTTTGCTATCCACAGAGGACGATAAGTTGATCTGGCAGCTCACTCCTACTGGGGAATTTTCTCTAAAAGCTGCTTGGTATCTAGTTCGTATTGTTGGGCCAGTTCAGATGTATTATTCAGCTTTATGGAAACAAGTTTCTCCTCCTAGAGCTATTTTGCATGGATGGAAGCAATGGAAGGACATTCTCCCCATGGACTCTACTTTTCAGAGGAGGGGAGTGGCTTTGGCCAGCAGGTGTGCATTATGTGCAAAGGAAGCAGAGAAGTGTGGGGTTATGTCTCCAGATTTTTTGGTTTTCACTTGATTGAGAATGAAGGTCCTATCACAAGATTTCTACGACTCCTAAGAATAGTCAGGCTCTCTTCTATGAGTCATGTTTTGACTACAGGTATTTCACTACTGGTTTTCTGGCAACTATGGAGGGAAAGATGTAGGAGAGTTTTTGAGAATCACAAGCTTCACCCTTTTGTTTTATTTAAAGCTATTCTTCAATTTTTTCATATGCACGCATACAATGTTAAGCCCAAATACATGGACTCAGAATCAAGGAAAGCCCTTCTACTCTCTCTCAATATCAACTCTATCTCTCATGTGACAATAAAGGTGAAATGGGTCTCTTGGCTATTCCACCAGAAGGTAGATTGAAATTAAATATTGACAGAGCTTCAAAAGGAAACCCAGTTTATATGGGGGTGGGGTGATCATACGCAATCATTGGGGTCAGTTTGTTCTAGCAAGTTCTTACTCCTATGGTAGATGTACAAATATGGAAGCTGAGATGCGTTCTTTACTGAGATCCATAATTATGGCTTAGAGGTTTACACTTGGGTAATTGAGACTGACTCTCAGGTCTTATTGGACACGATTACCAAAAAATCTTTGCCATCCTGGCATTTGTGGAAATTCATGAATCAAATACTTCCCCTTCTACAGCTTTGGACTTTTAAATACAACATATTTATCGAGATGGAAACTTAGTTGCAGATGCTTTGGCAAATCAAGGGGCTCTGGGTCAAGCCCCTCATTTATACTCAAATCAAGGAGACTTGCCTCTTCAAATCAAGCTTTTATTGCAGCATGACCAGCGTGGGATCAAGGCAGTTCGTAAGAGGGTTCTCTGTACTATCCTAAACTATTTGAACTCTACAGTTAATTGCAAGTTCACAACATAATTTATAAAAAAAAATAGAAATCTCAAGCTTGGACGAGCAAGACAAGCACCTATTTCGAAGTCAGGATGCTGGATTTGGTGGCTTTTTTTGTTGCTATCAAATGGCAGGATACTATGGAGTGTTCTTCTTCTTTGATTTTTGACTCTTCGTGGAAGACTCTTCTTGGATTTTTTCAGATTCTGGAAGGCTATTTGTGGATCCCTTTGCATTTGAATTTTGGGAAAAATCTTGGATCAACTGTACATGGATCTACATATACGTTTGCTCTGACAATTGGAATTCCTGCCTAGCCTGGTTTTTCTTCATTTTTGCAGGTCTCTATTCTGAATACTCATACAAGGGCTCATCGTTTTAATGGCTGTCTATTGCTGTTTATTTTTCACCTGGTCTTCTTCATCTGGCTTTCTCTATCTCTTGTTGGATATTCGTCTTCTACACTTAAAGGAGGAGCTAGCCATGGACGCTCTCAGGTTTCTCTTTGGAGCTTTTGGATTTCTCAGAGATATTCTCTATTTTTCGTCTGAGGCTTTCCATTTGCCTAACAATGGGACTATCAAGACATTTTCTGAGTTGTATCCGAAGTCTTTTCATTCTCCTCATCAGACTACTTTTACTCACTGCCCAATGGCAAATCAGCCCGTTGACTCCTTCAGCTCCTTCAGCTTTCCCATCAGCTAATCCCAGCTCTTCCGCCAGCTCATGCTAGATCAAGATAGCAGCTGATTATGGACCTTGGATCCCTTCAGCTACCCATTTTACTGTTGTATACCTCAGCTGGATGCAACAGTTGAACAGTCACTGTTCAGTAGTCAAAGCAGTGCAAGCTCTAAAGTGCATTGTTTATTTACACACTTACGTTTGTAAAAAAAAAAAAATTCTAGAAATTTCACACACTTGGAAGTTTTATGTGTGTGAAAGTTTAAATAAAGGGAAAATTAGAATCCAAATAAGATTCATAGTAGAGTGCAACAAAAAAGTGCTATAAACGTGGAGTAAAGTGAGATTTATAACCTCCATTTTCTTTTGAAGTTTCGAGATCGAAGTTGAGGTCCCAAAGACAATTGCTTAGCAAGTACTCAAGAATAATTTTCACTAGAGAGATTAAAAGAAAAAGGGAGAAAAATGTGAAGAGACTACCAAATTGAAGGTACCCTAAAGGCATTTTATAATGAGTGAATGAGTTAGAGGAAGGAAAATGAATCAAAGGTCACTAACCTACAATCAATATTTTCTAACGATGAAGTGGAAAAAGACATATGAAGGATACAACTGCAACGTTGTCTTTGTAATTCATATTTTAGAATGTAGTTTGAGCATCCGGAATATGAAGACAACGCTGTCTTGCATGTTAAGTCTCTCTTTCAATTTTGGCAAACATTACTTTTGTAAGGGTAATTTGGTTTGAAAGAAATAAATGAGCAGTGATAAAAAGGAAAAAAAAATATATATATATTTTTAGTCTTGTATTTTGGTTAGAATTAACAAATTGGTTGAAAGGTAGGAAATTTACAAGAAAATATTCCTAGTTGGCCAGATTATCCTTAAATATATTAAACTTGAATAAAATTAAAAAAAACACGTATTATACCCAAAAATTAGAAGAAAAAAAAAGGTTCTAGGACAGTGGTCAACTTGACCCAGCACAGGCAATGGCTGGCGCAGCCCGTACCAAGCTTTTTAAAATTAATCAACAATGGAATATTTAAGAATAAAGAAGGGTAAAATGGAAACTCAAACTGTACACCACCACTATCTTATTTATTTATTTTGTGTTTTTTGTAAGAAAAAGAAAATTATTTGTGGAAAAATCTATGGATGAAAAAAAGTTAATGTCCATTGTTTACCATTTCATGCTAAATAAACACATAAAAAACATAAAATTTTTCCTTTTTTTTTTTCATTTTCTACCATTATTCTGCTAAACAAATGAATATTAATCAAAGTTGATGGCCATGACACTCGTAAATCTACTCTCAAGGCAACTTCAGGGCCCATGTCATTATGTTTCTTCATTGACGTAGTATGAGCATCTAGAATATGAAAATGTCTTCATCTTACATATTTTGTCTCTTTTTCAGTTTTGGCATACACTAGCTTTTCAAAGCTGACAACTATTGCACTTTTGAATCTTTCCCTGAAACAACTTCAGCGTCCCATGTCTATTTTTTCTTCATTGACATAGTTTGAGCACTTGGAATACGAAAGTGGTGGCATTTTACATGTTTGGACTTGCTTTCGAATTTGGCAAACACTTTCTTCTCAAAGTTGATGGCCATAAAATTTAAAAATCATTCCATGAAGAAACTTAGGGACCATGTTTGTATTTTTTTCTTTAGTGACATAGTTTGAGCATCTAGAATATAAAAAACAGTGTGGTCTTGTATATTTTTACTCTTTTTCAGTTTCAACAAACACTAATTTCTTAAAGTTGATGGCCATGTCACTTTTCAATCTTTCCACAACACAACTTTAGGGCTCAAGTCTTCCTTTTCTTCATAATTTCATGAAAAAAAATAAAAATTACTTGGTTCCTTAAATTATATCACAAATTTTGATTCAATTCTTGAATTATATTTTGCGAGCCTACCAAACTAAAGGTACTCTGAATGTATTTTATAATGTGTGAGTGAGTGAGTTGGGGGAAGGGGAATGATTCAACTTGAGTCAAAGTCACCAACTTACGATCAATATTTTTCCAATGATTCAGTGGAAAAAAACTTAGGGAGGAGACAATTGTGTCATTGTCATCATAGTTCCTATTTCAAAACGCAGTTTGAGAGTGTAGAATATGAAAATGACTTTATCTTAAATGAATAGATTCTTGTTCAATTTTGGAAAACACTAACTTCTTAAAGGTTTATTTGATTAGGAAGAAAAAAATTACAGAAAGTGAAATCATTAGAAAAGAAAATCAAAAGAAATATACTTTTATTCATGTATATGGTTAGCATGAAAAATTTGTAAGAAAAATTTAATTTTATTATTTGAAAGGTAGGAAGGCTTCAATTAAATTTTCCTTCTTGTCCAAATTATCTTTATCTGTATTAAACTTGAAAAAATAATAAAAATAAAAAACATTTATTATACCTTAAAACTAGAAAAAACAAAAAGTGTCTCCTAGGCTATTTCATGGACAATGATGGATTTGACCCCAGACTTGCAGGATAGATTCTATGGTTGACTATCCCACACCAAGCTATTTAAAATTAATGAACAATGGAATATTTAAGGAAAAAGAAGGGTAAAATAAAAATTCAAATTATTTTTTTATTTTTTTATTATCTTTGGGGAGGGGGAAGGGGAAGAGGAAGGGAGACTTGATCCCTTGATCTTAAGAACGCAAATTCTTTACAAGACAATGAGTACTATTGAAAAAAAAAGTTATTGGTGAAAAAATCTATGCATGTGAAAAAATTAATTCTCCTTTGTTTTCCATTTTATGCTAACCAAACACAAAAAATTTGTAAATTTTTCATTTCTTGCGTTTTCTACCCTTGCCTCGCTAAACAAACGAACCCTAAAGTTAATGACCATGACACTTTTACATCTTTTTACAAAGCAACTCTAGGGTCTGAGTCTTTTTCTTTCTTCATTGACATGGTTTGAATATCTGGAATATGAAAGTGCCATCGTCTTAAATGTTGGTCTCTCTTTTAGTTTTGACAAACACTAGCCACTCAAAGTTAATCCACATTGCACTTTTAAATCTTTCCATGACGTAACTTTGCGGCGCATGTCTGTCACTTTCTTCCCTGATGTTGTTTGGTCGTTTTGAAATATGAAAACGACGGCGTCACACATTATTGGACTCTCTTTTAGTTTCAATAAAACATTGGTTTTCCAGAGTTAATGGTTATGACACTTTTAAAGCATTCTATGAAGCACCTTAAAGGATCGGTCTGTCTATTTTTTAATTAACTTAGTTTGAGCGTTTGGAATATGAAAGCAGTGTAGTCTTACATTTGGACTCTCTTTCTGTTTCAAGAAACACTAGCTTCTCAAAGTTGCACTACAACAAAAAAGGTATGTTGAGATGATTTTTTCATTGCCAAATATAAAAAAATCGTCACCAATCACTTTTCGTGTGTTTTTTTTGTCGCGACTTTGTTGTAATAGCCTCATCGAGGAAAGTACTTAGCGGAAAACTATTATTGTTGTTTTAGAAAATATATTTGGCAACAAAAAATAAACGTCACGCAAAATAAAAACCACATTGCTGAAAATATATTTCATTGTCGTTGAAAAAATAGTTAATAATAATTTAATTAATTTTCTGCGACAAAAATAAATCATTGCAAATAAATTTACATTTATCGACATATAAATGCATTAGCAATGCTACAAAAACGTTGCAAACATAGTGCATCAGTTCGGGTTTCCCCAGCACAAAGTGGCCGACCAGGGAACAGTCTTTGCAGGTGGTGAAGTTAAGGGGTTTGTAGAAACATATGGTTTTAGCATCATTCATTCAACTGCATACTATCCACTAGGAAATTTCCAGGCTGAATCCATCGACAAATGGATAAGAGGAATCATTGCCAAGATGGTGGAAGACAATCCAAGATGCTAGCATGACAAGTTGTCAAAGGCATTATGGCCATATAGAACGTCCAAATGGTCTAGTATCGAAGTTACACCATTCAAGTTGACCTACGAAAACGATGTGGTCTTGCTGATTGTGATCACCATAAAGTCATTGTGAATGGATTTTCAACATAATCTAAGTCCAACTGAATATGACAAAGTCATTATGGTACAACTTAAAGACTTAGATGAAGTGCAACCGGGTGCGCTAAATTATATTAAAGTGCAAAAGCTAAGAGACACTAGGGTGTACAACAGAAGAACCAAAGACAAGGTGTTTGGGGTAGGTGACTTGGTTTGGAAGGCAAGGTTGCCTTTAGGTCTTAATGACCAATGGTTTGGCAAATGGCTACCAACAGGGAAGGGCCATTTGAAGTCTAAGAAATTAATAAATGTAGTGTTTACCACTTAAGGGACTTAGATGGACAACACCATAATCACTCCATAAATGGGCAGTTCTTGAAGGCCTACAGACTAATGGTCTGGGAGGCCGCAGAATGCAAACAAGACTGTTAAAGCCAAAGTGTCATAGCCGACAGCCAATGCAGGCCAATGGCCATTACAGTGTTCGTCCTAAAACACGACAGTTGTATAAAATTTAAACAAAAAAGTAAAAGATGGATAAATTAAAGATGACATTGCAATTTTTATTCAGGAAATTTTGCACAAATACATTAAATACAATTTACAAACATGAAAAAAGTAAAGTGCTGCCTTGAGTGAGCTTGCTTCTACAAGATCTTTGTGCCAGTTTGAAGATGGAAACTTGTGCACCATAGACAAAAAAAAAGGAGCAAGGTGGGAGTGAAAGCTTGGGTGCATGAGGTAGAATGGCATTAAACATAAGCTTTCCTAGTAAAAGGCCTTCCTTAGTCCCCACTTCTCAATTCCAAATGGGTGCACAAGTAGTTTATCATATGGTTAGCTAAGATCAAAAGAGGGAAAAAGGTCCATAGCCATTAGATGCACCATAAGCCAAATTAAAGAGTTTCTTCCAATGACTCTAGATCCATGTTATCAACCCATTTTGCATAACCCCCAAGACAAGGATCATCAGCATGACCAACGAATATAGGTGCAACGAGGACCCATCTTTCGAAGGAGAATGAAGTAAGTTGATAAAACTAACTTTTGATGTTAGGAAGAAAAGACAAATTAAAAATTTTGGCAAAAACCAAAGGAGAAAAAGGCTAAGGACTAACAAAGTTATCTTTCATGTTTCTCTCTTCTAGGTTAAGATGGTCATAAGGAGTAGAGAAACTACTTAATATGGGAAACATCCTTGGGAAGTTTGTTTGCATTGAATGAGCAAGCATTGAAGGGTATTTATAGGAGTTTGAATTCATTAATAACCTCGTCTCGGGAACTGTCAATATTTATAACAATTAATGGAGAGGAGAATAAAGCATCATTTTCTAAGGCAATCAAAGTGACAGAATGCATACACAAGGACCAAACAATAGAGATGTGATTCAAATGACAATAAATTCGAGTTAAGTCACAGTCATATCAACCATCACATGGAAAATAAAAAGACAATAAATTAAAGAAATGAAGGAAAAAATAGTCCATCTTTATTTATTCATCATTTTCGAAAAAATCGTATAAGATTAGAAAATTTGGCTTTTAATTGGCACTGGGAATTGTTAATAGCCTGGAGTTCGACCGACGCAGACTCGCTGATGCCGAACCATCATACACATAGGCCGCAACAGCTTTTGCAGTGGCCTTTATTTCTTCCAAACGATCATTGTAAGATGTGGACTCTTTCAATAAGGCTACATGACCAGTTTCTAACTCAATAATTTGGCGATTTATTTCAACCAATTGTTTACGAAGGTAGGCGAAGTGATGGGAATGGACAGATAAAATTTTGATATGTTGTTGCAAGTTGACCAATCATTCTCTTTTATCATGAATGCTAGCCAAGCAGTCTTGATGTTTCTGGTATAAATTTCCTAGCTTCCTAAAGAATGGTTGAGAGCTCATTAGCTAGACGCAAACATCCTAATTGATTGAAGCAGTTCTTCGAGAAGTTTTGATTCATATACTAAAAGTCTAGGATAGCTATCAATAATTTGCATTGTTATTTCACAATGGTCTTCAAATGGGCAATCTAGGATTAATCCTGAACTCCTGAAGGAAATAGGGTTAAGATATAGATGAGCCCTCCGAGAATCCAAAATAGAAGTTAGGTCTATCTTTGCTATAGGGCAACATTGGATCTTGGAGGATCAAGGGGTGTTTATTGATGAAGGACCGTTTCCTTAGCATCGGCATCTATAATTTCAACATTTTTTGCGTCAGTGGTCATATCATCAAAAGTGGGCGTTGGTGGAACCAAGGTTGTAGCGGTGTTAGAGGAGGCCAGCCTAATGGGCTCAAGGCTACCAAAAATCACTTACGATGAAGGGTATGCACCAGTAGAAATAGAGGTGCATGAAGAAGCTCCATCACGTTGGAGACCGCAGCGAATAAGGAAGGCGTCATGTTTAGCACCATGTTCCTCATCAAGTCAAGACTAGGTTATACGTTCAAGATGAACATTGGAAGAACATCATTGTATCCCTCTACGACGAGAACCAAGTGGAGAAGGAGGACTGGTCGAAGAGATCAGGTCCACAATAGCTGTCAGGTTAAGCTCAAGAACTCGAGGCTGAATGGAAAGTGAATGATAAATTTGAATCAAGTCTGCCATTAGAGATGACTAAATGCATAAGTTAAAGTTTATCTAATGAAGAACAAATGCTATGTTATCCTTGAATTTCCTAGACATCTAGCTCCTCCACCAAAGTTTAAAGACCTCCAGGACATCAAGTGCCTCAGAGAAGGAGTTCACATGGAATGAATTGTGGGCAAGGGATTTTCAATGGGTAACCTCCCAAACATTATTATCAACCAAATTAGGCCAATTGGTAAGGTCAATATTGAGGGTATGGGCATAAAGATAAGGAATTTGTTGCACCAAACTAAACTGACGAGCAAATTGTTGATGGATGTAGAATTTAACTCCACAATGAGCATTGGGACCCAAACCATAATGCATGTAGCCCCAAACCATAATGCATGTCCCTAGGGAAAAGATAAGAAAACCAGGTGCCTAAATGAGTGGAAGTAGCGTTAGGCAGAGCCTCCCTAGGTTGATAGAGGAACCATGCTTGCCCTAGTTATTAGAAAATGACATTCAATTATTTCATGGTTCATCAAGATTGTATAGAAAATAGAAGCAATCTGCAAAGGTCTACCCCTTGGAAGTGGCCATAGAAAACAACCGGCCATAAGAAAAAGATGCATTGTTAGTAGGAGAGATTGGGAACTCTAGGAAGTAGATGCGAAGCCATAGTTGAAGAACCCAAAGAGGGCCTGAGCCTTTGTTCATCCTCACCGCTATTGTTTCCTATATCCCAAGATAAAGGTGGGCAAGCATTACATGTACAAGTGTGTAGAAATGTTCCGTGACCAAATTAATAATCAGTAGGATGTATCCTTAGTGACTTTGTAGGATGACACACAAAAGAATTAGTGGTTGAGCCAATAGAGTATGAATGAAATGTGCTCTTTATCCGAAATAAAAGTACCATTGCGGCCACACTGGCCATAATGAAAATGGAATAGGCAAAAACTAGTTTTCCATGTGCATTAGTTGGAAAATGATAGTTGATAAGAGCATAATATTGCATATTATAGGTGGTCTCAAATGACCAAGTTGACCAACACCATGGGGACGATACAATAAGAAAAAGGAAAATTGACAAGACTTTACCACCCAGAGTCTCTAAGCCTTCAGAAAAATAGACTCATGGCAATCCCAAGGATAGTGAATCACTTGAGCTACCCAAGGTTGTTGGGTCTGATGAGGTTGTTGTCTCATTCCTGCTCCCTATACTCAACATTTGAAAATGCCTATAAAGCAAGCCAACCAGGCTGAAATTCTTAATTCATCTAAGTAGGTAAAAATCAATATTTCTCTCCTTGATGCAATCCAAAAAATTTCTTTATATGCTAAGTTTTTAAAAGATTTGTGCATAGTCAAGAGGAAATTGAATGTCCAGAAACATGAATTATTCCTAATGAAGCAGGTAAGCACTATTCTCCGAACCAACACTCGACCCAATTATAACGATCCTAGAAGTCCCACCATTTTAATTACCATTGGAAATTATCAGATCAAACAAGCACTTCTAGACTTGGGTGCGAGTGTGAATCTACTGCCCTTTTAAGTCTACAAGTAGTTAGGCTTCGGAGAATTGAAGCCCACTTCAATTACTTTTCAATTGGTAGACCGGAGTGTGAAAATACCAAGGGTGTAATGAAGGATGTGTTGGTTTAGGTGGATAGGTTTTACTTCCCTATTGATTTTATAATCCTGGACACTGCACCTGTTGCTAATCCCACTGCACAAATTTGCATAATCTTAGGATGACCATTCCTTACAACATCTAATGCATTAATACATTGTAGGAGCGAAATGATGAAATTTTATTTTGGGAATCTGACTGTTGAATTCAATATCTTTTATGTACCCAGGCAATTGGGGGTGAGGGAGAGTTTTGTGAGATAGACCCGACGGACGAGTATGTGGAGTAGAAGTTTGAAACTTCTATGTATTCTAATCTTCTGTAATTGTGTTTGATTACTTGTGAATGTGATGAAGATAACTCTGAGGCTATATTTTATATTTACTTGTGAAACAATTCGTAGGGGTTATGAGGTGTGGAGAGAAAACCCCAACAAGAACTATTCCTTGTTGAAGTACAATCCTAAGTGAAGTCGAGTATTGGGCAATTGGAGCCCAGCTAACCTTTTTGAATAAATTGACTTTTTGTACATTAGTTTAGTTAGATAACTTTTTCTTTTTTTTAGACAGTTTATTATTTTCCTTTATGCTAATTTGTTATTTTGTTATTTTGCAGTGAGTTTTGCTTAGGAGCTACATTCAAATGTTCTATTTCCCTTATCTTTTTATTTCTCATTGCATTACCTTTGTTGCATTGTGAACAATGTAGATTATAAATTGGGGGTGAGGGTTACACCATGGTTTTACTCATATTTTTGTTTTTTTTAGTATTCTTTATAGTTTAGAAACAAAAAATGAAAAATTTTGAAAAACAAATATGCCTATTTGAATGATATTTTGTTATTCTTAAGAGCTATGAGATTTAGAAATGTTATGTGATTCCCTAATAGGTTGCATGCTGTACTCTAGAGACTTGTAGTTTGTGTTTGGATATCATAGTTATGTTTGTATTAGAAACCCAACTTTATTCACAATGAGCATGCAATTTCTATTGGAATTTATGAGATTAGATTTATGTTCTAAAAAAGCTTGACATCCATAGTAGATATGCATATACAAACCCTGTGAGTATTGTGCTTATCATGGTTGGAGGGGTATAATGCATTTGCTCTAATGATATTCATTTCAAATCCATTGTTTTTCAATAATATCATCATTTTAGTTTTGGTTAAGAGTATAGGGGTGATTAGTTGGCTATATCACAATAAAGAGCAACACTTCTCCATACTTTTTGACAGGTGATCTTAGGCTATCATTGAATTTTATTTCAACCTTAAGCCTATTCTTTTGTTACATTATCTCTAGTATCCGTGATTAAGCCATGATGAGTTTTTATTTCTTTATCTCAATGAATAACCAAGCCGAGCATATAAGTATATATCTTACCTTGGTTATCCCTAGATTTGTGTATTTGATATGTGATGGGAGTTATGGTAAAAGAATCAATCATGAATGAATAGAATGAAGATGATGAATGAAAAAGAAAAGAACGGTATGAAAAAAAATGTTGAAAAATGAGAAAGCCAAAGGCCTGTGATGGAAGAATGAGGAACATGAGCTAATATGATGTATTAAAAGAAGGGTTAGGTTTATGTTGAATAGGAAAATTGTCTATGTTATAACCTGTTTGGAATCCTTATGTCCATGATTTCTTAACCTTTCACCCAAGGCCTCATTACAACCACATTAAGTCCTATTTGATTTTAGAAGGTATGGAATGTCTATTAGATATGCCAACTATATTACTTATATGTCTCTTAATAGTCCTTTCATGAGATTACGTCAATGTCATTCCATTTAACTTATGCACTTCATTTTTGAGAAATATGTGAGTAAAAATTTGTCTTGATTACATAAATTCGATCTTCGCATATACGTATGAGTGGCACAGTCATGATAATCATAGAACTTCTTTTCTGTGTTAAAACCTTGGTGAGTCTTGGCGTTGAAACTAGCTTTGGATTGCTAATTGGAATATGAATCTGGCTTGATGAATCTCTTGAGTCACATAATCATATCACACACACACGGGTTTTCATATTAACATGATTGTGAATAGTCTTGCATAGCCTTGAAGCCTTTAGAAAAATCATGTATTAATTAGTTTGAGTAAGATATGGTATGTCTCTAGTTTCATGGTAATTAGGAAACAATAAGTTGAATGCTGGATAGACAAATTGAAGTTTGTAGGTATCTTCTCCTGAAACCTTCATGAGAAAACAATCATCCACTACGGGAAACCTGGGGGTTTAAAGGCTTAATGTATGGGCTAAATGCATTTGTGTTACCAACAAAAATGGTTTTGTATTTCTAATTTTTCATTTCATTAGATTGTTTATTATGCTTTAAAATTCCGTTAGTATTGTATTTGTTATTTTGTATCATAAATTGAATTGCATATATTTTAGAATTTGTGGTACATTGATATGTGATTAAGGATTTAATTGGGTATATTTTGATTTTTAGGATTTAGAGTTAATTAGGTTTTTTTAATTAATTATGATAAAAAAAAGAATAGGAAAAACATTAAAAATTTTAAACTAAGTTACCGATAGGTCGAAAGTTGCTTCCTACCGGTAGGACTGTTCACTCTGAAAAACCAATAGGGTTTGTATCGGTAGGAAATCACTCCATTCACTCAAACCTTTAAGGCCCATTCTCTAGAATTTCTCCATAGGTTCCGAATATCATGGACTAACCTCCCTAACCCCTCAAATCTTTCTAATTTCACTTTGATTCTCTTCTTGATCTTGAATTTCAAAAAGGCTCATAGGAAAATTTTGTCCCAAACCAACTTCTCTTACGAAATCTATGGGACAACTCTACAAGCTTGGGTCCTCATTTTTACCATGGTTTCTATGATTCTAGAAAATATGCCAAGGACAAGGGGAAGCTTAGGGACACCCCCAAATAAAGCCCCAACAACAACTGCATCATCGAAGTAGGTGTCACTTTGGGAAAAGGGTAAAAGGAATATGGTGGAGTCAGGTTCTTGAGGAAGAAGGGTATGTACCCCCTGTGATCAAGTAGATCTAGCCTTCAAACCCTCTAGATAAACTCGCGTGGGCTGTAGGGTTTTTCACTTGATGAACCTACTCTTCTATTGTTCTATTTCTTATTTTTCATCTTTTTAGTGGTCTAGTTAGTGTATAGGTCCTAGTAAAACCTTAGGAATGTTGTTTTGGCTAGTAATAGCCTTAGTAAATGAATCCATTCGTAGAAGGCTACTATAATTTTGCTCTTCCGTACCCAAAAGCACATTGTGGATATATTCATGAAGACTCTTGATTCCATTGGTGTGCCATTTATTCTATAAGCATATGCATTCCAATTTGATGATATTGGTTATGTGATTGAGTATACTTTGGTATTCATAGTATAATTTTAGGATGTTTGATGTTTGTTTACCTTGTTTTGCTACAAGACCAGCAAAATCAATGTTGGGGTGTGATGAGAGCATAGTATTGCATATTATGTAGGCCTCATAATCATTCATCTTAGACATGATAATCTTTTAATTCCTTTATTTTAGTTGAATTTTGTATTTTTTAGAGAATTTATGTGTTTGCAATTAAATTGGTGTAAGAACATGGAATTGCATGTGTTTCAATGTCATAGAGGACTTGGAAGATGAGCCAAGAGGCCTAGGAGTGAAGCTAAGAGGCCCGGGAAAGAAGCTAAGGCCACAACAACCAAAATTAAGAAAAGACCCTTTCTACCGGTACAAAAGAGGCTAGAAGTTGGTTCTACTGGTTGAAGACAGAGAAGGTTCCTACCAGAAGGAGAGTAAGGCAACCACTAGGAGGACAACAATGAATAGTCCTACCGACACGTCATTTTCTACTTCCTACTAGTATGTTCCTCTAATTTTGGTAATCAACACTCTTAAGAAAGGAAATCTGCTGAATCTTTCAAGGGCCATGATTGGTGGATAAAAAGGAGAATTTTTTGCCCAAAACCTCCTATAAATACCCAAGTCTAGCAAGAGAGAGGCGAGCTCCATTCCATCGTTCAATTCACCATCTCTTCTTTTCTATTTCCTAGGGTTTTAGATTTTATTCTTCTTCTTTCAAGCTTTCTTCATTGCTTTATTTTATAAGCTTTGTTTCAATTCAAGCATTAAATTCTTGCAACACAATTACTCTTGGTTCCTTTCTACAAATGATTTACATTCATTGTAATTTCAATAAAAGGTAGTTACTTTTCTTTCAAATTCAATTCTTGCAATTTCAATTCTTGTCTTTATGCTTTCATTTACAATGATGCTTTCTTTAATTGCTTTCGATTTTCATTCAATTCACCAGTTTGATCGAATGAAGTAGTCTCATCCGTGAATTGGGGGTTTTGACTCAAAACTAGGGCTTTCTATTGTCGAGTTATTTGGGTTAATTGAATGATTTCAAGTGAAGATGCCAATGAATTGTATAATTTGTTTCTTACTCGTCAATAACTAAGACTTGGCACGGGTAATGCTTATAATCACTGCAATCGAAGTGAATTCTTTTTGATCAACTCAATTGTCTTGAGTACATATTTGTTATTTATGAATTGGGTGTTAAATGAATATTTACCGCTTGAGTGTATTTGACCACAATCTCGAGTGAGTTATAGAGTTTTAGCAAAATGCATATTCACGATGATGTGATCTCTACTGATCTACTAGTTCTTTTCTTTAATTTTTATTTCTTAAATTGATCAATTTCTCGAACCAACTTTCAAAATTGAAGCTTTTCATTTTCTTTTGACCATCACCTCTTGAATCATTCATTTTTCTCAAGGAGACAACCTCGGTAATTGATCGAGTTACAACAATGATACCCTTTCTTATGCTTGGGAATTCCTTGATAATTTAATCAACTCTAAGGAGAAAGTAATCACTCACTTCACTATGAGGGATTAGGGCATTAGTTTCGACTCTAGAATGTGGAAGGCCGGGAAGCGCAGATATATCGTAGACCATGGGACCCATCATGCCAAAGCAAATATAAAATGTGCCATGGATAAAAAATAAAAGAGCAACATTGAGTAACAACTTATCAATGGAAATTGAAATGATAGTAAGTTCTATGGCATGGTCAATGCCAAGGTGATGCCACAGATTTCCTTTAGTCGTTCTGACGCAAGTCACCCACAAGACCCAATCTGAAGTAGGGGCTTTCCATGCACGAGTAGGATTGTCAATGAGCTAATTCGACCATCGAAGAGGATCTCTAAACTTGAATGGAAGATACATATAATTCTTGAGGTAGATATAGAAAACTTCATCTAAAGAAAGTTCTATGAAAGTAGGTCCAAGGCCTATTTTTGTTGGAAATCATTTGAAAAATGGGGCAAACGTATGGAGGTTAACATGATCAGCAGGGACTTGTGAAAAACCTGCCTCTAAAGCAAAATTATGGGGGTTAACCTAGAGTAGCCTGCTAAAAAGGCCTTATGAGGTGAGGAGGTGCTACAACTTCAACTTCATGTGTTGCATCCCACAATGACTTGGGAGGGGAAGTAACTGTGTTATATATGTGGTGTGATCAACCTTAATTTTCAAGAAGCCTTTTCTGTGGCAAAGCCTAGAGGAACAAAACTATGAGGGTGTATGGGCACCCAAAGTAGACAATATCTTGATAGTTGGGGTGGGTCATTACAGGTTATATCAGAATCGACTCTCTTACAGCCTATGGGAGGTGGGCCTTGCGAGGCTTCTGAGGAGGGTGAAGTGTAGTAGCTTGCCAAAAAGGCTTTATATGGTGAGGAGGTGCTACAGATTTCTGCGTTGCATCCCACGTTGACTCGGGAGGGGAAACGACTAGGCTATATATGTGGTGTGCTCACCCTTAATTGCCAAGAAGCCTTTTATGGGACAAAGCCCCATAGGAACAAAACCGTGTGGGTGTATGGACACCCAAAGTAGACAATATTTTAGCAATTGGGGCAGGTCATTACATTACCATTGAAAAAGAAGAAAAGAATGTCAAAATAATGACAAAATGCGAGTCTATGAACAAATTATATAGGAAAAAAGAATGAATTGTGGCAATGATGAAAGGATATGGATGGATCGCATGCTAGCCATTTTTTGTAGATTTTAAAGTATGAGAAGAAGACCGAGAACCTACACATGGATGTAGGGCCACATACTCTGAGCTTCACAGCCAATAGTAGGGGTGATAGCAAAGTAGGGCGAATAGAGTGGCAATAGTTTCAATTCAAAGAACCAAAATGATGCTTTGAATATTAAGTGTTCAGTCACATCGTTTTCTTTTTTTTGGGGGGGGGGGGGGGGGA
>CAUOFW020001724.1:1492085-1521983 GCA_963454935.2 Ilex paraguariensis
GGGGGGGGGGGGGGGGGGGCAATGTTTTTGTCTAAAATAGTAAAATCGAAAGGTTACACATGGAGGTGATCTGATGGTCCAGTGAGACTTCAATCCCAATAGTGTGGTTAAGGAAGTGGGACTCTAAGATCCCTAAGAAACGAGGAAATGTAACATCATGAACTGCTAGCTAGAGATGGTATGGTTCACGTCTGGATATCTCGAGGGAAGAGACCATGATTATAATCATGGCTAAAAGAGATCGCTTCGACAGTTAGGGGTCATCTCCTGTAAATAACAAAGGTAAGGCTACTAAAAAGAGATCCCTCAAACAACACAACAACTCTACACAGAGCTAGCCTCTCTTTTACTTAGATTATTTTCTAGCAAATTTACTTTAAGTTATAACCCATCTTTCTGGTGATTTTCTTTTACGTTTACAATTAAGTATAATAGTCTTTTCATCTACCAAGAAATAGGTAAGGATGTATGTATTTGGTTCTTAAGTCTAACTGAACTTTGACACACCCGTAATCTAAAAATATGCAAAACACAATAACAACAACACATACAAAAAGATCCACCAACTTAATTACTGGTTGTACAGAAAAGCCTTCTTGGGCACTAACCCTTAAAGATTTAAGGGCCCATTTTTATTATATTGTTTTAAATGAGTTCATGAGCCCATTTTTTATTATATTGTCTCAAATGAGTTCATGAAATTAGCAAATCACACAACTGTTTGTTGGATTGATTGCCACAACTCTAGCATAATTTGTCGGCATAGGAGGAGAATATTCATGATCCATGTCTCGTTGCTTTCAATTTCTTGCCTTGCTGTCCATGCCAATCGTATCAACCCCTACATAATTACAAACAACAAAAAAAACAAAAAAATTAAACTTGAGAAATTTTAAATTTTCATTGCCTAGGTCTTTATTGGTAAGAGTTCATTACGTCTGATCACTAAAGTGTCTTCAAGAAAATACTTGAGAGGCCAGAGACTGTCCTAACGACTTTTTGCTGGGCTTTTTCATCATGCAGTTCCAATTTGAGTACCACTTCCTATAGCAAACAAATAACAACATAACCAAAATATATATTTTGATGGCATACGAGGTTCACATGAAAAAGCAAAACCCTAGTCACATGCATATACATATGTATCTCTTATGATTAAGTAGTAAAACATGTATTGAATTTATAGGAACCCAAAAAAATGACTTTATCAAAAATTCAAGTAAGAAGAGATTTTAAATTTAATCAAATGAAACCCTATCAAAGTCATCGTCTATGCAGAGTTCTGAAATAAAACACAACGAAATTCTCAAACACTCCTAGAAATTTCACATACTTGGAATTGTTTTGCATCCGTGTGTTTAAATGAAGGGAAAATTAGAATCCAAATAAGATTCATGGTAGAATGCAAAAAAAGTGCTATAAATGTGTAGTAAAGTGAGATTTCTAACCTCCATTTTCTTTTGAAGTTTTCGAGATCTAAGTTGAGGTCCCAGAGAAAGTTGCTTAGCAAATCCTCAAGAAGAATTTTCACCGAAGAGATTTCAAGAAAAAAAGTAGAAAAAGATATGAAGAGCCTGCCAAATTGAAGGTACCCTAAAGGCATTTTATAATGATTGAGTGAGTTGGGGAAATGGGAATGAGGCAAAGGTCACTAACCTACAATCAATATTTTCTATGGATGAGGTAGAATAAGACATATGAAGGAGACAAACTATGTCATTGTCATTGTAATTCAAATTTTAGAACGTGGTTTGAGCATCTAGAATATGCAGACATCGTTGTCTTACATGTTTGGTCTCTCTTTCAATTTTGACAAACATTAGTTTTTTAAGGGTCCATTTAGATTGGAAGAAATAAATGACTGAAAGTGAGAATGATAAAAAGTAAAGTAATAAAAAATAAAATAAAAGAAATATATTTTTAGTCTTATATTTGGTTAGAATGAATAAATTGGTTAAAACGTAGGAAATTTACAAGAAAATATGCCTAGTTGTCCAGATTATCCTTAAACATATTAAACTTGACTAAACATTAAAAACAAAAAAAAAATTATTATACCCAAAAATTAGAAGAAGGAAAAATAAAGTTCTGGGATAGTGATCAACTTGACCCAGCACGGACAGATTGTCTGGCTGGCCCATCCCTTACCAAGCCTTTAAAAATTAATAAACATTGGAATATTTAAATAAGGGTAAAATGGAAACTCAAGTTATACACCACCACTTTCTTCATTCTTTGCATTTTTTGCAAGAAAAAAAAATTAGTTATTTGTGAAAAAATCTATGGGTACATGAAAATTAATATGTCCACTATTTTCCATTTCAAGCTAAATAAACACAAAAAAAAATTAAAATATTTTATTTATTTCATTTTCTACCATTATACCGCTAAACAAACGAAACATAAAGTTGACGATTATAACACTCATAAAGCTAATCACAAGGCACCTTTAAGGCCCGTGTCATTCTGTTTCTTCATTGACGTAGTATGAGCATCTAGAATATGAAAATGTCTTCTTCTTACATATTTGGTCTCTTTCAATTTTGGCAAATACTAGTTTCTTAAAGCTAACAACTATTGCACTTTTAAATCTTACCCCGAAACAACTTCAGGGCCCCATTTTTGTTTTTTCATCATTGACACAGTTTGAATGTTTGGAAAATGAAAGCTATGGCATTTTATATGTTTCGACTCCTCGGTTTTGGCAAACACTTTCTTTTGAAAGTTGATGACCATATACTTTATAAATTATTCCATGAAGAAACTTAGAGATCGTGTTTGTATTTTTTTCTTTAGTGACATAGTTTGAGCTTCTAGAATGTAAAAAATGGTGTGGTCTTGCATATTTTCACTCTTCTTCAATTTCAACAAACACCAGCTTCTCAAAGTTTAAGGCCATGACACTTTTCAATCTTTCCACAATGCAACTCAAGGCTCATGTCTTTCTTTTTCGTCATAATTTCACGAAAAAACTACTTGGTTCCTAAATTATAGCACACATTTTGATTCAATTCTTGAATTATATTTTGCGAGCCTACCAAACTGAGGGTACCTTGAATGCATTTTATAATGAGTGTCGCTCATCCAATACCAAGGTATTTAAAATTAATGAACAATGGAATATTTAAAGAAAAAGAAGGATAAAATGGAAATTCTAATTATGCATCATCATTTTTTCTATTTTTCTTGTGTTTTTCTAAGAAAAAAAAATTAGTTATTTGTGAAAATATCTTTTGCATATGTCTATTTTATGCTAACCAAACACAAAAAATTTATAAATTTATTCTTTCTTGCATTTTCTATCATTATCTCATTAAACAAACGAACTCTAAAATTGATGACCATGACACTTTTAGATCTTTTTATGGAGTAACTTTGGGGTCCGAGTCTTATTCTTTTTTCATTGACATTGTTTGAGCATCTGAAATATGAAGTGCCATCGTCTTAAAATGTTGGTCTCTTTTTCAATTTTGACAAACACAAGCCTCTTAAAGTTGACAAACATTTCACTTTGGAGTATCTCAGTTTCGATGAAACACTGGCTTCCCAAAGTTAATGATTATGACACTTTTAAAGCATTCTATGAAGCAACTTCAACGATCGGGTCAGTCTTTTTTTTAATTGACTTAGTTTGAGTGTCTAGAATATGAAAGTAGCATAGTCTTACATTTGGACTCTTTTTTAGTTTCTGCAAACACTAGCTTTTCAATGTTAATTGACGGCCATGACAGTTTAAAATCTTTTTCAAAAACCACCTTCGTGGCTCGTGTTTTTCTGTTTCTGCACAATTCACGAAAAACTTGTTTGGTTCCTAAATTAGAATGCATATTTTGGTTCAATCCTTCAACTATATTTTTCGTCATTTGACTCATGGAATGTTTCAATTTGAGCCAATGTGAAATTTTCGTCTAATAGATAGAATTATCATTTCAAGGATATAATCATGCACCCCACTTGTAACATCAAATTTCATAAAGATATGTTCAGCCATCGATGCCCCATAAAAACTCATAAATAACTTAGGAATTTTACTGTGCAACTAAATCAAATTCATAACCACTATCAATTTGAGAAAACATCAACCTAATGTTATTTACCATGACCAATCGCATAAACATAATGCCTAGTTTGTTTGATCTTTTTATAGGCTTTGTGCAAAGCCCTTTCGTTGAACCTGCTTGATTTAGTCATAGCAGTTCATTTTTCATTTTGGAGTGCCTAATAAGTATTCAAAGTACATTAATGAAACTGAATTTGTTCACACCAATCTAACAAATTTATTCTATTCAGTGCCAAACTAAACTAAGCATGCAAATGTAGCAAAATAAGAACTAACAATAAAATAAGGTAAATTCTCACCACATTAATGCTTTAAGTCATCAATAAGTTCAATTTTGATTTAGAATAAAATGCATATTCTAATAAACAATAAGTAGTACTATCATGATTGTCCTCGGGGTAGTAATCACCGTATACTAAAACTTTAAGCATTATGACAATTCTCTATTACCTAATATGAGTAATTAATAATATATCTATGATTAGGTAGTTCAGTTACCTTTGTGATTTGCAAGATATGATTTTAGTACCTCCATAATGGCTATTAAATATCAATTTTATGATTTAGTATATATTAGTCATTGTAGTTGGGCCACTATATATCATAATATAGAAATTAAATCAAAATTATGATGTTGCACAAACAATTATTTTAATATCTCGATACAATGGATACTAAAATCAATTGTATGATTCTATATCTATGAGTCACTATAGTTGGGCCACTTTGGCAGCCACCGAACCCTATCATAATATAGTTATAAAAAAATTCACATTGCACAAATGAATATTTTAGTACCACAAAATAATGCATATTAAAATTAATTATGTGATTTGATATCTACAAATCATTCTAGTTGGATCACTTTGATGACTACCAAACTATATCGTAATATAGATCTCAAATCAAAATAATGGCTCTACGTCAACTATTATTTTCAACTATGTGGTTTGATATCTATGAGTCATTCTATGTGAAACCCGGGAAAATTTTTGTTTTAATTAAAGACGAAAAATGGTAATCAGCCATGAAGTACTGGTTGAAAACTCAAATTTTTTTAGAACGCGGATGACGAAACGAACCTCACTTGGATGACAAAAATTAGAGTTTTAGCTACATGTCGAACAAAGCATCGTATGGTATCTTGAGGAGTAATTCTATCTCGTACGCACGCTACAAGATGCAACACCTAAAAATTTACCCTGGAAGGCATTACTATCTTCAAGTCATCCAATATAAGAGCGACTAAAAAAAACTAATAAAACAATCAATTATTCATCCATTTGGTAAAGAATAAATACTAAGGTCAATAAAAAATTACAACTTCTCGATCTTACAATTCAAAACCAAATAGTATCTAGAAGTAGAATAATTAAAACTAGCTGAAACATTGTTTTATAAAAATCTCTCAAATAAAATAATCTCAAGTAAAATGAAACATCTTTAAGCCTCCACATAAGGATCTTTATATGGACTCTCTCTAGTCTCGAGGTCGACCTGCTCCTGTAATTCGACATCCTCCTCTCTGCCAAAATCTATAAATGTATTGTAGGGGGTGAGCAAAAGCCCGTAGAAAATCTCTCTCAAATCCAATCAAGGTTTTAAAACAATAGAAAGGAACCAAGTCTCTTTTGGAAAAATAGCATATATATTGTTTTAAAAGTAAAACAATGGCAGCTATAACGATCTCAAGTATACGGAATACAATAAATCAATGACAACAATAAATATGTCAGAATTAAAACAATCAATTAATAACTCAGTAGCAACATCCCATATTCTCTTGTATGTTGGTTGCTTATAAGGAATCTACACAACAATTCCACCTCGTTCACACACCACAACCACACAATCTCAATCATTCCTTGCAGGGCTAAATCACAAACCACTTTAGAAAGGACGTATACCGTCTCCCACAACATTGACGAATCCTTCCCAAGAAAGGTATACGGTCCCTCAACCTCAAACTTATGTGAACAACAATGGTTGCTCTCACAAACAACAATTCACTACAAGAGTCAAGCAACCATCTCACTCCCATTGGATAGGCTAACCTCCAACACTCTATGACAGCTCTCGAAGGCAATTCAACTCCGTCACACTCAAATCCTACAAGAGATGAAACCACAATTTTCTCCACAATTGCAATTTTAACTAATCAAAATTTTCATAAAAACTCAAGCATCACAATTTACAATTCTCAATTTACTACAATATCAGAGGAATTGAAATATGCAAGAGATCATATCAAGGAAACATTTATAATATCGTTATCAAAATTTTAGGGTTTTTCCAAAAATCATAATTTCTTGGGAGCAAAACAAGTATTTAATGAAAACATAATTTCTTCAAGAATAGGAATTTAGAAATCAATAATCCATGTATTTTTCACAATCAAACATGTATTTAGAAAAACTAAGACTTTGAAAATTCAAGAACAAGTATTTCTTGAACCTAGACATGTATTTTGTTCAAACTACATTTCAATGAAAAAGAAACCAAGAACTTGTAAGTATTTATCATGTAACTATCAAGAAGATTGAAAACATACATATATAATACGCTAAGTCTCAATAAAAGAACTCAAGAAGAATCCCCTACTTGGATTCTGTATTTTGTGATGCAAACCCTAGCCTGTACTATCCGTCTTCTATGCAAAAACCCTTCAAGTATTGCTTTCTCTCCTTCTTCTCACCCTCTAGGGTTTTCTACAATGAAAAACTGATGAAACTAAACCTAAGGGTCGTTCTCTAGGTATTTATAATGTTAAAAATGGATAGAACACCCAAAACAAGTCAAGGACATGCGACCCTATGCTCGGTGCTTCCAACCACATGTCATTCACCGTCCGGACGCATGTCGTTTCACCTAACTTTCTGCCAAAATGCGTTTGAATGCATGTGACAATATATCCCTGAGTTCTAGCTCGATTTTGACCTATTTAGAAGCCCATTAAATACATTTTTGTAGCCCTTGAAGTCTATTGTCTATTGTCCAAATTTTAGACCAATCAAACATTGGGATAAAAAGTTATAATCAAAATAATAAGGTACTATCTAATTTCTTCCTACCCAAATTTTATTGAAAATGCATTTTAACTCCAGAATACTTCTTAACTTCTAATACACCCCAAATTACGTCTCCCAAGGTTTCTCAACCTTTCGGATAAAATGGTGGCCTTAATTTAACCTAAGAATATTTAGAAACTTACCTAGCCCCCTTCTCAAGCTTAAGCACCTTCGAAACTCAAACTTCATGATTAATTTATTTCCCAATTATCTATTTCTACTCTTGCAACCTATGGTTAATTCTTACATCATTACATATATAAACAATACAAAATTATTATGTCACTATATTAAGATGAACATGTGGGGGTTTACAATCAAAAGAAAGTTTCGTCCTCAAAACTTACCTTAAATAGAGAACAAATGAGGGTACTTCCGTTGCATCTACAACTCTGGTTCCCATGTAGCTTCCTCCACCCCATTATGTTGCCACAAAAATTTCATCAGTTGGATTACCTTATTGCGAATCACCTTCTCCTTGGTATCAAGAATCTTCACCGGTTGTTCTTCATAGGTTACTCTGTCTTGAATATCAATTCCTTCTAACTTCACGACATACGGTGTATCAGATTTACACTTTCTTAACATTGATACATGGAACCCTTCGTGTACTCTTGATAACTGAGTTGTTAACCTAAGTTGATACGCCATTTCACCCACAACTTTGATCACTTTAAATAGTCCGATGTACCTTAGGGCTAAATTTCCTTTCTTGTCCAATCTTAACACTCCCTTCTTTGGTGACACCTTAAGGAACACATAGTCTCCCACTTGAAATTCCAAGGCTCTTCTCCTTCTTTCCCCATAACTTTTCTGTCTACTTTGAGCCGTGCATAATCTTTCTATAATTAATTTAACAATCTCCGGTCCAAATAAGCTACTCTCTCCCGCCTCTAACTAACAAGTCGGCAACCTACAGGGTTTCCCATACAATGCCTCGAAAGGAGCCATTCTGATACTAGCCTGGTAACTATTGTTATAGGCAAATTTCACCAACGGTAGATGTTCATTCCAATTGCCCTTGAGATCAAGAACACACGCTCTCAACATATTTTCCACAATTTGAATCATCCTCTCTGATTGACCGTCTTTCTTTGGATGAAAGGTTGTACTAAAGTGCAATTCTATCCCCAATTCCTTCTGTAAGCTCTGCCAAAATTTGTCCACGAAGCGGCTATCTCGATCGAACACAATCGACATTGATACCCGATATAACCTCACTATTTCTCGGATGTACAACTGGCTTAAGTGTGATATTATGTTATACGATATTCATGAGTATTTTCACAGGTTGATGGATGATCAAGGGGTTAAACAGAACCCCTAGGAATCGGAGCGTCACATTCTAATTGGGCCACTTTGGGGGCTACCAAACTATAGCATAATATAAATTTCAAATCAAAATAAAGACTTTACATAAATCATTAGATCAATAATAACCAATTACTAATAATCTTGATCAGTATGAGTGATAAGATCATTCATGAGACCTAAATAAACCCATCAATAAACAAAAGCTTTTGCATGGACGATGGATATATCATAAAAGAATACATCTTAAGGATATTGTGAAAAAACTACAACATTGTGAATATGCACTTGTATTATATAACATGATGGACAATCAGAATGAGAAAATATGTGTGCACAGTGTGACAATTAGCTGGAGAAAACTTGTGCGCACAGTGTGAAACCATAACATACAAAATTTTAGGGTCATTTAAGGTTCCCAATGCATTAGCCAAAAAGTGAAAATTAAGAAAAAAAATACGGGTTGAATACTTTGCCATTATTTTTCACTACACATAAATATTAGAGATATGATAGGTTGAACCCATCAATATTAAAGTAGAGATACATTGATGTATAGATTTGTTTGGATAAATACAGATGATGATAAACATGTGTGATTTATTTTTATGTCTTTATCTTGTGTAATTTTCACCTTATAAATAGAGTTGAGACACATCTAATCAATCGCCGTGAATAATACATCGATGTAGCCTATCGGACATTAGGTCTGTGGATGTAGGCATAATGTGATGAACTACGTTAGCTTTTTGTATCTCAATTTTCCTTCACTTTTCTATATTCAATTTTCTCTTATTATAACATTTTCCATGGTATTAGAGTGGATCGATCAGACCTAACTTTGAACTTTCTCCCGTTGTGCCTATTTTCAGATCTATCAATCTAACCCATTGCTTGGTTTTATCGTCAATTCTTCAATCTTGTTCCAACCAGTAAGAGCACTTTCTCAGAGTTTCATCTGTGTTACTAGTTTGAGAAAAAAATGGGGTACACATGAAAATTTGATTGTCCAATTGGGCTCCCAATACCAAGCTTTGGTAACTTGAATCATTGGTTGTCAACCACATCTATTTCTTCATGGAGGGATTTTGCATCTTGCAATTCTCAATAATATACTCTATTTCCAAGATGATGACTAGGAATGGTTTCTCCTTCTCGAAAAGAGATGTACAAGTACACTAGAATGCTCACATAGTTGAAAATTTTGTAGCGATGAAGATGATACATACTGGATTCCCTAATTGTTTTTCAAAAAAAAAATTGTGTAGAGACAATAGGAAGTAGAGAAACATATAAGGTGAAAGAAAGGAAAATAGAAAAGGAAAAAGTGTCCCCAAATGAAAAGCAAGTACAAAAAAAAACAACAAAAAGAAGTAAATAAAAAACAATTTTTTCCCACCTTATCTTCAAGGGGGAGTTTGAGGACAAGTTCAATCTCCAAAGCGACATCATCTAATTAACAAACAACCACCCCATGTTTTAGTTAAAGTTGGACAGTTCAATTGATTTTAGAGTATCAACTTGAGAGGGAGAATTAGAGAAATGATAGGATCAAAAGAAATTCATCAATATCTGGGAAAAGAAATGATAGGATCCAAAGAGATCATTGACACCTATGTTTGCTGACTATGCAAATGAACCTTGATGGGTCAGTTTGACCAGCTAAAGGAACCTTTGACATAATTATAAACCTTTGACATTAAGATGTGTTGGCTTATTTGGAGATATGGCTATTATTGGCCAAGTATCTTGAAAGATTGCATCGAGTATTCAAGGGGTTGTCCAGCATGTCAATGCCATGGACCTATCTAAAGGGCGTCAGGTCCCAGCAATATAGATGCAACCTGTAATAAAGCTATGACTGTTTAGAGAATGGGCCATGGACTTAATTGGGAAGATCTTTCCCCCATCTAAAAGACAAAACCTTCTTATCTTCTTGACCACTAACTATTACACTAAGTGGGTAGAGGTCATTCTGATGAGGACGATCAACTAGGTTGATGGCATTCAAATGATAAAGGAGAACATAGAGCATCAGTCCAAGCTTCCCCAGCATATAATGGTTGACCAAGGAAATTTCTTTGTAGGAGGCGAAATTATACAGAAGAATACAGTTTCAACATCATTCATTTAACCCCATACTATGCACAAGGAAATGGCTAGGCCGAGTCCACCAACAAAGGGATGAAAGGAATCATCACCAAGACAGTAGAAGATAATCCCCAGATGCATGACAAGCTGTCAAAAGCATTATAGCAATACAGACGGAAAAAATGTTCTAGTACTAGAGTTACACCATTTAAGTTGACCTGCGGGCATGATGTAGTCTTGCCGATGGAGATCACCGTAAAGTCGTTGTGAGTGAATTTTTAGAATAACCTAAGTCCATTTGGATATGAACAAACCATGATGATAGAGCTTGAAAACATAGATGAAGTGAGACCGGGCAAGCTATATTGCAAAGGGCCGCCAGGGCATACAATAGAAGAGTCAAAGACAAGGTGTTTGGGATAGGTGACTTGATTTGGAAGGCAAAGGTTGCCTTTAGAACTTAATGACCAAAGGTTTGCAAATGGTTTTCCAACTGTAAAGGGTCATTTGAAGTCCTAAAAATTAAGAAATATGGTGTTTACCACATAAGGGACTTGGATGGACAGCGTCATAATCGCTCATCAATGGGTAGTTCTTAAAAGCCTACAAACCAACAGTTTGGGAGGCCATAGAATGCGAACAAGAAGTTTAAAACAAAGTGTCGTGGTTGACATCCAATATAGGCCGATGATCATTACAGTGTTCATCCTAATACTCGATAGTTGTATAAATTTGCAACAAAGCAGTAAAACATGGACAAATTAAAGATGAAATTTCAAGTTTTATTCATGAAGTTTTATACAAATTCAATGGATACAATTTACAAACATAAAGAAAAGTAAAGTGCTAAGTTGAATGAGCCTACTTCTAGAAGATTTTTGTCCCAATTTGAAGATGACAACTAGTGTGCTGGAGACAAACAAAGGAGCAATGAGGGAGCAAAAAGATTGGGTGCACGAGGTAGAATGACCTCAAACACAAGCCTTCCCAATAAAAGGCCTTCCTTAGACCCCACATCTCAATTCCAGATGGGTGCAGAAGTAGCTTATATTATGGTCAACTAAAGACCAATAGGGGGAAACAGGTCCAGGGCCGTCAGTTACACCAGAAGCCAAATGAAAAACCTTTTCCCAACGAATCCAAATCCATGCTATTGACCCATGCTGCCCAAACCCCAAGACAAGCATCATCAACATGACCAAAGAATATAGGTGCAGCGAGGCACCCATCTTTCGCAGGGACATGAAGTAAGTTGTTAAAACTAACTGTTGATGTTAGGAAGAAAGGACAAAGTAACAACTTTGGCTAACATCAAAGGAGAACAAGGCTGAGGACTAACATTGTTATCTTTTATTTTTCTCTTTTCTATGTTAGGAGTGTTAGAAGCAGTAGAGAAATTGCTTAATACGGGAAACATCCTTGGGAAGTTAGCTTGCTTCGAATAACCAATCACTCAAGGGTATTTATAAGCTAAGAAGAATTTGAATTCATTAATGGCCTCAACTCAGAATCGCCAATATTTATGGCAGTGTATGGAGAGGATAATAAAGTGTAATTCTTAAGGCAGTCAAAGTGTCTGAATGCATGTATAAGAACCAAATAATGAAGACGTGATTCAAATGGCAATAAATTCTAGTTAAGTCACAATCATATCAACCATCACATGGAAAATAGAAGGACAAAAGAAATTAAGAAATGAAGGAAAAAATAGTTCATATTTATTTATTTATCATTTTTCAAGAAATTGTACAAGATTAGAAAAGTTGGTTTGTGATTGGTACAGGGAATTATTAACAGCCTGGAATTTGGCTGAAACAGACTCGGCAGAAGCTGAACCATCATCCACATAAGCTGTAGCAACTTCCATGGTGGCCTTTATTTCTTCCAAATGATCATTATAAGATGTAGACTCTTCCAATAGGGCCCCACGATGAGTTTATAACTCAAAAATTTGACAGTTTATTTCTGCCAATTGTTCAGGAAGATAGGCGAAGCAATAGGAATGGCCAAAAATTTTTTTGATATGTTGATGCGAGTTGACCAGTCGCTCTCTTTGATCACGAATGATGGCCAAACAATCTTAACATTTCTGGTATAATGAACCGGCTTCCTAAAGAATGGTTGAAAGCTCATCAGCTAAACGTGTCAAGGCTTGGCATTATTCTTCAACAATGTGTGGAGAAGCGAAAAACATCCTAATTGATTCTTCTAGAAGTTTTGGCTTTATGTACTAAAATTTTAGGATAGTTGTCAATAATTAGCATTGTTATTTCACAATGGTCTTCAAAATAGCGATCCATGATTACTTCTGAACTTCTGAAGGAAATAGGGCCAAGAGATAGAAGAGCTCTCAAAGAATCCATAACATAATTTAAGTCTATAATTATTATAGGGACAGTACTGGATGCTGGAGTATCGGTCCGAGTTGTAACCGCACCTTAGATTGATACAGTGGTTGAGGAAGTACAAAGGCTCGCTGAAGGATCAAGGGGTGCTTGCCGAAGGACCGGGTCTTTGGCATCGGCTTCTATAATTTCAACATTCACCACGTAGGTGATCATATCATCAAAAGTGGGCACTAGTGGGGTTGTAGTGGCCATAGAGTAGGTCATAGAAACAGTTACATTAGCTGGCCTGCGGGACTCAAGGCTACCAAAAACTACCTACTACAAAGGGTCTGCGCCAGTAGAAATAAAGGCATATGAAGAAGCTCTATCACGTTGGTGACCACAACAGATAAGGGGCGCATCATCTTCAGTATTATGTTCGTCATCAAGTCAAAACTAGGCTATGCATTCAAAAGGAACATTGGAAGAACATCTTTTTTCTCTGTACGACGAGAACCATGTGGAGGAGGATTGATTGAAGAGATCAAGTCCACAGAAATTGTAGGGTTATGCTCAAGGGTAAATGGAAAGTGAAGGATAAATCTGAACTAAGCCTACCCTTAGAGACGAATGAATGCGTAGGGGGAAGTTTATCCAGTGAGGAGCGGACGCCTCGTTATCCTTGAATTTCCTTGACACATAGCTCCTTCACCAAAGTTTGAAGACCTCTAGGACGTCAAGCATCTCCGAGAAAGAGTTCATGTGGAATGAACAATGGGCAAGGGAGTTTCAATGGGTAACTTCCCGAATATTAGTATCGACCAAATTAGGCCAATTGGTAAGGTTTGTATTGAGGGTATGGGCAAAAGGATAAGAAATTTGTTGCCCCAAACCAAACTGACGAGCAAATTATTGAGGCATGTAGACTTCAACTCCACAATAAGCGTTGGGACCCTAGGTTATCCCAAACCATAATGGAAGTCCCTAGGGCAAAGATAAGAAAACCATACGTCTGTATGAATGGAAATAGCGTTAGGCAGAGCCTCCCCGGGTTGATAGAGGAACCATTCTGGCCTGGATTATGAGTAAACGACATCCAATTATGCCATAGTTCATCCATATTATATAGAAAAGAGAAGCAATCAGTAAACACCTTCTCCTTAAGGATGAAGTACCTGTTTTTCTTGCATGCTAATTGTAAATGTTACCGTAATGCTGACACTGAGCTTCATCTGTAGCTTCAATCTTTTCAAAATGCTCCCAAACCCTAGATCATTTTTTTAAAATCTTGTCCCTCACACTGAATGTCATCAGTAGCTTGGATGTTACTGTTAGAATCAGCTTAAGCAGATGATTATGGAGTCATTTCATCCACTAAGAAATGATATGTGAACAAAAACAAAATATGGAGATTGTATAAGAACCAAGAAATCAGAATAAATTTAACTGATATTTTGGAACTGTAAATTGAACCAAGAAATGATATGTTGGAACTGTATATTGAACCAAGAAATCAGAATAAATTGAACTGATATGTTGGAACTGTAAATTGAACCTAGAAATGGTATGTTGGAACCGTAAATTGAACCAAGAAATCAGAATAAATTGAACCACGAAATCATAATAAATTGAATTCATATGTTGGAACTATAAATTGAACCAAGAAATGATATGTTAGAACTGTAAATTGAATCAAGAAATCATAATAAATTGAACCAAGAAATAAATATTAGAATAAAGGCTTGCATAGCTAACAAAAAATCTTGGTCACCATGAACAAATAAACTAAACAAATAAACTCCAGGAGTTTGGCGCGAGCACGAGCAGCCAGAACAGTAGAACCCATGTCCCCATTTTTCCCAAACGCATCGAGCATCGCGTTATTAGATACAATACATGGTTCAGATATTTCATCAAACATAATGATTAACTAAGATCTCATGAATAACAAATCAAAAGAAAACGATTTCATGGATTCAAACAAAAAAGGAAACTAGTAAAAACAGATAAAAACCCATTGATCTGCAACATAGGAAAAAAGACTAGGCCATCATGATCTGCAACATAAGATAAAAATAAATTGATCTACAATATAGGATCTACAACTATGATCAGACGACTCAGACCAGACGATTCGTGACGAAGCTCTGCGATCAGATGAAGCTCTGTTACTGTAGATGAAGGTCTGCGATTAGACCTTCCAAACTAGACCGCAACAAATTGTGTAGAAAGAGAGAGAGAGAGAGAGAGAGTACTTGGGTGGGGATCGGGCTGGGTGTCTGGAACGATGAAGGAGGAGAAATGGATTGAGCCTCAAAGTATTGGGTAGGAAATTGAGGTGTGAGACGTTGAAATGACTCAGTAGACGATTAGAGTTTTTTTTTAGTTTATATATATATAAATATATAAATTAATGCGGGTAGAATAAGGTAGGAATGTGAAAATAGATGACTATTCCGCATTCCTAGACCAAAAATTTTTTTATATTCCTACCCGATTTTTACGACTAACCGTTTAGTAGGGTAGGATAGGGTTGAATAGGTTAGGAACTTGTGGCTAGTCAAAAATTTGAACACCCATAGTCCCTAGCTCCTCTTTCTCTCTCCCTCTCTTAGACACACAAAAAACACATTTGGAATGTCTCCTGGCCTTTTGTGTCCACGTGTGATGATTGTGTGGCCCTTATGTATATGAGTGCATGAGGGAATGCATGTTAAATGTTTACGTGTGTTACCAAAAATGCATTATTTTAACAGTAATGTTACATTGATCAAATTTTTAGATCAAATTTAGAGCTCAAATGACATGACAGCTGGCTTGAACTTTTTTATTTTGTGTCATGTCATTTAGGCCCCAATAAAGACTCCAAATAATATGTTGTCATATCATTTGGGCTTCAAATTTGGTCCTAAAATTTGATCAGTGTAGTATTACTCTTATTTTAATTAGTTGTACAATGTTATAATTCATTTCTTGTTTGGAAAAAAATTAATGATTGTTTTTTTCATTAGTAAATTTGCTTGCTACAACCTTTATTATGACCTTTGATAATTGGGAATTTTGTTACAAGTTTGGCAGAACAAAAGAGCTCCAGCTCGCCGAATTCCTAGCTCACCCAACTTAGTTAGCAGAGTCTTAATTGCTCACAACTTTGACTAATTCAACTCAGCTAAGAGTGCTACTACATCAAAGAGTCCACCTCCATTCACCACTGGTACTATGTAATCTGGCTCCACACTCTATTCACCATAATTCCTAGCAAATATATCAAAAAAGGGAGAAATAAAAATATTCTAGGTGCACACTACTAAACCCAGCTGAATGTTCTTGTTCGAAATTAATTTTGTGACTTAAGCATTGGAGGGTAGATAAAAGCACAATCCTGGTCAATCACGTGTCTGGAGCTCAGTGACCATTTTTGGCATCATCAGTTAGAGTCATCTGTGAGAAATACTGATTTTTTCATAATTCAAAGCCTATTCCCTATTTCCCAAAGTAGATGGCAATCACAAGATCGAAGGACCTGGCCAGTAACTAAACCCAAAATAATGAGCGACCAGGGGCACATCCAAATAACCGGCAAAACCTAACCTTGCCAAAAAAGGAAACTTCAAGGGTATAACCGCTAGAAAAGATTGTGAGAGAGCTGGTTCAATAAAACCGACAAATCTTACGACTATTCGCTATCCAACAACCCCCAAGAAAGGAACTTATTTTTAGAGGTGTGAATCGCATCGTATCATATCATTTTCATGTCGTGTCACTTTTGGTCGTGTTATTTTCATGCTGGATTACTTTCAGTATATGTCGGGTTTGTGTCAATAAAAAATTATTTAATTTCACAACAACTCATATAATACTATGAAAAAAATAAAAAAATTTGAAAAATTCTTATTTTATATCTCCAATACTCATTAAATACTTATTTTTTGTCTACAGTACCTGATAATTGTGTTATTTTTGTCGAACTTTAATTTAACCCATTTATTACTCATGTAAACTAATCGAGTTATTTTCGAGTTTTATATCTGTCAGATTCATATCAAGTTCATGTTAATGGATAAAATTGACATCCCTACTTATCTTAGAACTAGGAGCATCAAGATGAGAACCTATGAAATGAGGTACAAAGCCAAAACGAGGTATCTCGCCCCTAGGTAAACGACTAATGGGAGCAAAAGTTCTAGGAGGTCAATGATAAACTTGGTAACGTGATCAACACTGTAAAGGCTAGGGTTCCAAAAGTGCTGGAGGTCTTAGTAGTCCAACACAAGGAGTCACCCTTTGCTCCCGCTGTTGCAAATTATCCTCTAACATGCATTAAGTTTCAAGATGCCGATGAACGAAAGTTTTGATGAACTTAGGGATCCGCTTGCCCATCTTTAGACATGCAAGTCTCTTATAATGCTTCACAGCGTCCTTCATCAAAATATGTGTAGGGCCTTTGGAACCACCCTAAAGGGAACTATCAGGCATTAGTTCAACAAGTTGAAGCCCAATTCAATTAGCTCTTTTGTAGAGCTTAGTACTTCTTTCATCTCCCATTTCATTAGAAAAGAGGGTATAGAAGAAGCCCCCACTTATCTTCTAAATGTGAAGCAGACAAGAAATTTGTCTCTTAGATGCTTCGTCAATAGGTTCATTGCCTTCATGGGGGGATTCCAGCTTTCCCAGCTCCTATTCCCATTATTAAAGGATCCATTTTTTAACAAGACAGAGCTACTCTCAAGAGTGCAAATTAATATGAACACAGAGGATACCCTCCTTGCACATAGAGGCCAGGAGGACAGACAAGAGGAAATAAAGAAATGTGAGCAACAAAGCAAAAACGACAAAGCTAATAGCCCAAAGAAGAACTGAGTGGAGAGGATGAGCGCTAACTACTCAAAACCCCTCTTCAACAAGTTCTTTTCTAGGTCCAAGACATCCGAGTCCTAAAATGGTCACCAAACATTTGTACCAACCCAAATAGAAGAAACAGGGACAAGTACTTCATTTTCGATCATAACCAAGGTCACAAACATCGAAGACTATTTAGTCATTAAGGATTAGATAGAGGAACTTACCCAGAAAAGGGCACCTTATCAGGTTTATTGAACATAAATGCCAAGAAAGGGCAGATGCGCAACAAAATGGGCCAACCAATCACGTTTACTGATGATGATCTCAAAGAGGTCAAGTACCGCACCTGATGATCTCTCGGTCTTGACTTTGATTATCACTAATTACACTATAAGAAGAGTCCTTATAGATGGCGGGAGCTCGATTGACATCATAGGTAGAGAAAAATTAGTGCTTGTCACTACTCTACTGGTTAGCTCTTTAGGAGAAAAGGCCTATCCCTTGGGGGCCATTGTTATTCTAGTAACAACCGAACGAGCCCTTAGCAAACCACGGTTATGATTAACTTCCTTGTGCTTCATTGCACTTCAGCTTACAATGTCATTCTAGGATGCCCAAGCCTTAATTTGATGAGGGTGGTGAAGTACGAGGTAATCAAGTGGTAGCCCAAGAGTGCTATGTGACATCCACGAGGGAGAAATAGTGTCAAGAAACCGTACAAATAGTCATTAGACCATAGAGACAAGGACAAGTACCCCCAACATGTTGATGAGTTGGACTCAACCCATATTGGAGAACAACTCGATCAAACCACCTTTGTAGGGAAAATCCTCGAAAAAGATATGAAGCAATTACTCGTGGAGTTCTTGCACTCCAACAGAGATGTCTTCGCCTAGAAGCACTTAGATATCCAAAGGATTGATCCATTAATTGTGGAGCATAGATTGAATTTAATTTCACCTCTAAACAAGTGAGGAAGAAGCGTAGAAATTTTGCTTTGTAGTGAAATAAAGCAATCAGGGAAGAGGTAGTCAACCTCCTCGAAGCGAGTTCAATAAGGGAAGTCCAGTATCCAGAATGGCTTGCCAATGTGGTTCAAGTGAAGAAAATCAACAAAAAGTGGCACATGTGTGTGGATTTCACTTACCTAAATAAGACATGCCCCAAGGATTTCTTCCCATTGCCTAGAATTAATGTTCTTGTCGATGCCACTCTAGGATATGAATACTCACGTTGGAACACCTTTAAAACTTTAATGGTGTGAATGAGAAGAACTTTTTTTTTTTTTGGCTATGAAATGAGTAGAACTTGGTTGTCAAAAGTAATTTTTTTACTTAAAGAGTTTTTTTTTTTTTGATTGATTTGAAAGAGTTGTTGGATACTTCGATTTCATGAGCTAAGCTTACGTTTATCTGGTATTGGTTTTTTTTTTTTACGTTGACCTGGTAGTGTTTAGCACTCTTTTTTCTTGTTAGGCCTTTTTTTTTCTTCTTTTGAACAAGCTTTTTTCCTGTGAGGTCATATCACATCAATGCTGTTGAGTTCTCACTATTATCCAATGGTGGAATATTTTGTCTATCTACAATTCCCTATTTTGTAGCTGACGATACCCACAAGAAAACTCCAAGTATGACCTCATGTAAGGAGGTCAGGCGGAATGACTAGAGCTCGGAAGTCGAATTCTTGAGTTCCCCACAGAGCTATCAGGAGGAAAATCAGGAAGGAGATAGTTGGCGCTCCCTAGAAAATAGAAGGTTATAATCAAGGCATAGACTCTCAACTAACCAAAATTCTCTCTAAAAATCAAGGAGATCCCCCGAACAAAGGGCAAGAATTTCGCTGAAGATCCCTTAGAAATATAAACAAGGTTATAAATACTGTACAATGCCTCCACTAAAGAAAAAAGAGAAAAAAAAACCCTAGAGCTATCGAATTCTCTCTGTAATCTGAATCAAGCATTAATAAAGAGCCAAGGAGGAAGAGACTCCATTAGAAAGTAGATTAGCCAAGCTTTCGAGCTGGTGAACCACTATATTTCTATCGTGCAAGACACCTATTCCCTACCCAATCTCTATTTTTATTATCATAGAAGCTCAATAGCTCAGAACTGAATTTGTTTATATAATCATACATATTGCTCATTCAATTAAATAAACACCATCAGTTTGGCGTCGTCTGTGGGAACGATTGTTCTCATTACAAGTATACTAATCCTTCAGTAACTGGTGGTCTCAACTCGCAACATGAGCAAAAGCCAAATGAATCCCCCACAGGGGCAGAATCAGCAGGAGGTTACTAGCGGCAGACAACACGTAGATCCTCAAGATTTTTTTCTCGTCGCCGAGGTTAATCCTCCTATGGTGAATCCTCCCACGAACAACGAGTTGGAGGGCCTTCGTGTAGTCAACCAACATCTGCTGCAGCAGAATGAAAAACTCCTGAAACTTTTGTAATGGCCACAGGAGATACATCCAGCCCCGAGAGGCCAGAATGATCCCCCTCACAAGGAGTAGCAACACCTCGACCCCCTAGGGAAACTAATGAAGGAGGAGAAAAAAGCCAGGCTCCTCAACCGCCTCTGAGGACCGGAGACAATGAAGAGGTGTAGAGCCAAAGTAATGAGAATGAGAGAAATAATTTTCGCCCGGTCCAGTAGGAATGAAGAGACCAATACTGGAAGCAGCGCATCAGAGATATTCAACAGGAGCTCAGCCACATGAAGGAGGCCGTAAGGAGTAAAACACCAGTAACCATGGATGCCTTGGTGCAACAAACCGAGTCACCATTTACTCCTGGGGTATTGCACTTTCTCCTCCCACTGAAATTTTGAATGTCGTAGGTAAAAGCTTTTGAAGGAACCAGGGACCCCATGGACCACCTCAATACATATTAAAATCAGATGGAGATACAGGGATACCAAGATCCAGTGCGCTGTCGCGCCTTCGCCATCACACTAANTTTTTTTTTTTTGATTGATTTGAAAGAGTTGTTGGATACTTCGATTTCATGAGCTAAGCTTACGTTTATCTGGTATTGGTTTTTTTTTTTTACGTTGACCTGGTAGTGTTTAGCACTCTTTTTTCTTGTTAGGCCTTTTTTTTTCTTCTTTTGAACAAGCTTTTTTCCTGTGAGGTCATATCACATCAATGCTGTTGAGTTCTCACTATTATCCAATGGTGGAATATTTTGTCTATCTACAATTCCCTATTTTGTAGCTGACGATACCCACAAGAAAACTCCAAGTATGACCTCATGTAAGGAGGTCAGGCGGAATGACTAGAGCTCGGAAGTCGAATTCTTGAGTTCCCCACAGAGCTATCAGGAGGAAAATCAGGAAGGAGATAGTTGGCGCTCCCTAGAAAATAGAAGGTTATAATCAAGGCATAGACTCTCAACTAACCAAAATTCTCTCTAAAAATCAAGGAGATCCCCCGAACAAAGGGCAAGAATTTCGCTGAAGATCCCTTAGAAATATAAACAAGGTTATAAATACTGTACAATGCCTCCACTAAAGAAAAAAGAGAAAAAAAAACCCTAGAGCTATCGAATTCTCTCTGTAATCTGAATCAAGCATTAATAAAGAGCCAAGGAGGAAGAGACTCCATTAGAAAGTAGATTAGCCAAGCTTTCGAGCTGGTGAACCACTATATTTCTATCGTGCAAGACACCTATTCCCTACCCAATCTCTATTTTTATTATCATAGAAGCTCAATAGCTCAGAACTGAATTTGTTTATATAATCATACATATTGCTCATTCAATTAAATAAACACCATCAGTTTGGCGTCGTCTGTGGGAACGATTGTTCTCATTACAAGTATACTAATCCTTCAGTAACTGGTGGTCTCAACTCGCAACATGAGCAAAAGCCAAATGAATCCCCCACAGGGGCAGAATCAGCAGGAGGTTACTAGCGGCAGACAACACGTAGATCCTCAAGATTTTTTTCTCGTCGCCGAGGTTAATCCTCCTATGGTGAATCCTCCCACGAACAACGAGTTGGAGGGCCTTCGTGTAGTCAACCAACATCTGCTGCAGCAGAATGAAAAACTCCTGAAACTTTTGTAATGGCCACAGGAGATACATCCAGCCCCGAGAGGCCAGAATGATCCCCCTCACAAGGAGTAGCAACACCTCGACCCCCTAGGGAAACTAATGAAGGAGGAGAAAAAAGCCAGGCTCCTCAACCGCCTCTGAGGACCGGAGACAATGAAGAGGTGTAGAGCCAAAGTAATGAGAATGAGAGAAATAATTTTCGCCCGGTCCAGTAGGAATGAAGAGACCAATACTGGAAGCAGCGCATCAGAGATATTCAACAGGAGCTCAGCCACATGAAGGAGGCCGTAAGGAGTAAAACACCAGTAACCATGGATGCCTTGGTGCAACAAACCGAGTCACCATTTACTCCTGGGGTATTGCACTTTCTCCTCCCACTGAAATTTTGAATGTCGTAGGTAAAAGCTTTTGAAGGAACCAGGGACCCCATGGACCACCTCAATACATATTAAAATCAGATGGAGATACAGGGATACCAAGATCCAGTGCGCTGTCGCGCCTTCGCCATCACACTAAAGGGGTCAGCCTTGGCATAGTTCAATAGGCTCCCTCCAGCCTCAATTTCCTCCTTTAAGGAGCACTCTATTTCTTTCGTGTCCCATTTCATAGGAGCTCGGACATACAAAAAATTGAGCTACCACTTGTTGAATGTGAAACAGGGATCTCAAGAAAGCCTAAGGTCTTATGTCCAAAGGTTCAACTCAGAATCCCTAAAGGTAGACGTCCCAGATGAAAAATTTGTCATTACTGCCTTCATAGCTAGTTTAGGAGTACAGTCAAAAGACTTGATGCTCTCTATATCCAAGAATCCTCAAGCAAACATGGCCGAGGTGCTGGCTAAGGTAGAGAAGTATATAAATGGTGAGGAAGCTCTCCTCTCAAAGGTAGGGAGCTCATCATTGCAGAAAGAAAAGGAAAAGGAGGACAAGAAAATGGATCAAAGTCCCAGGAAAAAAAGAGAAAGAAATAGGTCTTCGAGAAGATACATGTCTCCCAGAAGAGATAAGGAACGTTCCCCAAAAAAGAGGGGAAATGTCAGAGACCGGTTAGGACCCCCATAACCTGAATTGCAGCCGAGATATGCACCTCAGTAGTATTCTCCACTCACTACTACAGTATCCCAGATCCTGTATGAAGTGCAGAATGAGAAGTTCTTAAGATGGCCCTCTCAAATGAAGGCAAATCCAACTAAGAGAGATCCCACGAAATATTGTGAGTACCACAGAGACCATGGTCACCACACTGATGAGTACATCCAACTAAAGAAGGAGATTGAGTTCTTGATCCAAAGGGGGCAACTGCATCACTTTATTGCCCATGACAATCGAAATCGAGCTCCACCACCCCCAACACCTCAGCAACCCCTAGGGAAATCAGAGTGATATCTAGAGGAATTGCAGGAGGAGGGAAGTCCAATTCAGCCAGGAAAGCTCACTTACGCAGAATCAGAGCTGATGAAACGTTGAAAGTGCATAATGTGTCCAAGACACCGTGCTTGGACATGCCTATCACTTTCTCATACTCAAACCTGGAAGGTTGCCAACATCCCCACGATGATCCTTTGGTGGTAAGGGCTATTTTCGCCAATCGAACTATTCACTAAGTTCTGATTGATAATGGCAGTTCGATTGGCATCATTTTTGCGTCAGCATTTGACAAAATGGACATAGGAAGGGAAAAGCTCGAGCCAATAAGTGCTCACTTATTAGGGTTCTCAGGGGAGAGGGTGCTGCCTCTTGGATCAATTCAACTCATGCTCACCCTAAGTGACCCCCCGTGCCAGGATACTACAGCTGTAAGGTTCCTAGTGGTTGGTGCACCTTCAGCATACAATATGTTGCTGGGAAGGCCCTCCCTCAACTCCATGAGGCCTATCCCTTCTGCCTACCACCTTGTAATGAAGTTTCCTACGAAAAATGGAGTTCGAGTGGTCCGTGGAGACCAGCGTGTAGCACGAGAATGCTACATGGCGTCTGTAAGAAAGAGGGAAGCTAAAACTATCTAGTTGGATGAGCTTGATAGGAGAGACGAGATAGATACTAGACCTACGCCATCCGAAGAGTTGAGCCAGTTCAGCTTGACGAAGAACCAAAACACCTTGTCTACATAGGGTCAAAGCTGAGCAAAGAAATTAAAGACCTTCTCATCCAATTCTTGAAGGAAAATATAGGAGTGTTTGCCTAGAAGCAAGAAGACATTGAGGGCATCAACCCTTCAGTCATCATACACAAGCTTAGTGTGAATCCCACTTGCAAACCCGTTAAACAGAAACGAAGAAGTTTTGCTCCAAAGCACCAAAGGGCAATCAAAGAGGAGATCAGCAAACTCCTTCATGCCAAAGCCATCAGAAAAGTGGACTACCCTACCTGGCTGGCGAACATGGTCCTTATCAAGAAAACCAATGGCATTTGGCGTCTTTGTATCGATTTCACTGACCTCAACCGGGCCTGTGTTAAAGACAATTTTCCTTTACCTCGTATAGACCTAATTGTGGATGCCACTACTTGACACAAGCTCCTTAGCTTTATGGATGCCTTCTCTGGGTACAATCAAATTAGAATGGATCCCAATGACCAAGAGAAGACCTCCTTCGTGACAGAACAAGGGACGTATTGCTACCAAGTTATGCCTTTCGGATTGAAGAATGCTAGAGTTACTTACCAGCGACTAGTGAATCGAATGTTTCAAAAGTAGATTGGAACGACCATGGAGGTCTACATTGATGATATGTTGGTAAAATCACTAAAGGCAGAGCTCCACATCCAGCATCTAGCAGAATCATTACAGATCCTTACAGAATACATGATGAAGCTCAACCCCGCCAAATGCGCCTTCAGAGTCTCTACTAGTAAATTTCTAGGCTTCATAGTCAACAACAGGAGAATTGAAGCTAATCCCGAAAAGGTTAAAGCAGTAATGGATATGCAGCAACCTTCAAACACAAGGGAAGTACAGCGTCTAACAATGAAAATAGTTGCACTGAGTCGCTTTGTGTCAAGATCAAGTGACAAATGTCAACCCTTATTTCAAATCTTAAAGAAGGTTTTCCAATGGGATACCCGATGTGAAGAAGCATTCAAGGCCTTGAAAGACTATATAAGCTCACCCCCTGTTCTAGTTAGCCCCTTGGAAGGGGAAGTCCTTACTCTCTACTTAGATGTCTCAGACTTCTCAACCAGTGCAGCACTAGTAAGGGAGCGAAACAGAGATTAGCAACTAGTTTACTACTGTAGCAAAGCTCTGAGTGGGGTAGAGGAGAGATACCCAAATATGGAAAAGCTTGTCATTGCTTTAGTCACAACTGCTAGAAGACTCAGACCATACTTCCAAGTTCATACTATCGAGGTTCCAACAGATCAGTCAATGAAGAAAGTGTTACACAAGTCAGAGTCTTCGAGAAGGTTGGTTAAGTGGGCTATTGAGCTCAGTGAGTTCGATATCAGGTATAAGCCAAAAGAAGCTATCAAGGGGCAGGTCCTAGCGGATTTTATCGCAGAATTCACGAAGCAATGTATAAGGCTGTTATAGCATAACTCAACCTTGCACACTCGATAGAAGCAAAACAACTTGAGGTCTGTAGTGACTCTCAGCTCGTGGTAAAGCAGATAGAGGGATCTTATGAGGCCAAAGGCGAAAAAATGGCTCTTTATCTTAGAAAAGTGCAGGAGCTAGTCAAGATCAGACACGTCCCTAGGTCAGAGAATTCACAAGCAGACGCACTAGCAAGGTTAGCAATTGCTTTTCAGGAGAACTTGGGAAGGTTGATTCTAGTGGAGTACCTAGCAAAGCCATCAGTAGGAATTAAGAAAAAGGTGTTCCCAGTCTTGAACTTGTCAAGCGGGATGGACCCCATCAGAGACTACTTGCAAAATGGAACTCTTCTAACAGACCCTAAGGAGGCAACAAAGCTAAGGGTGAGGTCAGTCAGATTCTCCATCTTGCAGGGAGGTCTATATAAACGAGATTTTTCAGCACCTCTCCTCAAATGTGTGGGAGACGAGGACACTAACTATATACTTAGAAGTTCATGAGGGAATATGCGGTAACCATATTGGAGCCGGGGCTCTGGCACGAAAATTTTTGAGACAAGGGTACTACTGGCCCACTATATTCAAAGATGCCACAGACATGGTTAGAAAAATGTAGGGTTTGCCAGCTGCATGCCAATATCCACCATTGCCCGCCAGAGCTCCTAACAACAGTAGTAAGCTCTTGGCCATTCCAGCAATGAAGTTTAGATATTTTGGGGCCCTTTCAGTAAGTGTGGGACAGTTCAAGTTCGTCATTGTTGGGGTAAATTACTTTACCAAATGGATAGAGATGGAACCTTTAACAACAATCACAGAACAGAAAGTGCAAACTTCGGTTGCATCAATATTGTTGTAAACATAAAGTTCTTCATTGTAATCATTATCAGTTTCTTCCGCGCATGTACAAAGATAATACATGACAACATTTCAGCGACGCAAATAATAAAAATAATCTTTCTTATGTGCATACATATTGTTGAAAATATAATATTATCATACATGCACATTAATTTATGAAACATAATATCATAACCATCATCATCATGGTTTGTTATGCATGGCAGTTTATATACCAGAAAACTAATAATTTAAAAATCAAATTAAAACCTAAAGAAGTCTAAATAAAATCTAACTTACACATACCTAGTTATAAGATTTATATTTTATCCCTTGACGTCATTGCCTACACACACACGTCCAAACACCCAAACAAATCCCACCCGCTTTGTCCGCTAAGCTTTTCATTATAACGGTTATACCATATGATAATATAATAAAATATTAAATAAGCAAATATACTCTATATAATTTAATAATTAACCTGTCATGTAAGTAAATAACTTTTCATTCTTTTTTCATATAAATTTAAGCGGAGTTCACCTGTCTACTTTAAATTTTATTATTATTTGTAATATCATATCATCAATAGTGACATAGTACCACCGTTATAATCAATGTTTACTCCCTCCGATCCCCCTTTCTGCGCACGCACAGTCACACAGACACCGACACCCCCAACCACTCTTTCCCACCAAATTTCTCACATACCCACCCACTTAATTTTACGCCCTCGTCATGACCATACACACACACACCCCCATGGAACTTAAGACATCCACACACTAGTTTCACACGCAAACCGAGCGAAGTATGTTAAATTTCATTAGAACATACGCAATTGAACACAGTGCAATTTAACCTACCCACTCCCCTACTTCACTTCTTTGGTTTTAGGATTTACAGTTGTATTATTTTGCAAGGAGGAATCGTGGGATAGGCTCACTAGCCGACTCACTTCGGCCTTGCCATGTAAAACCTCCAATAAGGTGAATCCCAAAGCTCCTCACATTTTCCTAAAAGCAAGAGTTTTATGTATATGTGTTTTTTTTTTCTTGTGAAAATGTTTTGGCAATGTGTATTTGTAATATTTGGATAGCCTAAGTGGGAAGCCAAATATTACATCAACATCGATAATTCGACCATGTAGAGATATGAACCTTCTTGGATTTAATTTTAAGTTGCTAGACTGGATTGCCTTATTTGCAAGTTCTTCATACAAGTGTCCCTAATTTTTTTTTGATTATTGAGAATAATGTTTATGATTGATGTCATAATATTTCTTTCCTGTAGATATTATTAGCTCAAATACATACCTATTACTTGCCCGATTAATTTTAGCAAAGAATAATCTAGCAAGGTTTGTGCTTATATGAAATGTTAGCTAACTGAAATTTAAGCTGCTTATGATTTTCCATTGGTAAGAATAAGTTTTTGGTATTGTTAATGAGAATGCTCCAAAGTCTGAAGTATTTTAGGAATAACACATTTGAATTGAAGTAATTGATATTGGAACCTACTAGTTAGCTTCTTATTGAAGTCCTTTGGTCATGACCAAAAAAAAAAAAAAGTCCTTTGGTGAGAATATTGGACTTTATGGAATTAAATGAGGGAAGACCAATCGCAATATCTTCATTAGAATGATAGTTTCCAGCAAACGATACTGCAACACAGATGATGTATGGCACATGCATTGGTGATCGATCAGACATCTTATACCACACTGTAGGTTTAGCTTTGAAAATTCTTACTAAGATCTTGTCTGAGCACTCTTATATGGCTTTCACAATTGTTGATTTTATTACTAACTTGATTTGTTGTTTGTGGGCCAGTTTAACCTTATATTGTTATTGGATTCTTTGAACTTAATCAAACCTAATTTGTGATTGTTTTGATTCAGGGACATTAAAGCATGATTGAGATGTTACCAAGTAATGAGGTATGAATTCTTGATGATTGAACACTCGTTTGGTTTTAAATATAAAAATAACAAATAGCGAAGCTAACTTGATTGTCCATGAACTCTTGATTATGAACAGTTAAAAGTCTATTGAGTTTAACTGATAAAGGATTAAGCAAATTCTATTCGGTTTCGTGATGCTGCAATAGGAAGTGCATTAGTTCTGATATGTTATTTATTGACCATTTTTATCTTTTTTTTATTTAAAAAAATTGCATTTTTGTAAGTTGCAGATGTGAGGGGATTCCAGGCTTGGTCTGATTTTGAACTTTTTAGTTTAACATCCTTTTAATTTCTTTCACCATTTGCAACAGCAATGCATGGATATACCTGGTATTATTAGTATTTTTCAACATATTAATTGGGATAATGCTGATGTAATAGTACACTCAGAACATTTCCTTATTCAATGCAAATATCATTCCCTTTATTGGTCAAGGGCTTATATGATTGCTTTTTCTTGACTAGAAATGCATTTTGCTTTTTTTTTTTTGTTTTTTTTTTTCAATACAGGCAAATTCCAACCAGGATAGTAATCACACATTATGTGTATCTGGAAGTACATTGAATGATTTTGAGCCCTATTTTTGAGGTTTGTTTTGTTCCTCTATACAGAGTCAGACCCTATTTGGTTGTAATTATAGAGATGTAATTAGGTAATGGTTTTTGATTTTCTGATGTTTTGTGGTTATAGATGTATAGAGAATGGCATTTGGTTGACAAATCAATTCAAATTACCATGAGCGAGGAATTTGTATGAGTGCTTTGGCTTTAAATAATGAGGTTATTTTCAAATAATATTTGCTTTATTGGATGTCTTGATTCAGAAATATATTCCTTGGTGATTATTGATAACAATGAGCAATCTTTGAATTTTTCCTTTCCGTAAGACGTTTACTTTCTCAGTTGTGAGTGGTTTTGCATTTAATGTTGAATTAATGTTAGAAGTGAGCGAAACTATTGCCATCATCTACTGCGGTTTTTAGGATTATGAGCATTTACTATGAAATGTCTACAACTTGAAAAACTTTTGATTACTGAAAATATCACTATTGAATATTTAAATAACATGAGCATCCTTTTAATCAGTCCAAATTTAACTTTGGTTTCTATCCAAATATATTTCAAAAATTTATTACCTCAAAAAGGATAAATTTTAACTAGCCTACCTTGCACGCAGATCCCACACTAGTGTTATATTAAAAGGAGAAGTGAGTTTGTGTGTTTAAAATGTGAAAGCAATCCCACGTTGCAAAGTTATATATATATATATTAGGTTTTCCAAGACGATGAGCTTGGTCTTTGTTGACTTATATTTTTGAGCTGGGTTGGTCTATAATATTAGACTTGGTCTGGGTCGGCCTGTCATCATACACTATTACTTAGTCCAAACGTAGATTTGATATTATAATTATAGATTTATGTCATATCACAACATTGATTTAAACTCGTTACATTAAAGATAGGATCAAATAGTACTATTTGTTTGTAAATTAGTCATAACTCGCGTCTGAATACACGATAGAATACAAAATTTGAGCTCTCAAAAAATTAATCACATTATATTAAATTTTTTTAATATGTACATACTATCGTATATAGATAATATCTAAAATAAAAATTATGATAAACCATAAATTAATCAAATATTAATTAGTGTTCAAGAAGGCATACATTGTTCTGGGAGGCAATGGTGAGCAAAGCCAAACCGGCACACACGCGCACGATTTGGTAGCAGGGCGCTAAGGCGCTTTTCGGGTGCACTTTTGTATTGTATGTGTAACGACGTGGTGCGTGTGAACAAGATCGTGGGGGG
>CAUOFW020001724.1:1527449-1542731 GCA_963454935.2 Ilex paraguariensis
ATATATTTTTATTTTGCACTTACACCGAATCATACAGTTGCTGATTGTTTATGAATGGACATGATTGTTGGGATTTAACAGTCAGTTAAATAACTATTTTTTGAAAAGTGAGATATTTATAATTTGGAATATAAATTCCAATAATTTTGACTTTTCAAGGTGACTAATCATGGTGTCTGTTCTTAGTGCCTTTTTCATGTCTATTTAAGAAAGTTGGTTTTAAAAGTTTCAAGAGAGATTAATATGCATAACTCATTAAATGTTTTGTTGTATTTTGAAAGTGATTTGAAATGCCCAATACATGTATGTGTTTGGACTTATCTAATAAATAAATAAATAATTATTTAGAAATTTAAAATTAGTTGTACATTGATGCCTTATGGTTAAACTAAAAAAAAAAAAAATTTATTTAGTGTATTGGGTATCAAGAGTAACCATAAAATAAGAATAATAAAAATAAAAAAGAGACAAAAGTGTGGTTAAAATGAGTTCCCTTGTTACCCACCATATCTAAATCCCCACACCTTCACACACGCTAGAATAAGAAAAAGGAGAAGAGAGGCTAGGGTTTCGAGTATAGAAAAAAGAAGAGAAAAAAAGAAGGGGATTTAGATAAGAAGAAAGAAAACTAGAAGATTTGATCATTAAGGTTAGTTTTCATATTGAAATTAAATTATGTGTTTAATCATTATATGTACGCATATACAAGTTTGTAGTCTATTATATCTTGCAAGTAATCTATATAGGTAGGTTTATAAGGTTAAAATGTTTAAATTCAAACATAATAGGGTGGGTATTTGTGTTAAGAAGATATTGGAAAAAAAGGGAAAGAAAGAAAAAGGTACGGACCAAAGCTTCTGGAATTAAGGGTGAAGAAGATGAAAATTTTAAAATTATGAAAACCTCCCCTTTAGTTTTAAATAACTTTATTTGGACCCTTATACTTTTATAAACTTAATTTTGACCACCATCGAACTTAGTAATTTGTAGAACTGACCCAACGTGTTTGAAACAAATATTGTCATTTCAAAACTGCCCCCGAGTCTTGAAATATTTTTTGAAATTTTGAAACAACCCTTAAAAGTTTTAATTAAGTGTTTAAAAATCAATGATTACTCTAATAAATCAAATCGAGGTTGTATTCTTGAAAAATAGGTCTCTAGAACCTTAAATACTATTCTGAAAATTTATGGCATCCTCGAAAATAGAAAATTTGTTTTTTCAAAAAAATTATACTTTAATCTCAAAAGTTTCAAATATTATGATTTGACCCCAAAACTTTAGAAACTTTTTATAAACTACCCAAATTACTTCCATAACCTATTAGCTCACATTAAAAATATTATTTATATGTAAAAAATATATAAAATATATATCAATGGGTATGAAGTATAAAAATTAAATATAGAATTGTAAAATGAAGAAATTAGGAATAAATATTGATCGTTTTATGCTATTTTGGATTAGGTGGTGATTGCATTGAGGTTGAGAAAGAGGGGTTTGAATTGGATTTTGGGAGTCAAGATAAGTAGTTTATTACTAATTTGGGGAGGATTTTCTATATTCAATGTGTGGGTGCATGCGTGTGGATTTTTCATATATATAATATGTCTTGATGATTGGGGTTGCAATTAAATATTTTGAAATTGCGAACTGTTCTACATGTGAATTTTAAAAATTTTGTGAGATGATTTTATATCATTGCTTTGGTGATGAAAGAAAAATTTTGTGTGCATTGGGACTAAAACTACAGTTTTGGTTTGTGTGAAAATTATGTTTATAGAACGAGGACTGAGTTACCAGGTCTAAATAATAACAAGAGACTGTGTCAGTCATCAGGCTGGTGATGACAAGAGATGGGGCCAGTAATCATGCTAGTGCTGACAAGAGACTAGGCCAGTTACCAGGTTAATGATAACAAGAGACTGAGCCTATTATTAGGTTACTATTCACTGGTCATTGTGCTCATACAAACATTTAACATTTTTCAGGGTGAGTTGTAAGTCCAGAGATAGACAAAGGATTAGAGGAATTGAAGATTTATTTTATTGTAGGTTTTCAGGAATAAAAGTATTTATAGTTTTGAGACAAATGTTTAATTATTTTGGAAACAATATTGTTTATGTTTAGAGTAGTGAACTTTATGATTTAATTATTGTTTTACATGAGTTCACACCTCATTAGAGGTGGTTGCTATTAACAGGTCGTTGCGCACATACAAACATTTAATATTTTTTAGGTGAGGATCAGGGTGAGAAGTAAGTACAAAGATAGCCAAGGGATTGGAGGAATTAAAGATTTATTTTATTATAGGTCTTTAGGAATAAAAACCTTTTATAGTTTTGAGACAAATGTTTCATTGTTTTGGGAACAATATTGCTTATGTTTAGAGTAGTGAAACTTATGGTTTAATTATTGTTTTACATAGGTTTAGTAATGATATTGGTGGTGTTTAGTTTATTCATTTGGTATTCATTAGGGTCGTGGAATAGATCATGTTATTATTTGTCTTCTGCTATATTTTGCATTTATTATACACAAGGTTGATTGGTTAAGGCCTTAGTGGCCGGTTCATCGCCCACCCTGTGTGATCAAGGGTGGGGGGTGTTACAAGTTTGGTATCAGAGCCTAGGTTTATGGATTACCAACGGATTAAACTGAATCTGAATAATTAATTACAGTTTAATTTATTTGGTTTGAGAGATGTGGAATGATGATACTAGTGGATAGTATTATTGCTTTGGTGACTAAGACAAGTTAGTTTGCTTTGTATTTTATAGAAAGTATAGATGGCTGCAAGAAAGAAAAGTAAGGGTGCTGTAAATGATAGGGCTAACACTAACGAAGTTCTAGGACTTGCAAATGAGGAGCCACCACTAAATGTCTATAGGGATATTGGGAAGGCCTTGCAGGGAATCACAAAGATCCTTGAAGGGCCGAAGGGTCAGAAAGAACTCAGCATTGAGGAGTTTAGGAGGATGGCTCCTGTTTTTGCAGGGACTAGTACCCCTACGGATGCAAAGAGTTGGATTGTGGATATTGAGAAAATTCTGGAGGTCCCAAGGTGTGATGACAATAAGAAAGTGGCTTATGCAGCTTTTATATTTAAAGAGGAAGCTAAACTTTGGTGGAGGATGGAGAAGGAAATGAAGCGATACCCGACTACTCCAATGACTTGGGAGCAGTTCAAGACTGGATTCTTGGAGAGATATTTTTCACAGATAATGAAGGATCGTTTGATACAAGAGTTCATGAATTTGGCTTAAGGGGGCAAGATAGTTGGTGAGTATGAGGAGAAATTCACAAAATTAGCAAGGCATGCCATGCACATGGTAGCAGATGAGAGACATAAAGCAAGGAAGTTTGAAAGAGTTCTGAAGTGGAGCATTAAGGAGAATTTGATTGCCTTGGAACTACCAACATATCAAGAGGTTGTTCGCAAGGCTGAAGTTTTGGTGGGCAGTGAAAAGGAAAGGGACAGGGAGAGGAAAGAAAAGAAGAGAACATGCTCGGGAGGTGACTTTAGTGGTGGTTACCACAATTTCTAGAAGAGTAGACAGGGTACTTCATCATCTAGGTCCTTTGCACCAGCGTTTACAAGGCAACAGGGCATTGAACAGCTAGAAAAGTGTCAGAAGTATGGGAGATTCCATAGGGACAAGCTGTGTTATGGAACCAATAGGGAACAACTTCTTTGCTTTAATTGTGGCAAGAAATGACACTCATCAAAGAGTGGTTGGAGTGCTCAAGGAAACAAACAAGCTAGTGAACAGACGAAGGTGACATGTTTCAAGTGCAACCAACGAGGATACACTGCAAGGTTTTGTCCCTAGCCAGTGCAGGGATCAGTAGGCAAGCCTCTAGCTAAGATAGATGGTGCATCAAAATAGAGTCAACAAAAACAAGGGCAGCAGAAGGAACAGAGGTTTGGGAAGGTCTATGCAATGACACCAAAGAGCCCACAATATTCTAATCCCGTGGTCTCAGGTACTTTACTTATTTGTGAGCATGCATTTAAAGTACTTTTTGATTCGGAGTCTACACATTCTTTTGTATCTCCTAGAGTAGCAATGAGATTAGGTGTTGAACCTAAAACACTTGAGTTTGATTTAATTGTGACTAGTCCTCTGGGTGTTCTGAGTTAGGAGTGTCGTGTACCTAGGGTGTAGGGTCCACATTGAAGAGAATCAATTACTAGTTGATTTAATACTCTTAGACCTTAAGGGTTTTGACGTGTTCTTGGGTATGGACTGGTTAGCTGCGCACCATGCGATAGTTGATTATTTTTTAAAATCACACAAAATTTAGTTTCAAGGGGATAAGGATTATTTCTTTCCCCAACCTTGTCTCTATAGTACAAGCTTGAAGATTGTTGAGGAAAGGTTGTCAGTGATACATTGCTAATATTATAGATACGAGAAATGAGGGGTTGTCTCTTGAGGGGATACTAATAGTAAGGAAATTTTCAAAAATATTCCCGGATGTCCAGGGTTGCCATCTGATAGAGAGATTGAGTTTGTTATTGACCTGGTACCTAGTACTGGTCCTACCTTTAAGGATCCTTATCGTATGGCACTAGTGGAGCTTACAGAGCTGAAGGTGAAACTTAAAGAGTTGTTAGATTTGGGGTTTATTCGGTCTAGTGTGCCACCATGGGGCCCACCAGCACTGTTCGTGAAAAAGAAAGATGGAAGCATGAGACTTTGTATTGACCACAAGAAGTTAAATAAAGTAACCATCAACAATAAGTATCCTCTTTCCCGCATTGATGATTTGTTTGACCAACTATGAGGTGCTAAAGTATTCTCGAAGATTGACCTTCAAATGGGTTACCACCGTTTGAAGATAAAGGTGCAGGATGTGCCTAAGACTGCTTTCCATACTCGTTATGGACACTATGAGTTTCTTGTGATGCCATTTGGGCTAACCAATGCACCAGCAGCCTTTATGGATCACATGAATAGGGTGTTTAAGCAGTAATTGGATTAATTTATGGTGCTATTTATTGATAATATTTTGGTGTACTCAAAGAGTCCTGAGGAACATGAACAACATTTAAGAATTATTTTATAGACTCTTCGAGATCGAAAGCTTTATGCCAAGCTCAAGAAATGTGAGTTTTGGCTGACTAGGGAATTGTTTTGGGGACATGTGATTTTTTATGAAAGGGTGTAAATGGATCCTTAGAAGGTGGCAGTAGTTAAAGATTAACCTCGACCAATGAATGCTACTGAGGTATATAGTTTCTTGGGTTTGGCAGGGTATTACAAGAAATTTGTCAACGATTTCTCCAAAAATTTCATTCCATTGACCTGGTTGACCCAGAAGAAGGTAGTTTTTCGGTGTACTGATGGCTGTGAAAATAGTTTCAATGACTTAAAGGAAAGGTTGGTGTCTGCTCCAGTTCTTACCATACCCGTAGATAATGGTGGGTATGATATCTATTGTGATGCTTCGGGGAAAGGGTTGGGTTTTGTATTGATGCAAGTTCTTACCATACCCGTAGATAATGGTGGGTATGATATCTACTGTGATGCTTCGGGGAAAGGGTTGGGTTTTGTATTGATGCAACATGGGAAGGTTGTGGCTTCTACTTCTAGGTAGTTGAAACCTTATGAGCAGAATTACCCAAAACATGATTTAGACTTGGCAACTGTTGTATTTGCACTGAGGATATGGAGGTACTATTTGTATGGGGAGACATGTGAGATATATACAAATCATAAGAGTCTTAAGTATTTATTTACATAGAAAGAGCTGAACATGAGACAACGAAGATGGCTAGAGCTAATCAAAGACTATGATGTGAATTTGCACTATCATCTAGGGAAAGCAAATGTGGTGGTAGATGCACTAAGTAGAAAGTTTACAGTGAGCATGACCTTTTTGCTTACTTAGCAAAAATAACTTGTGAGGGATATTGAAGAGGCAAAGGTTGAGGTGAGGATACCTGAGACTACTGTTTTTGTAGAAAGCTTGCAAGTTTGGCCTATCTTGCTAGATCGAATAAAGGAGGCACAACTGAATGACCCGAATTTGGTGAAGATTCTAGAAGAAACAGAACGAGGTGAGAAGGCTGATTTTTGTGTGGCAGATGGAGTGTTGAGATTTGGGGATCGAGTATGCATACCTAATGACCTAGAGATCAAGAAACAAGTGATGGAGGATGCCTATTACTCTCGTTTCACAGTTCATCCGGGAAGTACAAAGATGCATAAAGACTTGAAAGGGATATTTTGGTGGAATAATACGAAGAGGGAAGTGGCTAACTATGTGTCTAGGTGTTTGACATGTCAAAAAGTGAAAGAAGAACACCAAAGGCCAGGAGGATTATTGCAACCACTTCCTATCCCTGAGTGGAAGTGGGAGCACATTACCATGGATTTCGTGATGGGCTACCCAAGACCCCGAGTGGACTTGATTCTATTTGAGTTATGGTGGACAGATTGACAAAGTCCACACACTTCTTGCCCGTGAGGACTACTTATCCCTTGGAGAAATTTGATAAACTTTATATAAAGAAGATTGTGAAATTACATGGGGTCCTAGTGTCAATTGTTTCAAATAGAGATTCTCGATTTTTCTCAAGGTTTTGGGGTAGTTTACAAAAGGCTATGGGCACCAAGTTGAGATTTAGTACAGCTTACCACCCACAAATAGATGAATAGTCAGAGAGAGTTATTTAGATACTGGAAGACATGCTTCGTGCTTGACTTAAAAGGTTCTTGGGAAGAGCATTTACCACTAGTTGATTTTGCTTATAATAATAGCTTTCAAGCTAGCATTGACATGGCACCGTATGAGACTTTGTATGGGCAAATATGTAGATCTCCAATTGGTCGGGCTAAAGTAGGGGAAAAAAGATATATGGCCAAGAGATAGTACAAGAGATTACAGATAAAGTACAGTTGATTCAGGAAAGACTTCGGGTTGCTCAGAGAGGACATAAAAGTTACGCCAACAATCGGAGAAGAGATTTAGAATTTCAGGAGGGTGATCATGTATTCCTAAAGGTGTCACCTTGGAAAAGGATTATGAGATTTGGTAAAAAGGGAAAGTTGAGTCCAAGGTATATTGGATCCTTTAAGATTCTAGGAAAAGTTGGTGCAGTGGCTTATAGACTAGCCTTACCACTAGAGTTGACTGGTATCCATAATGTGTTTCATGCATCAATGCTTAGGAAGTACATGCCAGATCCATCACATGTAATTGAGGTTGAGTCGTTATAAATGCGAATGGTTTTGTCTTATGAGGAGCTACCAATGAAAATCATGAATCGAGAAGCAAGAGTATTGAGGAACAGGGTCTTTTCACTCGTTAAAGTTATGTGGAACAACCACTCGGAGAAGGAAGCTACCAGGGAGAGTGAACAAGAGATGAAGGAAAAGAACTCACAATTGTTCCAACCTCGGGACCCACAAAGTTTGGAGGACCAAACTTCTTGAAGGGAGGGAGATTTGTAATGCCCAATAAAGTTATGTGTTTGGACCTATCTAATAAATAAATAGATAAATAAAAAGAGAGAAAATTATTTAGAAATTTAGAATTAGTTGTATGCTGATGCCTTATGGTTAAACTACAAAAAAAAAAGTTTATTTAGTGAATTGCGTACCAAGGGTAACTATAAAATAAGAATAATAATAAAAAAGGTATAAAAGTGTGATTAAAATGAGTTCCCTTGCTGCCCTAGACGTCTATTGATATATAAATATATATATTCTCTTCCCGTAATCACACCTACACACACATTAGAATAAGAGAAAAGAGGGGAGAGGCTAGGGTTTTGAGTAAATAAAAAGGAAGAGAAAGAAAGAAAGAGATTTAGAGAAGAAGGAAGAAGATTTGATCATTAAGATTAGTCTTTAAATTTAAATTAAATTATGTATTTAATCATTATATGTACATATATACAAGTTTGTAGTATGTTATATCTTGCAAGTAATCCATATGAGTAGGTTTATAGGGTTAAAATATGTAAATTCAATCATAATATGACAAGTATTTGTGTTAAGAAGATATTGGGAAAAAGGGGGAAGAAAGAAAAAGGTGCAGACCAAAACTTCTAGAATTCTAGCTTTATTTTGACCCTTATACTTTTATAAACCCAATTTTGACCACCATGAAACTTGGTAATTTGTAGAACTGACCCAATATGTTTGAAACAAATATTGTCATTTCAAAATAGCCCTTGAGTCTTGAAAAATTTCTAAAATTTTGAAACGACTCTTAAAAGTTTCGATTAAGTGTTTAAAAATCAATGGTTAATCTACTAAATCAAATCAAGGTTGTATTCTTGAAAAATGAGTCTCTAGAACCTTAAATATTCTGAAAAATTATGGCAACCTTGAAAATAGAAAATTTGTTTTTTCAAGAAAATTATACTTTGACCCCAAAAATTTCAAAAATTATAATTTGACCCCAAAATTTTAAGAACCTTTTATAAACTGCCTAGATTACTTCCATACCCTATTAGCTCACATTAAAAATATTATTTCTATGTAAAGAATATATAAAGTATATATCAATGGGTAAAAAATATAAAAATTAAACATATAATCACGAAATAACGAAATTAGGAATAGAGATTGATTGTCATATGTTATTTTAGATTAGGTGGTGATTGCATTGAGGTTGAGAAAAGAGGACTTTGAATTGGATTTTGGGAACCAAGGTGAGTAGTTTACTACTTCTTTTGGGAGGATTTTGCATATTCAATGTGTGGGTGCATGCGTGTGAATTTTTCATATATATGATATATGTGTTGATGATTGGAGTTGCAATTAAATGTTTTGAAATTATGAACTGTTCTACATGTGAAATTTGGAAAACGTGTGGGGTGATTTTCTATAATTGTTTTGGTGATGAAATAAAAAATTTGTGTGCATTGGGACTAAAACTACAGTTTTAGTATGCGTGAAAATCATGTTTATGATACGGGGACTGGATTACCAGGTCTAAGTGGTAACAAGAGACTTTGCAAGTCATCAGATTAGTGATGACAAGAGACTGGACTAGTTACCAGGCTAGTGATAACACGAGATAGGGCCGGTCATCAAGCTAGTAACGACAATAGACTAAGCCAATTATTAGGTTAGTGTAACAAGAGACTAGGCAAGTTAACAAGCTAGTAGTAATAAACCTGATTTGATAAATGTATTTGAAACTGAATGTGTGTGTGTGTTTTGGGTTATAAATGTCTTTTCATTTATAAAATTATTTGTGATCATGAAATTATTTTGTTTAAATAATTATGTGAGAGGGTTGTGGTACAATTTGTTGTACATATATGTGTGTATCAAAGTTTATTTTCGTATATAAACTGTGAGATTTATTTTCACAAGTCATTAGAGGTGGTGGCTATTCATGGGCCGTTGTGCTTATACAAACACCATTTTGCAGGGGAGGATCAGCATGAGGAGTAAGTCCAAAGATAGACAATGGATTAGAGGAATTGAAGATTTATTTTATAGTAGGTCTTTAGGAATAAAAGTCTTTTATAGTTTTGAGACAAATGTTTAATTGTTTTGTGAACAAAATTGCTTATGTTTAGAGTAGTGAAACTTATGGTTTAATTATTGTTTTACATGAGTTTAGTAATAATATTAGTGGTGTTTAGTTTATTCCTTTAGTAGTCATTAGGTCGGTGGAATGAATCACGTTATTATTTGTCTTCCATTGTATTTTGCATTTATTATGCACAGGGTTGGTTGGTTAAGGCCTCGGTGGCCGGTTCGCTGCCTACCCTATGTGATCTAGGGTAGGGGTGCGACATGATTTGTCAAAAACTGTGCAACAGAACTCTTTGAATGGGGACAAATTTCACTTTAAATGAAGATATCATACGTACCTCAAAGTCTAGATTTTATTCTATTTTCATTTTGCTTGAGCCTAATTTACCAACAGTGTGTTATTTCATACTGGGACAGTTGAGCTTTAAATAATTTCCATGTTGTGGTGCAGTGATGGGTCCTAAGAGAAATTTTTGTATGGATTTAACACACTATTTTGCAATGTCATGTGGTATATATCACCAATAAAAAATTATACAAGTCTAGTGAATGGCTGTCACTTCTCACTTTATTAGATTATTTTTTTTGAAAAGTCAACTTATTTGTCCCATAAGCAAGTGTGTGTTGCATCCTCTCATTGCATGTGCATTCCACATGGCACTATCACTATATTTTCGGTAGGATCTTTCTTAAAATATGACCCAATTGCAATTCTGACAATATCATAAACTAGGGTAATGTTACGTTACTAAAAAAAAAAAAATTCGCTCTCGTATCTAAAGTTAATATTTTTTGAGCTCAAGTTATACCTTTTAAAGGTGAAGTTTCAATTGCTTGAGTTGATTCATGATTGATAATGAAAATTTTACAATCAATCATGAACACTCGTGTCAGTTGTGACTTAAAAGGTGTAACTTGACCCTTAAAAATTGTAAGTTCTAAATGTTATAACTTACATGATCGATCCTAACATTTTATGATATATTATGTCATTTGAAATCATAACTTTTACCTAAAGGAATTATAACTTTTTATGTTATAAAATTATAAATTTCAATACGGTACCATAGTCTTTCCCCGTAAACTAATTTAACCAAACTTTTGAATAAAAACTGTGACCGAGATTCACAAACAAATAAAATATTTTTGAACCCTCTTATTTGTTGGGTGAGAGCCAACCACATTATTTATTAAATCATTTGAATCATCAATTTGGTCTCAAATTATACTGAGAATAGCATTGTTTTATATCAGACGTGAGAAGAAAAAAATATATGACTGTTTATGTAACGCCCCAAAAACCCCCTTGGGTGACATTACATTCTAAAAATCATTCACCGCATGAGAACATTAAGTAAATCCATCACGACGAAAGCTTCATTCATCCACCATTCATATTTTAACAAAATTTGGGCAGAGTCTCATCTGTTCGGGGAGCTCTACCAAAAACACAACCTGTGCAATTCTACGGTAATGACCACACCGGGTCCATTTAACTACCATAAAATCAATCCATCCAATTTACATGTTATCCCAAAAGAATAGGCCAAGTTATGGCTTTTACATTCCCACAAAAGTACTACAATACACAGCGGAATTTATAAAATAAAAACTAGGCTATACAATTCTCCCAAAAGATTATCCAAGTTTATAACCAAAGAAAGGGGGGTCGCTCTAAGCATCCACCTCGGGATCCACGCTCCCTTCTATCGGAGTCTCCAAATATGTCGGCCCCTCGACTCCCAGCTCCTCGTCAAAGGCAAAATCTGAAAGGTGGGGAAGTAGGGGGGTGAGCACAAGGCTCTGTAGGAGGATCCTTCCAAACCCATTCAAGGTTTTGAAATCAAGTAAAACAGGTAGGTCACGTTTCGCACATACATATAAATGAATTTTGAAGTAAAGTAAGGACATTTTAAAGGAGATCTCAAGTTTGTACAATAATAAGGACTTGAACGAGAATAAAACCACGTTTAATTGACAAACAATTTCCAACATAATCCACTCCACCATACACCATTTCCACAAGGTATCGCGGCATCCCATACTACCCGAAACTCTTGGAGAAATAATATTTGGTACAATGAACAAAAATTTCTATTTGGTACCACTCAAGTAGGTTGTCGCTTCTCATGAATCTACCCGACGATTCTACCTCGTTCACCCATTTCCACTAACAATCACAGACCAATTTAGGAAGGGCGTGTACCGTCTCATACGGCCTTGACGAGATCCTCCCAAGGTGTCTAGTATACTAACTCTTTTCCCCGGTATCCGTGAACAATAGTGGTCACTGTCACCACAGTGATCCACTACGAGCATTAGGCAGCCATCTCACCCCCCCATTGGGATAGACTAACCTCTAATGCTCTACGGCAGTTTTCGAAGGTAATCCAAGTCCCTCACAACACCATACACAAGAGTGACATACCAACAATATACTCAACCTCATATACAAGCAAATTCCATGATGTTTCCCCAAATTTTCACAAGCAAGATACATAATAGAACAATTTAAGAAAATATACCCATTTCGCAAATCATGTAACAAGAGACAAGTTTAAAGGAAATAAGCATGAGATCATCAATACAATCATTTTACTACCCAACACAAAGTTCTAGAATTTTTGAAATCAAGATGATGTGAAGATATAGAGAAAAATCCATATTTCCCCCAAAAACTAGAGTTTGATGGATTTCCAACCATCATTTTGTTCAAATCATGGGAATGTTTGTAAACATACCAAGGAACAAGGAACCCATAACAAATACATACTATTAAGAGCCAAATTCTACATGTATAATAACCCTAACATCAATGGACAAGGATGGAAGAAAACCCTACCTCAATGTTCTTAAAAACCTAGGTTTAGTGTGAAGAAGATGAAGATTTGATCTTCTTTGAAGTATAGATCTCCTCTTGATCTTGTGTTTTATCCTTCTCTCTTCCTCTAGAGTCCTAAGAGAAGTGGGTTGAGAGTGGAATGAGAGAAATGAGAGTAAAGGCTGAAATCTGTGTTTTTAAACACAGAAATCCCGATTTTTTTTTCCTTTACTGTTCATGGGCTGCTTCGACTTTACTATTCATGGGCTGCTTCGATATTACTTCGTTATCGGGGCATAACTCTCTCATCCGAGCTCCGATTGAGATGATTCAAGATGCTATGGAAAGCTAAGAAAGAACTCTACAACTTTCATGTTTTGAGTTTTAAGAGATATTGACTGCATCAAGGTCTAAATTGGGCTTGAAGTTGCAGCCAGTGCACAGTTCACGTGCACTGTTCACTATTTCATCCCTTTTTCCATTTCCAATCTACCAAATTCAAACACACATCGCTACACCTATCCCCATTTTTACAAAAATTATTTAATATATATCTATATGCATATATATAAAATAAAATGCGGAGTGTTACAATCCACCCCCCTTAAAGAAAGTTTCGTCCTCGAAACTTACCTCAAGTAGCGAACAAATATGGATATTTCTCTCGCATCTCCCACTCCGGTTCCCAAGTTGCTTCCTCTACGCCATGATGTTGCCACAGGACTTTCACCAGCTGGATTACCTTGTTGCGAAGCACTTTCTCCTGGATATCAAGAATCTTCACCGGCTGCTCTTCATAGGTGACTCCATCTTGCACTTCAATATCCTCCAAATCCACGACATGCGACATATCTGGTTGACACTTCCTCAACATCGAAACGTGGAACACGTCATGAACTCCTGACAACGATATTGGTAGCCGAAGTTGGTATGCTCCCACTGTCTTGATCACTTCAAATGGACCGATGTACCTTGGAGCGAGTTTTCCTTTCTTACCGAATCTAAGTACGCCCTTCTTGGGTGACACTTTAAGAAATACAAAATCTCCCTCCTTGAATTCCAAAGGCCTTCTTCTCCTATCCGCATAGCTCTTTTGTCGACTCTGTGCTGTGCGTAATCTCTCCCGAATGAGCTGAATCTTCTCCGTTGTCTCCCGTACAATCTCGGGCCCAAACATACTACTCTCTCCGGCTTCCAACCAACACGTCGGGGATCTACATGGTCTTCCATACAAAGCTTCATACGGTGCCATTCCGATACTCGCTTGGTAACTGTTGTTGTACGCAAATTCCACCAACGGTAAGTGATCGCTCCAACTCCCTTTGAAGTCCAACGCGCAAGCCCGTAACATGTCTTCCAAAATCTGTATCACTCTCTCGGATTGGCCATCGGTTTGAGGGTGAAAGGCTGTGCTGAAATGTAACTCTGTCCCCATAGCTTGTTGTACAGTTTGCCAAAAATGAGCCACAAAACGAGAATCGCGATTCGACACGATAGAAAGTGGAACTCCATGCAATCGAACAATCTCTCGAATGTACAGTCGGCTCAAGATCTCTAATGAGTCTGTGGTCTTCATCCCCAAAAAGTGAGCTGACTTGGTGAGTCGATATATGATAACCCATACGGCGTTATGCCCTCTTGAAGTCCGTGGNTACATGTATAATAACCCTAACATCAATGGACAAGGATGGAAGAAAACCCTACCTCAATGTTCTTAAAAACCTAGGTTTAGTGTGAAGAAGATGAAGATTTGATCTTCTTTGAAGTATAGATCTCCTCTTGATCTTGTGTTTTATCCTTCTCTCTTCCTCTAGAGTCCTAAGAGAAGTGGGTTGAGAGTGGAATGAGAGAAATGAGAGTAAAGGCTGAAATCTGTGTTTTTAAACACAAAAATCCCGATTTGTTTTTCCTTTACTGTTCATGGGCTGCTTTGACTTTACTGTTTATGGGCTGCTTCGATATTACTTCATTTTCGGGGCATAACTCTCTCGTCCGAGCTCCGATTGAGATGATTCAAGATGCTATGGAAAGCTAAGAAAAATTTCTACAACTTTGANATAACTCTCTCATCCGAGCTCCGATTGAGATGATTCAAGATGCTATGGAAAGCTAAGAAAGAACTCTACAACTTTCATGTTTTGAGTTTTAAGAGATATTGACTGCATCAAGGTCTAAATTGGGTTTGAAGTTGCAGCCAGTGCACAGTTCACGTGCACTGTTCACTATTTCATCCATTTTTTCATTTCCAATCTACCAAATTCAAACACACATCGCTACACCTATCCCCATTTTTACAACAATTATTTAATATATATCTAGATGCATATATATAAAATAAAATGCGGAGTGTTACAGTCCACCCCCCTGAAAGAAAGTTTCGTCCTCAAAACTTATCTCAAGTAGCGAACAAATATGGATATTTCTCTCGCAGCTCCCACTCCGATTCCCATGTTGCTTCCTCTACGCCATGATGTTGCCACAGGACTTTCACCAGTTGGATTACCTTGTTGCGAAGCACTTTCTCCTGGATATCAAGAATCTTCACCGGCTGCTCTTCATAGGTGACTCCATCTTGCACTTCAATATCCTCCAAATCCACGACATGCGACGTATCTGGTTGACACTTCCTCAACATCGAAACGTGGAACACGTCATGAACTCCTGACAACGATACTGGTAGCCGAAGTTGGTATGCTACTTTGCCCACTGTCTTGATCACTTCAAATGGACCGATGTACCTTGGAGCGAGTTTTCCTTTCTTACCGAATCTAAGTACGCCCTTCTTGGGTGACACTTTAAGAAATACAAAATCTCCCTCCTTGAATTCCAAAGGCCTTCTTCTCCTATCCGCATAGCTCTTTTGTCGACTCTGTGCTGTGCGTAATCTCTCCCGAATGAGCTGAATCTTCTCCGTTGTCTCCCGTACAATCTCGGGCCCAAACATACTACTCT
>CAUOFW020001724.1:1543532-1751068 GCA_963454935.2 Ilex paraguariensis
AAAAACCTTCCACAAACCTACGATAGTAACCGGCTAACCCCAAGAAACTACGTATTTCTGTCACATTCTTTGGTGGTTCCCATTTCATCACGGCCTCAATCTTCGAGGAATCAACCGCTACCCCTTGCTCGGACACAACATGGCCAAGGAACTTCACTTCCTTCATCCAAAACTCACACTTGCTCATCTTCGCATATAACTTATGTTCTCTCAATGTTTGTAGCAGAACAGAGAGATGATGTGCATGTTCTTCTTGTGTTCGGGAATAAATCAATATGTCATCAATAAACACAATGACAAATTGATCTAGATATGGCCGGAATACCCTGNTCAAACTCCTCCAACGTATCCATCATTTTCCACCGTTTAGCCGCAAGGACATTGATTTCACCCTGAGACTTCCTACTCAATGCATCCGCTACTACATTAGCCTTCCCCGGATCATAGTTGAGAGTGAAGTTATAATCTTCTAAGTACTCAATCCACCTTCTCTGCCGGAGATTCAATTCTTTCTGTGTGAACACATACTTGAGGCTTTTATGATCCGAGAACACTTGAAATTTCTCTCCATACAAGTAACACCTCCACAACTTAAGAGCAAAAACCACAGCGGCTAGCTCCAAGTCGTGAGTGGGATAGTTCCGCTCATGAATCTTGAGTTGCCTCGAGCCATAAGCAACCACCTTGCCTCCTTGCATCAACACACATCCCAAGCCTCGTAGTGAAGCATCGGTGTAAACATCGTAACCTTCCCCACTGTTCGGAATAATGAGGATCGGTGCCGTCGTCAACTTTTCCTTCAAGGTGCGAAAAGCTAATTCACACGCTTGAGTCCACACAAATTTCTCCCCCTTCTTGGTAAGGCGAGTCATCGGCATCGCAAGCTTGGAAAAACCTTCCACAAACCTACGATAGTAACCGGCTAACCCCAAGAAACTACGTATTTCTGTCACATTCTTTGGTGGTTCCCATTGCATCACGGCCTCAATCTTCGAGGAATCAACCGCTACCCTTTGCTCGGGCACAACATGGCCAAGGAACTTCACTTCCTTCATCCAAAACTCACACTTGCTCATCTTCGCATATAACTTATGTTCTCTCAATGTTTGTAGCAGAACAGAGAGATGATGTGCATGTTCTTCTTGTGTTCGGGAATAAATTAATATGTCATCAATAAACACAATGACAAATTGATCTAGATATGACCGGAATACCTTGTGCATCAAATCCATGAAGGCTGCTGGAGCATTAGTCAATCCGAACGGCATCACCGTATACTCGAAGTGACCATATCGAGTACGAAAATCAGTCTTAGGAATATCCTCCTCCTTGATACGCAGTTGATGGTACCCGGTGCGGAGATCAATCTTGGAGTAGAACTTAGAACCCCTCAATTGATCCAATAAATCATCAATGCGCGGAAAGGGATACTTGTTGTTCACCGTCACCCGATTCAACCGGCGGTAATCTGTGCATAACCGAAGTGTTTCATCCGTCTTCTTCACAAAGAGGACCGGGGCTCCCCAAGGTGAAGTGCTCAGACAGATGAATCCAATTGCCAGCAAGTGGTCCAATTGCTTCCTTAGCTCCTTCAACTACAAAGGCGCCATTCGATAAGGAGCNTCTAAGTACGCCCTTCTTGGGTGACACTTTAAGAAATACAAAATCTCCCTCCTTGAATTCCAAAGGCCTTCTTCTCCTATCCGCATAGCTCTTTTGTCTACTCTGTGTTGTGCGTAATCTCTCTCGAATGAGCTGAATCTTCTTCGTTGTCTCCCGTACAATCTCGGGCCCAAACATACTACTCTCTCCGGCTTCCAACCAACACGTCGGGGATCTACATGGTCTTCCATACAAAGCTTCATACGGTGTCATTCCGATACTCGCTTGGTAACTGTTGTTGTACGCAAATTCCACCAACGGTAAGTGATCGCTCCAACTCCCTTTGAAGTCCAACGCGCAAGCCCGTAACATGTCTTCCAAAATCTGTATCACTCTCTCGGATTGGCCATCTGTTTGAGGGTGAAAGGCTGTGCTGAAATGTAACTCTGTCCCCATAGCTTGTTGTAGACTTTGCCAAAAACGAGCCACAAAACGAGAATCACGATCCGACACGATAGAAAGTGGAACTCCATGCAATCGAACAATCTCTCGAATGTACAGTCGGCTCAAGATCTCTAATGAGTCTGTGGTCTTCATCCCCAAAAAGTGAGCTGACTTGGTGAGTCGATCTACGATAACCCATACGGCGTTATGCCCTCTTGAAGTCCGTGGAAAACCCGACACGAAGTCCATGGTGATATGATCCCACTTCCACTCCGGGATAGGCAGAGACTGTAATAATCCTCCAGGTCGTTGGTGCTCAATCTTCACTTGCTGACATACGGCACACCTTGAAATGAACTTTGTTACATCCTTCTTCATTCCACTCCACCAATATTGTCGTTTCATATCTCTATACATTTTTGTACTCCCCGGATGTATAGAGAACTTCGATCGGTGACACTCTCCCAACACTTCTTCCCTCACTTGGTCGTCGTTTGGCACGCATAATCTTCCCCAAAACTGTAACTCCTCATTCTTTAAAGACCAATCCTCAACAATCTCATTCCTCTCCAATTTATCCCGAATTTTTGTCAACTCGGGATCTAATCGTTGCAACTCCACAATCCTTTGTCGGAGGATTGGTTGAGCTACTAGGTTAAACAAACATGGTCGATCCTCCGGTCCATTAACCCATAGATCAAACTCCTCCAACGTATCCATCATTTTCCACCGTTTAGCCGCAAGGACATTGATTTCACCCTGAGACTTCCTACTCAATGCATCCGCTACTACATTAGCCTTCCCCGGATGATAGTTGAGAGTGAAGTCGTAATCTTCTAAGTACTCAATCCACCTTCTCTGCCGGAGATTTAATTCTTTCTGTGTGAACACATACTTGAGGCTTTTATGATCCGAGAACACTTGAAATTTCTCTCCATACAAGTAACACCTCCACAACTTAAGAGCAAAAACCACAGCGGCTAGCTCCAAGTCGTGAGTGGGATAGTTCCGCTCATGAATCTTGAGTTGCCTCGAGCCATAAGCAACCACCTTGCCTCCTTGCATCAACACACATCCCAAGCCTCGTAGTGAAGCATCGGTGTAAACATCGTAACCTTCCCCACTGTTCGGAATAATGAGGATCGGTGCCGTCGTCAACTTTTCCTTCAAGGTGCGAAAAGCTAATTCACACGCTTGAGTCCACACAAATTTCTCCCCCTTCTTGGTAAGGCGAGTCATCGGCATCGCAAGCTTGGAAAAACCTTCCACAAACCTACGATAGTAACCGGCTAACCCCAAGAAACTACGTATTTCTGTCACATTCTTTGGTGGTTCCCATTTCATCACGGCCTCAATCTTCGAGGAATCAACCGCTACCCCTTGCTCGGACACAACATGGCCAAGGAACTTCACTTCCTTCATCCAAAACTCACACTTGCTCATCTTCGCATATAACTTATGTTCTCTCAATGTTTGTAGCACAACCGAGAGATGATGTGCATGTTCTTCTTGTGTCCGGGAATAAATCAATATGTCATCAATAAACACAATGACAAATTGATCTAGATATGGCCGGAATACCCTGTGCATCAAATCCATGAAGGCTGCTGGAGCATTAGTCAATCCGAACGGCATCACCGTATACTCGAAGTGACCATACCGAGTACGAAAAGCAGTCTTAGGAATATCCTCCTCCTTGATACGCAGTTGATGGTACCCGGTGCGGAGATCAATCTTGGAGTAGAACTTAGAACCCCTCAATTGATCAAATAAATCATCAATGCGCGGCAAGGGATACTTGTTCTTCACCGTCACCCGATTCAACCGTCGGTAATCTGTGCATAACCGAAGTGTTTCATCCGTCTTCTTCACAAAGAGGACTGGGGCTCCCCAAGGTGAAGTGCTCAAACGGATGAATCCAATTGCCAGCAAGTGGTCCAATTGCTTCCTTAGCTCCTTCAACTCCAAAGGCGCCATCCGATAAGGAGCAATAGAAATAGGTTCGGTTCCCGGATAAAGATCGATTGCGAACTCAATCTCTCTCTGTGGCGGTAACCCGGGTAATTCATCTGGGAAGACATCCAAAAAATCTGATATAATCAACACCATACCCGAGTGGGATCTATCCCGATCATCTCCCATCAAGCTAGCCAAGAAACTCAAGTGGCTCCCTGCCTTAGCTTTTAAGAATTTACTTCCCGTAGTAGGAAATGGATGGAAAGAATCTCGGTTATTCACAAAACTGAAAATTACTCCTCCCGGCAATTGAAATGTAATCCGCTTGCGGAAACAATCCATTACCGCACGAAAAGTGGATAACAAGTTCATCCCAAAAATCACGTCATACCCCTTCATCTCTAAAGCAATCAAATCCACAATCAATTCGTGCTCCCCAATACGAAGCACACAACCCTTGCAGACTCGGCTAGTACCCAACTGTTCTCCCGTAGGCAAGTCAACAGTCAAAGCATGTTCTAACTTCTCGAAACCCAATCCCAAATTCATAGCATATGCAGTACGTATAAAAGAATGAGTAGCACCAGGATCGAATAAGATTCGGGCCCAAGAATTGTAGAGAAGAATGATACCTTCCACAACGGCATTGGAAGCATCCTCCTCCGGTTGGATTAAGGCAAATACCCTCCCCGGATTGGCATCACCGGGGGCTTGAGCTCTCAATGGTCTCGGTGGTGGAGGGGGCCTATTTGCATTTGATGGCTCGGCTGATTGATTGGTCTTGGGTGGAAGTGACGGGCTGTTGTTGCGGAAGTGCCCTACACCTCCACAAGCAAAGCAGTGACGAGGGTTAGTGCTTGGTCTAGTCGGGGCATGCCCCTCTCCTCGGACTGTAAGAGGTCTCTGCCCCACCGCTTGATCGGGGCGACGATATGGTAACGCCCTCGGTGCTCCACTGCTACTGGCACCTGTACGGATCGGGCCTCCTCTAGCATAGCTCTGTCTCCTCTGAGAGTCATCAATGTCTCTCTCCACCAATGCCGCTCTGTCAACCAAATCTCTGAAGTCCCAGATTCTGAGTGCCACAAGCTTCTCTCTGACGGTCGGTCTCAAACCCTGCTCGAAGCGCTTGGCCCTCCTATACTCGGTGGATATGAACTCTGAGGCATAACGGGATAGCTCATCGAACCTCCTCTCATACTCAGCCACGGTCATACTGCCCTGCCGCAAGGCTAGAAAGTCTGCACTCATCTTATCTCTGACAGACTCTGGAAAATACTTGTCGTTGAAGCTTTGCTCAAACTCCTCCCAAGTGAGCGTATTAGTGTCCCTCCTTTTCTTCACTGACTCCCACCAGTAATCGGCCTCCCCTTCCAACAAATAGGTAGCCAAGCCAACCCGAAGGTCCCCGGCGATCCCCATACCATCACAAATTTTTTTCACCCGGCGGATCCATCTATCCGCATCTAAGGGATTGGAGCTCCCTTGGAAGGTGGGTGGGTGTTGCCGTAGAAATTCTCGAAGAGGCACCATCATTTGGTTCTCATCGCCGTTGCCCAATACTTGGACTAAAGGACGAACTCCACCGTTGTGGTGGTTGTTCNNTAGAAATTCTCGAAGAGCCACCATCCTTCGGTTCTCATCGTCGTTGCCCGGTACTTGGACTAAAGGACGAACTCCACCGTTGTGGTGGTTGTTCCCACCTGGTTGTTGCACTAGGGTGGGGAGTTCCCTTAAACATTGGTAAATACCTTGTATGGCGTCGAGAGGTGGTGGAGGTGGTGAATTTGCTTGACCACCACGCCCACGACCATGCCCACGACCAAGCCCACGTCCACGTCCACGTACCCGTTCACCGTTCATCCTGCATATCAATTCACAATTTAGTTTCATTGATGTACAAGACATCCTAAATATCACTTTAATCTACAGCATAAGGTTCATATAAAATTAGACCAACAATTTCCTTCAACTTAATCCTACTTCCCGAGTGGTAATCCATAACCTACAGCTCCCATGTAAGACCTAAAGCCTAGACTCTGATACCAAATCTGTAACCCCCCAAAAACCCCCTTGGGTGACATTACATTCTAAAAACCATTCACCGCATGAGAGCATTAAGTAAATCCATCACGACGAAAGTTTCATTCATCCACCATTCATATTTTAACAAAATTTGGGCAGAGTCTCCTCTGTTCGGGGAGCTCTACCCAAAACACAACCTGTGCAATTCTACTGTAATGACCACACCGGGTCCATTTAACTACCATAAAATCAATCCATCCAATTTACATGTTATCCCAAAAGAATAGGCCAAGTTATGGCCTTTACATTCCCACAAAAGTACTATAATACACAGCGGAATTTATAAAATAAAAACTAGGCTATACAATTCTCCCAAAAGATTATCCAAGTCTATAACAAAAGAAAGGGGGGTCGCTCTAAGCATCCACCTCGGGATCCATGCTCCCTTCTATCGGAGTCTCCAAATGTGTCGGCCCCTCGACTCCGAGCTCCTCGCCAAAGGCAAAATCTGAAAGGTGGGGAAGTAGGGGGGTGAGCACAAGGCTCTGTAGGAGGATCCTTCCAAACCCATTCAAGGTTTTGAAATCAAGTAAAACAGGTAGGTCACGTTTCGCACATACATATAAATGAATTTTAAAGTAAAGTAAGGACATTTTAAAGGAGATCTCAAGTTTGTACAATAATAAGGACTTGAACGAGAATAAAACCACGTTTAATTGACAAACAATTTCCAACATAATCCACTCCACCATACACCATTTCCACAAGGTATCGCGGCATCCCATACTACCCGAAACTCTTGGAGAAATAATATTTGGTACAATGAACAAAAATTTCTATTTGGTACCCCTCATATAGGTTGTCGCTTCTCATGAATCTACCCGACGATTCTACCTCGTTCACCCATTTCCACTAACAATCACAGACCAATTTAGGAAGGGCATGTACCGTCTCNAATGAACAAAAATTTCTATTTGGTACCACTCAAGTAGGTTGTCGCTTCTCATGAATCTACCCGACGATTCTACCTCGTTCACCCATTTCCACTAACAATCACAGACCAATTTAGGAAAGGCGTGTATCGTCTCATACGGCCTTGACGAGATCCTTCCAAGGTGTCTAGTATACTAACCCTTTTCCCCGGTATCCGTGAACAATAGTGGTCACTGTCACCACAGTGATCCACTACGAGCATTAGGCAACCATCTCACCCCCCATTGGGATAGACTAACCTCTAATGCTCTACGACAGTTTTCGAAGGTAATCCAAGTCCCTCACAACACCATACACAAGAGTGACATACCAACAATATACTCAACCTCATATACAAGCAAATTCCATGATGTTTCCCCAAATTTTCACAAGCAAGATACATAATAGAACAATTTAAGAAAATATACCCTTTTCGCAAATCATGTAACAAGAGACAATTTTAAAGGAAATAAGCATGAGATGATCACTACAATCATTTTACTACCCAACACAAAGTTCTAGAATTTTTGAAATCAAGATGATGTGAAGATGTAGAGAAAAATCCATATTTCCCCCAAAAACTAGAGTTTGATGGATTTCCAACCATCATTTTGTTCAAATCATGGGAATGTTTGTAAACATACCAAGGAACAAGGAACCCATAACAAATACATACTATTAAGAGCCAAATTCTACATGTATAATAACCCTAACATCAATGGACAAGGATGGAAGAAAACCCTACCTCAATGTTCTTAAAAACCTAGGTTTAGTGTGAAGAAGATGAAGATTTGATCTTCTTTGAAGTATAGATCTCCTCTTGATCTTGTGTTTTATCCTTCTCTCTTCCTCTAGAGTCCTAAGAGAAGTGGGTTGAGAGTGGAATGAGAGAAATGAGAGTAAAGGCTGAAATCTGTGTTTTTAAACACAGAAATCCCAATTTTTTTTCCTTTACTGTTCATGGGCTGCTTCGATATTACTTCATTTTCGGGGCATAACTCTCTCATCCGAGCTCCGATTGAGATGATTCAAGATGCCATGGAAAGCTAAGAAAGAACTCTACAACTTTCATGTTTTGAGTTTTAAGAGATATTGACTGCATCAAGGTCTAAATTGGGCTTGAAGTTGCAGCCAGTGCACAGTTCACGTGCACTGTTCACTATTTCATCCCTTTTTCCATTTCTAATCTACCAAATTCAAACACACATCGCTACACCTATCCCCATTTTTACAAAAATTATTTAATATATATCTATATGCATATATATAAAATAAAATGCGGAGTGTTACAGTTTGGCCCAAAATATGAAAATCCAAGAATATTTAGTGGATTGACATTTGGCATTCCTAGGCTTGCTAAGAAGGTGTCATGTGGCAAAATCCCAAGCAAAACGGGAAGATGGCTAGTTACAACCATATTTAATCAGAGGGAAGTTACATTCTGGGAAGTTAGTATTGGATAACCGTCAATAGAAGCATAATTGTTGAAGAAGATGGCTATAAAAGGGGTTGTAAAGAAAGAAAAAGAAGACACGTTTTCAACCCTCAAAAGAATTGCAAATCTGGGCATTATTAGGTGTAGTGTGAAGAGTATATTTTGACTTTAGATTATAATCAAGGCTATTCATTCAGTTTCTCTTTTGTAATCGAAGTCCCTTCGATGAATTAATAAAATAATGTATTTTATTAGTTCTTTGTTTTTACTTCATCTTTGTTCAGGCTTACTCCACTGTTTTCTTCTAAAGAAGTCCTGAAATAAGGTATTGAACATCATTTCAAACAATCACCTAATAACTGTCTATCGATTAAGAGAATCCTATCGATCCCAATAAGTTTGGACTTACAGTTTCTGGCATGCTCAGTGGGACAACATTACTAACTTGGATCAAGATGGTGCAAACAAATAAACAAGATAAGAGAGTGTTTGGCATGGAACACAATGAACCAGTGGACATGACGCGAAACACTGGCCATCATGAAGAAGCAAGTTCAAGTTTCAACCATTCAGAACCTATGAATCCTGTCAGTGGCCATCCTAATGGTCTGGATAGTATGCAGATGCAAGATTTTGTGCAAAACTTGAAACAGGTACTGAGCATAAGGCAAGACAACAACGTCAAGACAGATTAATCAAAAATCTATTATCGTTATTAGAAATCAAACTATGGAAATGGGAATGCTAATCCTAGGGCACTTCTTATGGAAAATCATAGACCTCCACCAATGGTACCCAATATAAGACCAGGCTTTCCCCATCAAAATCATTTTAATATGATGTTCGACGGTGATCCTATTGAAGTTCTTCCTAATTTCTACCTAGGAAGGAACCCCAAGGGTAGAAATGGACAAGGGGCCAACCTTTAGACCAGTTTGGAAAATTTGAAGGGCACAACAATATGGCCTTTAATTGAAATCAATTGGTTGAAGTGATACAAGATTTGTATGGCCCTGGCCTTAAAAAAAATAAAGAAAAAAAGAGCCCATGTTTAGGAAGCCATATCCATCATGGGTTGATTTTGAAGAATTCCCAAGGAGTTATAAAATCTCAGAATTCAACCTTTTATGCGATGATGAAAACAAATTGAGTATTGAGCTATGAAAAAGTTAGGAATAATGGGAATTTGAAAGTAAAAATATTCTCACAATCCTTGACTAAAATGGAATTTTCTTGTCTCATCAACTTGCTTGTTAATTTGATTCAAATTTGGCAAGCAATGAAAGAACAATGCCATGTTTAGTTATTTAGAGATGAACCAGATGAATCTGCAAAGCAGTACATTGATAGGTTTAAAAAAGGAAGAAACAAGTGTCATGTTTACCTGTCTGAAGTTGAATTGTTTAAGTTGCCCTAGAATGACTTAGATTTTGAATTAAGAAAAAAAATTCAAAGGAATGGAGTTCAGGGTTCTCTTTAAAATTTTAGTTAGGGCTATAAGATATGAGATGTTGCTTAGAGAAGAACAATAGAAGAAAAGTAATTCACTTGGTACTTATTACCAAGACTTCGATGGAGAAGTTGAAATTGATGTGACACAAGTTATCGGAAAATCACCCATAGTGTGTGATGCTTTGAAGAAAATTGAAGATCCTGTCAATATTCCATTCAATCATCCTTTCAAAAAGGAACATGATATTCCCCTAGAGAGAGACATAAAAGGAAAATAATATTTCAATTTACATAATTTGTTTAGGAATTCAACCAAGAATTGTATTATTTTTTGAAATCGTGTTCAAGACTTGATCCAAAAGGGAATGTTTAAATATGCCTAAAAAAAGAGAAAATCATGGGTGTAGACAATGATCCTTTTCCTAAAGAAATTAATGTTAACATGGTGTCTGCAAATTTATAGGAGGACAAGAAAGTTGCCATTATGGTTGTTGGCAAAGGAAAAGAGAGAATCATTCCAAAGATAAAGAAGCCAGTGCACATCAGACGTGGACCTTTGGAGTAAGAGCTATTGTATGTGCTTAAAATGTGCTAAGGAATTGGCAAAATCAGATGTCATACCTTTAGACGATGTGGTGAAAGAATTCACAAATAAAGGTCTAAAGTTCAACATCATAAGAGAATGTGACATCCAAATTTACAAAGGTAATGAGAAAATATTTGATGGGGCTGATTTAGGAGTTTTCAAACTTAAAGGTAAGTATCTACATGAAAATGATCCTTATTATTTTCTTGAGGACCACGAAACTCTAAAAAACACTAGCTATCAAGCCCAAATCAAAAAAGAATGGCTGCAAAAAATAGACCATTTTACTAGACCATCAATGGCTAAAGGAGTGTGACAACGAATTGAGTCAGTGGCAATCTTCACAGAATCTGTGAATGAATCTAGGTCTGATGAGAGGTCTATAAGTGTGGAAAAGGAGCTTGATTGCATAGAGAGTTTTGTTGCAATCCCCTAGGAAAGAATTGGTCAAACACTTGAGGCCATTATATATATAAGCCCACATCGGTGGTCAACCAATTACCAAAGGTCTAGTTGACAATGAGGTTGTAGTCAACATTTTGCCTTCAAGGTTGTTGAAGGTATTGAACAAAGGTAGTGAAGACTTGGTTAATACTGACATAACAATTAGTAATTTTGCTATAGGATCATCATCTGCAAAAGGAATTCTTTCTATGTAGATTCAAGTTCACAATAGAAAGACCTCAGCAACATTCTTCGTGGAAGACTCATCATCCAATTTCAATGCGATCTTAGGGAGAGATTGGATACATACATCATACATTAATCTTCCTGACATATAGAGATGATGAAGGAAGAAAAAAGATGGAGGTACGTTGGGCAAAGCACTAACCATTTTTTGTAGATGCACACAATTTAGAAGCCCAGTACTATCACAAAAGCTTATCCTCAGTTGAGCACAACAAATGCAAAAGCTAGTTTGACAAGTATGTTAAGGAAAGCTTGCATCAGATTTTCCATGATTTGTCCAGGCCTAGTTTTTTACAGCCAAGGCTTAAAGTAAAGAATAAACACCAAAATTTGACCTAAAATGAAATAATAACCTCATTATATTTTGTCATTCATCACGCACTTCATCATTATTTGATCTTATACTCTCATAGCATTGTAGGATTTTCAATACAATAAAGAGTCACCATCACCAATCATATAGTAATCACCAAATAGCATTCTATCTCATGTTCCATCAAGACACATAAATATAATCTCACACCCTTTATTATAAATACCAATAACCTCAAGGACAACCCAAGCTTATACCTCTTAAATAAAACCCAATGCCTTAACGATTAATAACTAGAATCCCTTACTAACCCAAAAAAAAAAAAAATACCATCCATTTTGTAAAATAATCCATAACGGCATGGTAGATAACAAGCATATTCATCCCAAAAAGTACATCAATTCTTCTAAGCTAGCTAAAACTAATGACTACGACTAAAAAACTCAAACTTTTCTTATAAGTACATAATCCAAGAAGATCCAAGCCTAAGGTTCCATTTTTGCTACCATATCACCAACTCACCCTTAACTAATAAACTCTTAATCCCCAAAAAAGATTCAAGCCTAGAATTCCTTCCATTCCACAACTGATCCTTTCACTAGCTAACCTACGACCTACAACTCCTATGTAAGACCTAATTCCTAAGCTTTGATACCAACTTTGTAAAGTCCCAAAATCCACTATGGAGAGATTAACTATCTATCAACCGTCAAACCATGAGAGCATACTAAGATAACCATAAAATAAATCAGACATTCATCATTCTATATCTTACTAACTAAAATCCCCAAAATCAAACACAAAGCAATCCTTAAGGTATATCCAAACCAAAATAATTATTCTACAATAAACTAACTAAAGAATACTCATAACATCTTGTAATCATAAAAGTTCAGAAACTATAAAGTAAAAAATCATTCTCTAAACTTCCAATTTCATATACAAATCCTGATCCACCTCTGCATTTAATTCTACTTGCTCATTGATGAGAGCATAATATTGCATATTATAGATCTCATATCATCCATCTTAACTATATTAGTTATTTAATTTATTTGATTTAGTTTAGTTTTGTATTTTATAAAGGAATTTGGTGTTTGCAGGTGAACACATGTAAAAGTGAGGCTTTGAACATCATTAATGTCATGAGGACTTTGGGGATGAGCTAGGAGGTTCAGAAGTCAAGCCAAAGCCACTATAAGCATATTTGAAAAAAAAAGATCATTTCTATCGGTAGGTTCCTGTAATTCTACTACGAGAATGGATTTGAAAAGACAATCTGCTGAATATTTTAAAGGCTGTGACTGGTGGATTTAAGGGAGAAAATCAACACAAGATCTCCTATAGATACCCAAGTCGGGCAAAGAGAGAAAGAGATAGGTTGTTAAATTCATCGTTAAAAGACTTTCTTTCATCGTTTCTCTCTTCTTTCTTCTCTCTCCCAGGTTTAGAATTAGAGTTCTTGCTTTGAAGAGTTTTCTCTATTGTTCTACTACAGGCTTCGTTTAATTTCAAGCCTTTACTTCTTGGAACATAATTACATTCAATTTATTCTTATGAACGATTTACATTACTGCTATTCAATTCAAGATATTTACTTTTCTTGCAATTTCAATTGAAGTTTTCTTTTCTTTTAATTTCAATCATGCTTTCTTTAATTGCTTTCATTTTCAATTTTGTTATGAGTGAGTAGTCTATTCCAATTTGATCGCACGAGGGAGTCTCATTCGTGAATTGGAGATTTTGACTCAATTAGGCTTTTCAGTGATAGTATTTTGTATTCTTTAAATAATTAAAGTAGAAAATACTATCGATATGTATATCTTCTTACTTACCCGTATACAGTAAGTCTTGCACGGGTAATTCTTGAAATCACTACAATCGAAGTGTGTTTAATTCTTTCAAAATGAATTCAATTAACTTAAATACACATTTGTTATTTACATTTTGGGTACTAAATGAAGATTTTTTGTTAGAGTGTGTTTCAGTACAATCTCCAATGAGTTATAGAAATTGGGTCAAAATATGTGTTCATGGTGAGATGAACTCTATCGATTAACTGGTCTTTCTTTTAATTATTACTTTCTAGTCAGTAATTCCTACAAGCATCTTCTAAAAAATTTAGATTGTTTACTTTCTTTCGCCTATCAGCCTTTGAATCAAACATTTTTCCTGAGGAGATGACCTCAGTAATCGACCGAGTTACAAACACGATACCACTTCCTATGCTTGAGAATTCCTTGTTAATTTAACCAACTCAAGGGAGAAAACACTCACTTAGCCCGAGGCCCTCCTAAATCCCGAAATCTAAATTTTTTTTATCGTAGGATGAACAAAAAGCTCAATACAAAAATTTCTCAAACCAAAATAAGGTTTTGAAACCATATAACAGGTAAGTCTTAGTTTATAAAACAACATACATAATTTTGAAATAAAATAGTGTTAATTGACGATCTCAAGTTTACACAATAGAAACATTAAAATTTGGATCAGTAGCAAATCACTCATAAAATTATATTTCATAATGCTATATCTCATGTATATAAGCTGAATAAACAAGAATTCATGGTACGGATATATTTGGCCCATAAAACTCCACCTTCTCAAAAATAACACCCTGCATGACTACAAGCTTCAGGAATGACGTATACTGATGCATCAGTAGTGACTAATCTTTCCTAGGATTATGGTATTCAACCCTTAGCCTCGATTCTCGATGAACAAATAGTGATTTAGTCATCACAAAAAACCAACCTCACAACGAGTGATAGGAAACCTTTGAACCCCTCAATGTACGAAACATGTCTAAACATTCTGCAATATAAGTTCGAATGTAGCCCTAGTTCATCAATATCATCGCAAGAGATATAATTTCAAAAAAAATCCCATTTTTAAACATTCACAATCCCATAATTCTGAAAGCACAAGAGGAATTCAATAGAAACACACAAGAGATCATAATGAAAAATATTCAAGTGGACAATAATCATGAATCTAGGTTTTTTTTATCAAGAACATGCAATTTTTGATATAAAATATGTAACTCTTAGAAGAAATGAATCATATTATTAAAATAAATATAAAAACATTTTAGATGTATCAGGTAGATAAGATTGTAAATCAATAACTAGGTTTTTAAATCAAGAATTGTAAGACCCTGTACTAAAATTAAATAAGAATACTAATATCTTAAGAGTTTTCCAAATATGAATAAAATGAGGATAAAAACTTAGAATCATTGTTGAAATATTAATCATGAAGTTTGAGTTTCGAACGGATTGACTTTTGGGTCAAACTTAATTTTTTTTTTTTGGATGTGTTTAAGATTGATAAGGGTAACTAAATAAATATATTAATTTTTTTTTATCAAAATAACATTACCATTGAATTCGGGAGGTCGGAAAACATTGGGAGAGGTAATATGGGATGTATTAGAAGTTAGGAAGTATTTTAGAAGTAAAACCAAATTGGAGTGAAATTGGGTAAAAATGGGTGATAGACACTGTTTAGTATTTTGATCATAACTTTCTATTTTGATGTCCAATTGATCTGAAATTTTGACAGAAAATAATAGACATCTAGGGATACAAAAGTGTATTTCAGGAAATATTTCCACTTCGACCTCTAAATGGGTCAAAACTGACCTGGAAGTCGCACCAAAAATCTGTGAACAGTACGAAGGAAACCCGATTTTTTCTGAACAGAAAATATCGGGTTTTGCTCGATTTTCTTGCCCTATAAAAACCTAATGTCGTCCCTTTAGCATTCATTTCACCCCTCCAAACCCTAGGAACCATTTTAGAGGAAGAGAGGAAGATAGAAATACCAATCAAGAGGGATTTATACCTTGTAGAAATCAAAACTTCAAATTCTTCAAGAATACATTCTCCTCCCATTTTCTTCCATTCTTGCTACCCTCTCACCCAAATCTTTTGAAACCCTAGGAGGAGAAGATTAAGAGGAAAAGAAAGGAAAGCAAGAAGGTCTTGAAGCTTGGGTCTTAGCTTGGAATCTTGATTTAAGGTAGGGGATTTTCTCTCAATCTCTCACATTGAGGCTAGATATATATCCATAGATATATATATGTATATAGATATATGTTTCTTCACTCTCCTTCTCATATATATATTATGAAATACATGATTCTTGTTCTATTTGTAATAAATGTCATGTTTTGAACAATATGTAGGGTGAGTAACCACCAAAGCTCTATTGATTTTTTTTTTTTTTTTTTCAAAGCCCTAGTTTTCAAGAAAAGGGGATTTTCTCCTAATTTCTTCTTTGTCTTTGATTTTAAAACTTTAGTGTTGAATATTGTATAACAACATGATATAGATTACGATCTCTTGCATATTTTCTTGGATTATTCGATTATATGACAAATGTGAAAACAAAATTGGGGATTTTACTATATTTGGGAAATTGTTGTGAATTGTGAATATTCTTGATTTCCTCATTGTATGGTTGTTGTGATGGACTTGGATTACCTTCGAGAGATGCCGTAGAGTGTTAGAGGTTAGTCTATCCCAATGGGGGGTGAGATGGTTGCCTAATGCTCGTAGTGGATCGTTGTTGTGCTCGCGATCACTATTGTTCACATATACACCGAGGAAAAGGGTTAGTATACTAGACACCTTGGGAGGATTTCGTCAATGCCGTAGGAGACGGTACACGCCCTTCCTAAAGAGATTTGTGATTGTTGGTTGGAATTGGTGGACTAGGCATGATCGTTAGGTAGATTCACGAGAAGCAATCAACATACATGGTACGGGGATGAACCAAAAATACATGGAATCGGGAGTTGGGTCGTTCTTGCCGATGCATTGGTATGGGACAATGCTTAGGGAGAAGCCCTTCTTAAATAGCTTAAATTAGAATTTTGTTTATCGATGCTAAACTCACTTTATTCTTTTAACTGATTATTGCTATTGTTTAAACTTGAGATCTCTTTTAAAATGTCACTGTTTTCATTCTAAACCTATATATATGTTAGTTGTGAAATGAGACCAACCGTTTGCTATGTTTTTCAAACCTTGTTTGAGTTGAGAGGATTTTGCTACAGAGCTTCGTGCTCACCCCCTACAAATAAAATTTTTTCAGATTTCACACTTGAGGAGGAGTTAGGAGCCGAGGAGCCCACCCATTGGAAGACTCCGCTTGACGGGGATGTGGATCCCGAGGTGGACGCTTAGAGCGACACTTTTATTTTGTTCTAGACTAGATTATGCTTAGAATATCCTTTTGAACTCTAGTTCATTTCTGTTATTTCCGCTGCGTTATATTATTACATTTTGGAGATGTAAAGGCCAAGATTAGACCTATTAATTTGGGATGATAGTGTGGATATGACATATGATGAATGCAAGTTTATTTTATGATGGAAAAATGGACCCGGTGTGGTCAATAGTTATGCATATGTGGACCCGGTGTGGTCAATTGTAATATAATTGTACAGGTTGTGTTTTGGGTAGAGCTCCCCGTACAAAGGAGACTCTGCCCAAATTTTGTTAAAATATGAATGGTTGATGAATGAAACTTTCGTCGTGATGAATTTTACTTAATGCTCTCATACGGTAAATGGTTTTTAGAATGTAATGTCACCCACGGGGGTTTTTGGGGCGTTACAAGAATGGATAGATATTAGAAACAAATAATGTATTGTGTTCAAGAAATGAATCACGAATTCAAACTAACATAAAAACATTATAGATCAATTATTTATATCATAATAAGGATGCAAAATATATAGTATATAGCCCTAATCATCAATGAATGAATTTGAGAAAGAACCCCTACCCTGATTTTCATATATCTTGATCCTAACATGTTTTGTTCTGATTTTCACGTGTTAATCCTTCGTGTTTTATCTTGTTCTTCCTCTTTGTCTTGTTCTTAGAGCTTCCTAGCCTTCTTGGGGGTGGAAAATAGGTACATACACTTCAAATCATGGCCCTATGGTATTTATAGGGTAAAAATGGAGAAAATCCTAAAATATGATAGGAGCATTTTTAGCGAGGCAATCGAACGGTGGTACAGGCCTTTGAATGACACCAAGTCTCTGTATTTTCTTGAAATTCTGCTCAATTCAACATCTGATTAGGTGTTTGAATGGTAGTTTCTCCGTTCAAATGGTGGTTCCTCCATTCGAATGTCGGTAACTTTTTATCCCAACGTCCGACTCAATTTTTACGTAGTTAGAAACTGATTCATGAAAATATCAGGAAATACGATTTTGGAGCCCCTGAAATCTAGTTTTTATTATCCAAAAATCATATCAATTAGAAATTAGGGTAAAAAGTTATGGATAAAATACTAAGGTAGTGTCTAATTCATTTATACTCAATTTATCTTCAAAATGAGTTTTAACTCCGGAATACTTCCAAATTTCTAGTACACCACATACCACCTCTCCCAAGGTTTCTCGACCTTTCAAATTTCATGGTAGTCTTATTTTGATTGAAAAACATTAATAAAATAAACTTGCCGCCATTGTCAAGGTTAACTCCGAAACTAAATTTAACTTCGAAATTCAATACTACTGAAGTTCAAACTTTATAATCAATCTTTCAACAATGAGTCGAAGTTTCTACTATCCTTTTATTCATCTTAGGAGAAATATTAAGATGATATTATCTGCGAACCTCCACATTCTTATCTTTATATAGTTACGCAATTGTTTTGAAATGCTCATATATGTAGTGATGTAAGCATGAACTATGTAATTGTAAGAGTAGAAATAAAAATTTTAGGCGAGGTAATAGGGTGTATAGTAGAAGTTAGGAAGTATGCCAGAGTTAAAACACATTTTAGATAGAATTTGGGTAGGAAGATATGCACCGATTGGGCTATTTTCTCATGCTATAAATACCCAAGGATGTCTTCCCTAACCCTATTTCATCAATTCTAACCGACAATATACTTGGAGAGCAAGAGAGAATAGGAGAAACCCGAGATTAAGGGGTATTTTCATGTTGAAACGGATCAAATACGCTAGATTTTTACACAAAAACTACGGAATCGAGGTAGGAGATTCTTCTTGAGTTCTTTTATTGAGACTTAGGATATAATTATGTATGTTCTCAATCATATTGATAATTATATGATAAATATGTATGAGTTCTTGGTTTCTTTATTAAATATGTATCAGTTCTTGGTTTATTTATCATTAGAACATAGTCTTGAACCAAATAAATGTTTGGGTTCCAAGAATACTTGTTCTTGAATTTCCAAAACTCTAGTTTTTCAAAAATACATGTTCTATTGTGAGATTCATATGGATTCTTGATTTCTAAATTTTTATTCTTGATTAAGTCATTTTTTCATCTAATATTTGATCTTGTTCTAATAAATTATGATTTTTGGGAAAACCTTTGTGACACCCCTAAAATTGAGGGTCATTTATTAACCGTTGACCAACTGTTAACCCGCGAAAATACCGGTGATAGTCGTACAACTCAACTCCACGCTAATAACATCCCCTTTACCGGGATTTTGAACCACATGTAAAACCTATGTTCATTTTATCCTTTGATCCAACCGTGGTGCAATGTACCACAATTCATACTCCATTATAGTCCATTTATATCCTTGGAACCCAAGAACCCATAGCCCAAAAGATTGGCAAAGTAGTTTTAAAATTTCAAAATTTTGGAAAGAGTACCAGTACTGTAAGCCTTCTGGAAAATTAGTACCGGTATGCGGTACCGGTACTCTTTGCCTTTTGGACCAGCCTGTACCAGTACTGTCAACATCTGTACTGGTACTGTTAACTCACTGGACCTCGTGGTACCGCTGCTCAGTACCGATACTCTCTGCCCACTTTTGCCCATTTCACCTACTTCTCATTTCTAATCCATTCAAAACCTTTCCAACACCATCCAAAACATGTATAATGATGTTTATCATATAAAACTTGATATGTACCAGTTATATTACAATCCATTTACATGATTACTTTCCACAAACATAACTTTTACAAAGATTACACAGAATGTGCTACAAAAGCCACAAGTCGGCTTTTCTTCATCTTTGAGGCCCCGAATGAGAGTCCTCCGTCCTTGTGAACCTTGCACCTAAATTTTTTTTCATTATAGGGTGAGCCACACCCAGTAGAGTATTTCCTTCAAAGGCTACTCCCCCATAGATGCATATGAAATGTGCACATGCAACATCAACAATCATAATCCTTTCTGTACAAGAACATGTCATTCAAGATGGTGTTTTCTACCATGCCATGTCATGATATGAGATGACACTCACTCATACACTTTAAACCCGAGTCCTCACCTACTCCCACATCACAATGCAATGCACATGTAAAGTAAATCTATCATTGATGAATTTCATCCAATGATTATTTTGAAATAAAGGTCATGTGTTTATAAAACCAAATTTTGTTGGATGATACACATTGAATGGCCATTTGTAAAACAAAATCATGTATCTTTGTTGGGTATCAGATTCTGGAATCACACCATTGGCTCCGTATGCCATTTCACTTTTCTAGAATTTCACCGCCGGGAAGTGTATAAACCATGTGGTCAAGTCTTTCACATGAGGAATGATCTATCCCTTCTTGCTATACCCGACACAAGTTATTTTTCTTTCATGCAACCATGCGATTTAGTTAGATCTTCGACCCAACTTTCTTGAGCCCATCATCAATCACCAAGTATGGTGTTTGATACAACCATGCAGACACACAACAACACTCATGCTGATGGATGTGTTTCCCTCGTGCAAATGCAATGTAATGCTCCATTACACTATCAATGTTATGCTCCATATGTAATGAATGCCATAAGAGCAACTAAGCTTCATATTTAGGAGTTCAATGGCAATTTATATCATAAGCATATAAATACCACAATTTATCATGATGTTAACATATTAACAACATATACCAATTCAATCAACAATTTTCAAGCTTGTTACACATAATTCATGCTATAACAACTAAATTCTCACATTGACATTTAGCAAAATGCCTACAAGGCAACCAATTCATGTTATCACATAATTTTGCCCACATCACAATAAGGCACAATAGAAATACATAGCATGCCCAATAATATCAAGTTTCAAGGGATCACACAAGTGAATTCCCTATGCCAAACTCAACTAGGAATTAGTCTTGGCCAACTCCATACTAATTTCCTCATTTCCATAACCATAGTCAAGTGACCTAGGTTATTATATACCCTTTACCCATTTCATAGGACATTCTAGGTAAGAATGAACCAAAGTAGGAGGAACCCTACCTCTTGGAGCGTAAATGAAAGGGAGAAGGCTCCAAAAACACCTCCCAAGCCCCAAAACTCTTGATTTAACAAAATCCTCTAGTTGGATCTTCGGTGAAATTCTTTGTTCTTGGAACGTAGACATAGCCCTCGTCACATACACCAACTTTAACTCTTGGCTTGACAAATTTCGACCGACGGAACTCCGTGGATCGTGGAGAGAAGGTAGAATTTTTAGTTTCTTCTCTTCTCCTTCTTCCAACGTGAACCAGCAGACTTGGGAAAAGAAAATATTTGAATTATCAGATATTTAGCCTCTATTTATACTTTTTAATTGTGTGGTCCACATCGCACCGCTAGTTTCTTATTTTCGGGTCCATTTTTGTCCCGAAACGACTAAATTATGTCCCGATTTAAGTTCAAATTAATATGATTTGAACTTTCCTTCAATTATAAGAAAATTTTATAATTTTTATTTTTTGGGACATTTGTGAGTTCATCCGACCCCTAGTTGTCTCGTAAAGCGTATAAAATCCGACTATCTCGAAATTCAATAAAAATTGTTGGAGTAGCTCGATTTCACAATACAAATTCAACGGTGAGGTTTGTTGCATCATTCGAGTTCTAGAAAATACGGATTTTAATCCAGCATTATAGTGGCAAATTACCATTTTACCCTTTTTCAGAAAAAGTTTAAATTTACCCGAATTTTACATTCTCCCCCCCTTAAAAGAATTTTGTCCCCAAAATTCACACACACATGCACATTCAACCACATGCATATGCAACAGTCATATAATATTAAATGACTATAATAATGTACCTCCATCTTTCGAAAAAGAAAGGATAACTGGTACGGATAATGTTCTCGTGCTCCCATGTCACCTCCTCCATTCCTCGGTGCTACCACATCACCTTTACTCACCGCTTGGTCTTGCCTCGCAAAACCTGTTCCCAGCTATCAATGATGTGCACCGGTCCCTCCTCAAAGGTTCCATCTGTATCAACAACAAGCTCGCCCCAATCCACTACATGAGCCGAATCTGGGGTGTATTTCTAAAGTATGGAGACATGGAACATCGCATGAACACCCAATAGATTTGGCGGTAACGCCAATCGGTAAGCAACTATATCAACTCTCTCAAGTACTTCGAAGGGCCCGATATACCTCGGCGACAATTTTCTCCACTTTTCGAACCTAACCACTCATCTCTTAGGCATCACCTTTAAGAAGACATGATCTCCCACATCAAATTCTAGAGGTTGTCGCCGTCTGTCGGCATAGCCCTTTTGTTGGCTTTGCACTGTGAGAAGACGTTTTAGTATCAGATCCACCTTCTTCGAGGTGTCTTTAACTAGTTCTAGACCCGTAGAGGGTCTCTCTCCAACCTCCGTCCAACAAATCGGAGAACAACAAGGCCTCCTATATAGTGCCTCATTGGGTTTTATCTGTATATTTGCCTGATAACTGTTGTTATAGGTGAACTCCACTAAGGGTAGGTGCTATTCCCAACTGCCCTTAAAATCTAGGACGCATGCCCGTAGTATGTTCTCTAAAGTCTGGATGGTCCTCTCCGATTGACCGTCCGTCTGGGAATGAAAAATAGTACTCATCATCAACTTTGTCCCCATGGCTTGCTGGAAACTCTCCCAAAAGTGATCCGTAAACCTGGGATCTTGATCTGATACTATAGATACGGGCACCCCATACAACCAAAAAATCTCCCGTATACACAACCTGCAGAATTCCTCTAGTGTGAAGGTCATCTGCACAGCCAAAAAGTGTGTCGACTTCGTAAGTCGATCCACTATTACCCATATCACGCCATGTCCCCACGATGTCTGTGGTAAGTGAGTCATAAAATACATCGTGACATGCTCCTACTTCCATTCAGCTACCTCTAAAACCTGGAGTAACCCTGCTGGTCTCTGATACTTAGCCTTCACCTGCTGACATGTGAGACATCGACTAACAAAGTCCCCGACGTGTCTCTTCATCCTGCTCCAATAATACTGACGACGAAGATCATGGTACATTTTTGTGCAACCTGGATGCACGTCAAATTGAGAGCAATGGAATTCCTTAAGGTTCTCTTCTCTCAACTCCGCCGACTAAGGAACCACAATCCTTCCCCTAAACCGAAGACTACCATCTGAGTGAATGGCCTAGCCCTCATCACCGGCACCTGCCTGTACTCGGCCCCTAATGGACACTGACTCTAGGTCCTGCTCTTCGAAGTCGATCACTTTGCTCTATAGGGAAGGTGTAGCCACCAAGCTTCCTAAAACACCCTGAGCCTAACCCCCAATAATGCAGCCCAAACTGTCCTACAGTCTCGAGCATCCGCCATTCTCGAGAAGCCACACTAGCCTCAACTTCTTGTGACTTTCGGCTAAGTGCATCGGCCACTACGTTTGTCTTTCCAGGATGGTAATGCAAGATGAAGTCGTAGTCCTCCAAGTACTCCATCCACCTGCGTTGCCTCATATTGAGGTATCGCTGTGTAAAGATATACTTCAGACTCTTATGGTCTGAAAATAGCTCAAATTGCTCACCATATAGACAGTGGCACCAAGCCTTCAAAGCAAAGACAATAGCCGCCAACTCCATGTCAAGTGTAGGGTAATTCTGCTCGTGGTTCTTTAACTGTCAAGAACCATAAGCAACCATTCTCCCAGACTACATCAAAACACAACCAAGTCTGTCCTTCGAAGCATCACAATACACCGTGTATATCTGTCCCCTCTCTGAAACTATCAAAATAGGGGTTGAAGTAAGCCTCTTCTTTAATTCCTAGAATGCCTTCTCACATGAATCATTCCACTAAAACTTGACCTCCTTCTGGGTCAATCTCGTCATAGGTGCAACCAATCGGGAGAAGTCCTCAATAAACCTCATGTAATACCCTACTAGTCCCAAGAAATTATTTTTCTCGAACACTAACCTCGGCCTCTCCCAATTCATGACTGCCTCAACCTTCTCCGGGTCCACAGATACACCCGAAGCCGACACCACATGTCCCAAAAATTTTACCTCGATTAGCCAAAATTCACATTTACTGAACTTGGCATAAAACTGGTGGTCTCTCAAGGTCTGAAGAACAACCCTTAAGTGACCCTCATGCTCCACCTCAGACTTGGAATAGATCAAAATATTGTCAACAAAGACTACGACGAACTGATCTAGGTAGGGTTGGAACACCCTGTGCATTAGATCCATGAATGCCGCTGGGGCATTCGTCAATCCAAAAGGCATGATGGTAAACTCGAAATGCCCATATTGCGTTTTGAATGCTATCTTAGGGATATCTACCTCCTTAATCCTCAACTGATGATAAATGGTACGAAGATCTATTTTGGAGTAAACCCGCGCTCCATTTAACTGATCAAATAGGTCATCAATCCTCAGCAAAGGGTATCTATTCTTGATAGTAACCCGATTCAAATGCCAATAGTCTATACATAGCTGAAGGGTCTTGTCCTTCTTCTTCTCAAACAATACTAGAGCGCCCTAAGGTGAAGTGTTTGGTCTCATAAAGCCCTTGTCCAATATTTCCTATAATTGGACCTTGAGTTCTTGCAACTTTACTGGTGCCATCCTATGTGGGGTCATAGAAATAGGCGATGTACCAGGATGCAACTCAATGCTGAAGTCTACAGCCCTATGGGGAGGTAATCTCGGTAGTTCGTCCGAAAAAACATTCTCATATTCACAAACAACCCTAGGTAGATCTAACTCTTGTCTCACCTCGTCCTCCAAGGTAAGGCTCGCAAGCCATCCCATCAACTGCCCATGCCAATAGGAGTCATATACTACTTGGGGTAAAGCATCATGATTTTTACCCTGAAACTTGAAATAAATACCCTCCGAGGTGTAGGCAGTGACCCATTTTTGATCACAATTAATGATGACTCAGTGTGCCGCCAACCAATCTATCCCGAGGATAACATCAAACTCTGACATGTCCATGACCCTAACGTCTACAATGAGTAGAATCCCCGAGATCTCTAACTGACAACCCTGACATATCTGGTCAACACTCACCCTAGTTCCTAGGGGAGAACTCATATGCAATGGCTCTTCCAAGGTTTCAACCTCTAAGCCCAAATTTTTTACACATGATGCAGTAATAAAAGAATGAGATGTACCAGAGTCAAATAATACTCTTGCCCATAAGCGAGAGAGTAGAAATATACCCTGTATAACCGACTGGTCCACCGGCTTAGTCTGATGTGCAACGACATAGACACGCCCCTAGGTCCCTGAAGTCCTAGCTTGTGAGCCCTGTCCTCAACTTCAACCCATGCCCTGGCCTATCTGACCTGATTGAGAAGTCCCCGCTCGTGAAATGGTAGGGGTCTGTGCAGCATGCTGGAACTAGTACTGACTTTCCTGACCTATGTTGGGGGTAACGAGGGGTAAGGTATGTCTGTGGCTACCCCATCGATGACTGGGACTAGGATGAACCGTAGCTTTGGGATCCCTATTGCTGAGGACAGTCCCGCTTTATATGCCCTGGTTGGTGGCAAACAAAACATGTTCTTTGACATGCCTGGTAGGAAGACCTTTGATTTGTCCCGCCTTGGGAGGATTGACCTTGGCCTTAGCCTTGATAGCCACGGCCCTGTGGATTCGAAGTCCTTTGCTTCTTCCCCGTACGTGAAGAAGATTGACCCTCCTTCTTCTTGTCTTTACCACCCACTTCCTGGATGTTCCGTGCGTCCTCAACTTCTCGCTCAATGGCCATAGCTTTTATGACCATCAAATCCAAGTTTTGCAGGCATTGGCCCACAATTTTACTTCGGATGAATAATTTCAAACCATCCTCAAACTTCCTTACCTTGGTCACATCCGTGGCTAAGTAGTCATCAGCAAAATAGTCTAGTTCGGTGAACTTTGCCACATATTCTATCATCCTCATCGTCACTTGTTTCAAATCCAAGAATTCTTGAGCCTTTGTATATCTCGTGAGCACTGGAAAGTACTTGCCCATGAAGAGCTCCCAAAACTTTGTCCATGTCATTTCTTCCAAATTCTTGGAATCCTTCACCCAATCCCACCATAATTGGGATTTTCCCTCTAGTTGGAACGTAGCTACCATTATCTTAGTGGCATCGGAGATGATTTTCATAGCCCCTAAGATCTTGTCAACTTGCCAAAACCAACAGTCAGCCACCATCGGATCAGCTCCACCTACAAAAGTCGGCGGCTGGTGTGCCTTAAACTTCTGAAGGTTACTTGAGCCTCCTTGGCCCACATGTGCACTAGTCTATGCAAAGGTAGCATCTGTAGCACTAGTTTGTGCAATGGTAGCAGCCGCAACACCAACACCCTCCACAAATGCTTGGTGGTCGAAGGCCGGTGGTGGTTGATCATTGTTTCACCCACCGCCTCGACGTCATCTTCCTCTATTTTCCATCTACACATATGTAAGATAACAATAGAGCCTCACATACTATCCCAAGATAGAGATTTAACAATAGAGCCTCACATACTATCCCAAGATAGAGATTGAGTTTAAACTTTGAGATTTCTCTCCTTGTCTCCCTAATAATGTGTATACCACTTCTAGTAGACGTCTATACCTTGAACTATTCCATTAATCCCTTATTTCGAACCCCAGATTTTGTTTTCTAACCCTAGTGTTCCTCATTTCCATATAAATCTCGCCATGCATATAATTCACATAATCACATAGCACATAACATGAAATGCACAATGACTGCAATGGTCTAAACCCTTGCCTAAAAGCCCTAGGTAAATCATATACCTATGCTCTGATACCAAGCTATGACGCCCCTAATACCGGGGGTTATTTATTAACCGTTGACCAATTGTTAACCCGCGGAAATACCCGTAATAGTCGCACAACTCAACTCCACGCTAAGAACATCCCCTTTACCAGGATTTTGAACCACACGTAAAACCCATGTTCATTTTATACTTTGATCCAATCATGGTGCAATGTACCATAATTCATACCCCATTATAGTCCATTTATATCCTTGGAACCCAAGAACCCATACTCAGTACTGGTACTGTAAGCCTTCTGGAAAATCAGTACCTGTACACAGTACCAGTACTCTTTGCCTTGTGGAAAATCAGTACCGATATACGGTACAGGTACTCTTTGCCATCTGGACCAGACTGTACCGATATTGTCAACATCTATACCGGTACTGTTAACTCACTGGACCCCGTGGTACCGGTACTCAGTACCGATACTCTCTGCCCGCTTTTGCCTATTTCACCTACTTCTCATTTGTAATCCATTCAACACCATCCAAAACATGTATAATGACGTTTATCACATAAAACTTGATATGTACAAGTTCTATTACAATCTATTTACACGATTACTTGCTCACAAACATAACTTTTACAAAGATTACATAAAATGTGCTACAAAAGCCACAAGTCAGCTTTTCTTTATCTTTGAGGCCCCGAATAAGAGTCCTCAGCTGGTGTGAACCTCGCACCTGAAATGTTTTCCCTTATAGGGTGAGCCATGCCCAGTAGAGTATTTCCTACAGAGGTTACTCTCCCCCTAGATGTATATGAAATGTGCACATGCAACATCAACAATCATAATCCATGCCATACAACAACATATCATTCAAGATGGTGTTTTCTATCATGTCATTTCGTGATATGAGATGACACTCACTCATGCACTTTAAACCCGAGTCCTCACCGACTCCCACATCACAATGCAATGCATATGTGAAGTAAATCTATCATTGATGAGTTTTATACAATGTTTATTTTGAAATAAAGGTCATGTGTTTATAAAATCAAATTTTGTTGGATGATACACATCGAATGAACATTTGTAAAACAAAATCATGTGTCTTTGTTGGGTATCGGATTCTGGAATCACACCACTGGCTCCGTACGCAATTACACTTTTTTGAAATTTCACCACCGAGAAGTTTATAAACCATGTATTCCGGTCTTTCACCCGAGGGAGATATATCCTTTCTTGCTATACCTGACACAAGTTTTTTTTCTTTCGTGCAACCATGCGACTTAGTTTGATCTTCAACCCAACTTTCCTGAGCACATCATCAATCACCAAGTATGGTGTTTGATACAACCATGTAGACACACGCCCACACTCAAGCCCATGGAAGTGCTTCCCCCGTGCAAATGCAATGTAATGCTCCATTGGACTATCAATGTTATGCTCCATATCCAATGAATGACATAAGAACAACTAAACTTTATATTCACAAGTTCCATGACAATTTATATCATAAGCATATAAATATCACAATTTATCATGATGTTAACATATTAACAACATATACCAATTCATTCAACAATTTGCAAGCTTGTTACACATAATTCATGCCATAACAACTAAATTCTCACATAGGCATTTAGCAAAACACCTACAAGGCAACCAATTCATGTTATCACATAATTTTGCCCACATCACAATAAGGCACAATAGAAATACATAGCATGCCCAATAAAATCAAGTTTCAAGGGATCACACAAGTGAATTCCCTATGCCAAACTAAACTAGGAATTAGTCTTGGCCAACTCCATACCCATTTCATCATTTTCATAACCATAGTCAAGTGACCTAGGTTATTATACACCCTTTACCCATTCTATAGGACATTCTAGGTAAGAATGAACCAAAGAAGGAGAAACTCAACCTCTTGGAGTGTAAATAAAAGGGAGCAGGCTTCAAAAACACCTCCCAAGCCCCAAAACTCTTGATTTCACAAAATCCTCTCCTTGGATCTTCAGTGAAATTCTTCGTTCTTGATACGTAGACGTAGCCCTCATCGCAAAGACCAACTTTAACTCTTGGTTCGACGAATTTCGATTGACAGAACTCCGTGGATTGTGGAGAGAATGTAGAATTTTTAGTTTTCTTCTCTTCTCCTTCTTCCAATGTGAACCAGAAGACATTGGGAAAGAAAATATCTGAATAATCAAATATTTAGCCTCTATTTATACTTTTTAATTACGTGGTCCACATCACACCGCTCGTTTCTTATTTTCAGGGCCGTTTTTGTCTCGGAACGATTTAATTATGTCCCGGTTTAAGTTTAAATTAATTTTATTTTAACTTTCCTTCAATTATAAGGAAATTTTATAATTTTCATTTTTGGGGACGTTTGTGAGTTCATCCGACCCCCAGTTGTCTTGTAAAACGTGAAAAATCTAACTATCTCAAAATTGGATGAAAATTGACTGGGCAGCTCAATTTTGCGATACGAATTCAACGGTAAGGTTCATTACATCATTTGATTTCTAAACAAATATAGATTTTAATCCTGTATTATAGTGACAAATTACCATTTTGGCCTTTTTCGGAAAAAATTCAAATTTACCCGGGTTTTACAACCTTAGAAATTTGAATATCAAAATTGTGAAGATTTTCTTGATATGATCTCTTGTATATTTTAATTCCATTGTTACTGTAGTATATAGAGAATTGTGTATTTGTTATACTTGAATTGATAATAAAAATTATGATGAGTTAAGATTGTGATTGTTGATAAAGTTGTGGTTTCATCTCTTGTATGTTTTCGGTGCGATGGACTTGAATTGCCGTCAAGAGCGACAGTAGAGTGTTAGAGGTTAGTGTATCCCAATGGGGTGAGATGGTTGCCTAACACTTGTAGTGGATTATTATTTGTGAGATCAACCACTATTATTCATGTAGGTTCGAGGCTGAGGAATGGTATACCATTCTTAGGAAGAAGTTGTCAATGTCGTAGGAGACGGTATATGACCTTCCTAAAGTGGTTTGTGATTTGACCATGCAGAGAATGATTGAGGCTGTGTGATTGTGGTGGGTGAACGAGGTAGGATCGTTGTGTAGATTCTTGAGAAGCAACCAACATACATGAGAATATGAGATGATGCTACTGAGTTATTAATTGATTCCTTTAATTATAACATGTTTATTCCTTTCATTGATTTATTGTATTTTCGTACACTTGATATCGTTATAACAACAATTGTTTTACTTTCAAAATGGAATATATAATATTTTTCAAATATAGACGTGCCTTCTTTCTGTTGTTTTGAAACCTTGTTGGGATTTGAGAGGGATATTCTATGGGATTTTACTCTCCCCCTACAACACATTACAATATTTGGTAGCGAGGAAGATGTCGAGTTAGATGAGTAGGTTGATCTCAAGGCTGAAGAGGGTCAATATGAGGATCGTAAAGTGAAGACTTAGAGATGCTTTATTTTAGTTTTGATTATTATATTTGGAGAGATTTTTGTGAAACAATATTTCAGTTAGTTTTATTATTCTGTTGGTAGATATCCTTTGGTTTTTAATTGTTAGTTGGAGTAGTTTCAATGTTTTTGTTGGTTTTAGTATTTATTCTTTGTCAGGTAGATGAATGGTTAATTATCTAATGGTTATTTTTAGTTGTTCTCATGATTGGATAGTTTTTAGATAGTAATGCATTCTAGGGTAGATTTTGGGGCGTTACAAGCTTGGTATCAGAGCTCAGGCTTTAGGTCTTACATGAGAGCTATAGGTTATGGATTACTACTAGAAAGTTAGGATTAGGAAGAATGAAATTATAGAATTCAGTCTAATAACATGCCTTTGGCTTTAGACTCTAGGGTGAATTAGGGTTTCTTGAATATTAAGGAAACTAAATTGAACTTTGTTGTGCAGAATGGAAGATAGAAAGGGATTAGGACGAGGATGTGGAGGTTTCGTGATCACGCCACCATCACCTCCTCCAGATGCTATAAATGATATCTACCAATGTCAACGGGAGTTGACCACTCTAGTACAAAACCAAAATGTGGCAGCACAACCACTGGCAGTGGGACAAGGAGATGTCAAAGAAAATCGTAGGATGTTGGTGTTACGAGAATTCTTATGACAGCATCCATGCACTTTCCAAGGAAGCTGTAATCCAATGGAGGTGGTTAAGTGGATAAGGAGAGTGAGAAAAATGTGTGATAGCATGGAGATTGCTATTGATCTTTGGGTGGGGCTAGTGACCTATTTGTTTGAAGGAGAAGCAAATCACTGGTGGGATTCAACGAAGCGAATGTTTGTAGTGAACACCATGACTTAGGAGATGTTTGATAAGATCTTCCAAGATAAATACTTCCCTAAGTCTGCGGAGGATAAGATGAGTTCAAACTTCTTGGATTTGAAGCAGAGCAACATGACGGTGAATGAACACGAAATAAAATTTGATGAGTTGTCTCGCTATGCAATCGAGTTTGTGGCAATTGATAAAAAGAAGGCTAAACGCTTTGAATAAGGTTTGAGGCCTTTCATCCGCGAGAAGCTAGTTGCACTATGGATTTGAGATTACAAGGATCTAGTGAACAGGCAAACTTGGTGGAAAAAGAAACAGAGGAGACCAGACAAAGATAAACCTTTGCTAGAAAAGGTCCCTTGAGAGCATGTAGCAACAATGGAGTCACACAAAGGGCAATTTTGTACCGCCGAAGTGATCAAGCTTTAGGGCAAAGGAATCAAGCAGTTCGAGAAGTTGGGGTAACTCAGAATAGAGCAAACACTGATCCACGTCAATGTTTTGCAGGTGGAGGTCTCGACCATTTCAAAAATAACTGTCCATCATTTTCACCAAAGACCAATCAGCCAACAGAACAATAGAATGTGAACAAGCCCCCACCTCAGAGGCTGCTATCACAGAAGAACCTTGGTGTAATTGTACCAACTAGTACCACTCAAGGCCGGGTCTTTGCAATAACTAAAATGGAGGATGATCTCGCCAATGTTGTGGTATAAGGTATCATTTTACTGTTTAATTCTTGGGCACATATACTATTTGATCCTAGTCCTACTCACTCGTTTATACGCTTGGCATATGTTAAAACACTAGGATTGAAATGTGAAATTTTAGACAAGGAGTTGAATGTTGCCTTACCCATTGGTGAACAATTTGAAACCCTTAAGGTGTGTTGGGGTTGCACACTTTGGATAGGGGAACAAGAGCTAAGGGTAGATTTGGCAGTGTTGGACATGTAGAAGTATGATGTGATCTATGGAATGAACTTTTTGTCTGCATACCATGCGGTGTTGGATTGCTTCCGAAAAAGGGTAGTATTCCAATCACCGGGGGGAGTAGTATTAAGCTTCACAAATTAGCGGAATGATTTCCACCCATTTCCCATGACGGGTAAATGGTTCATACAGACTAAGGCAGGAAGTAGTCTAAACTTTCTTGATAGTACAATTGGAGAGAAAAGAGTTGACTACCCGCGAGAGTTGATATCCATGGTGTCAGAATTTTTAGATGTATTTCCAGATGATTTTTCTGACTTACTTCCTCGAAAAGAGATCGAGTTCATCATTGACTTGTATCTTGGAACATAACCCATTTCTATTGCACCTTATCAGATGGCACCTTTGGAGCTAAAGGAGTTAAATAAGAAATTAGACCAGTTACTAGCAATTGAGTTTGTTCGTTTAAGCACTTCACCTTGGAGAGCCCCAATATTCTTTGTGAAGAATCATGACGAAATAATTCGGTTATGCACGGACTACCAGAGGTTGAACCGAGTGACAGTGAAGAATAAATACCCATTACCTCGGATTGATAATTTATTTGATCGACTGAGAGGTTTTAAGTATTACTCCAAGATTGATCTACGCAAAGGGTACCATAACTGAGGATCAAGGATGAGGATATTCCTAAGACAGCTTTCCATAACAAGTATAGTCATTTCGAATATACTGTAATACCATTCGAACTGACTAATGCTCTCACAGCCTTTATGGATTAGATGCACAGAGTATTTCGACCATGTCTAGATCAGTTTGCTATTGTGTTTATTGATGACATATTAATTTATTCACGGACACAAGGGGAACATGAACACCATATTCGGGTAATGCTACAGACATTGAGAGAGCATAAGTTATATGCTAAGATGAGTAAATATGAGTTCTAGATGAAGGAAGTGAAATTCCTTGGCTATATTGTGTCGGAACAGGGTGTAGTTGTCGACCCCGTAAAAACTGAAGTAGTGAAAAAGTGGGAACCACCAAGGACTGTGACAAAAATATGTAGTTTCTTGGGCTTAGCAGGTTACTGTAGGAGGTTTGTGGAAGAGTTCTCAAAGTTAGCTATGCCAATGACCTGCCTTACGAAGAAGGGGGAAAGATTCTTGTGGACTCAAGAGTGTGAACTTGTATTTCGCACCTTAAAGGAATGGTTGACAATAATAGTTGTCCTCATTATTCTGAACAGTGGGTAAGGATATTATGTTTACACAGATACTTCGTTACAAGGCTTGGGATGTGTGCTAATGTAGGGTGGTAAAGTAGTTGCTTATGGCTCGAGACATCTAAAGATTCATGAGCAGAACTTTCCCGCTCACGACTTGGAGCTTGCTACTGTGGTTTTTGCTATTAAGTTGGGGAGGTGTTACATTTATGGAGAAAAGTTTCAATTATTTTATGATCATAAAAGCCTCAAGTATATATTCACACAGAAAAACTTGAATCTTTGGCAAAGAAGGTGGATTGAATATTTGAAAGATTATGATTTCACTGTTAACTATCATCCGGGGAAGGCTAATGTGGTAACAGATGCACTTAGTAGAAACTCTCGAGGTGAAATCAATATTCTTACTATTAATAGGTGGAAGATGATTGATGCTTTTGAAGAATTTGATCTATTGGTGGATAAATAGAAGGATCGACCATGCTTATTTAATCTTATAGCTCAACCAATTCTTCGACAAAGGATTGTAGAGTTGCAACGATTAGATACAGAGTTGGGAACTATCCGAGGTAGATTGGAGAGGAATGAGATTGTTGAGAAATATTCTATATATAATGATGAATTATAGTTTCCTGGAAGACTATGTGTACCAAATGATAACCAAGTAAGGGAAGAATTATTGGAGGAGAGCCATTGTTCAAAATTCTCCATACATCTGGGTAGTACTAAGATGTATAGAGACATGAAACATAAATATTACGTTGCAAAGTGCGCAGTATGTCAACTGGTAAAGATTGAGCATCAAAGACTGGGAGGTTTGCTCCAATCCTTACCCTTTCCTGAGTGGAAGTGGGAACATGTTACTATGCATTTTCTTTCAAGATTACCCAAGAACGTCAAGATTTATAATGTGATTTGGGTGGTGGTTCATAGATTGATAAAGATTGTCCACTTTATACCTGTTAAGACCACAAATAACTTGGTAACCTTGAGCAAGTTATACATTCGGGAGATAGTGATGTTACATGGGGTACCATTGTGAATCGTGTCTAATCGAGATAGTCGCTTTGTGGCTAAATTCTGGAAGAGCTTACAGATGGCATTGGGAATAGAGTTGCATTTCAGTACAATCTTTCATCCTCAGATAGATAGACAGACAATCTGAGATAATGATCCAAATTTTGGAAGATATGTTGAGGGCATGTGTTCTTGACCTCAAAGGGAGTTGGAGTGAACATCTTCCATTGGTGAAATTTGCCTATAACAACACCTATCAGGCAAGTATGGAAATGACTCCTTATAAGGCATTGTACAGAAAACCATGTAGGTCCCCGACTTGTTGGTTAGAAGCTATAGATAGTAACTTGTTTAGACCAGAAATTTTTGGAGAGACTACTAAGAAAGTTCAACTAATTAGGGAAAGACTATGCATAGCTTAAAGTAAACAGAAAAACTATGTAGATAGAAGAAGAAGACCCTTGGAATTCCAAAAAGGGAACTACGTGTTCCTCAAAGTGTCACCCAAAAAAGGGAGTATTTAGATTTGGCAAGAAGGGGAAGTTAGCCCCATGGTACACCAGACCATTTGAAGTGGTCAAAGCTATGGACAAAGTGGCGTATTAACTTAGGTTATCAGTCCAGTTGTCAAGGGTACATGAGTCACATAAAGTGTTCCATGTGGCAATGTTAAGAAAGTGTAAATCCGATACAACACATGTCGTGGATTTTGAAGGAATTGAAATTAAAGATAGAGTAACATATGAAGAACAACCAATGAAGATTCTCGATACCAAAGAGAAGGTGCTTCGCAATAAAGCAATCCAATTGGTGAAGGTCTTGTGGCAACATCACGGGAAGGAGGAAGCTACTTGGGAACCAGAGCTGGAGATACGAGAGAAGTACCCTCATTTTTTCTCCACTTAAGGTAAGTTTCGATGACGAAACTTTCTTTAAAGGGAGTGGATTGTAAACCCCCACATTCTTATCTTTATATAGTAACGTAATTATTTTGAAATGCGCATATATGTAATAATGTAAGCATGAACTATATAGATTGTAAGAGTAGAAATAAAAATGTTATGTGAGGTAATAGGGTGGGTAGTAGAAGTTAGGAAATATTCCGGAGTTAAAGCACATTTTAGATAGAATTCGGGTAGGAAGGAATTTGACTCTTCCTTACTATTTGATTATCACTTTTTATTCTGATATCCGTTTAATCTGAAATTTTTACAATAGACACTAGACTGTTAGTTCTACAAAAGAGTATTTCATGAAAAATTTTCAAATTGAACTCTAAATTGGCCAAATCTTAATTTGAAGTTTAGCTAAAAATGGGAGTTCGTTTGAAAATGAAAGGATTCGTTCGAAGTCCCAGTATTTTTGTGTCTGATAGAACTCTAATGGAAAAACAAAAGTACTAGGAGCAAAAATGACATTCGAACGTCATGTATATATTTCGAAAGTAAGGTCACGATTTTGAGTATCAAATGTGCACCAATTAGGTTGTTTTCTCATACTATAAATACCTAAGGACATCTTACCTAACCCTATTTCATAAGTTCTAACCCTAAAGAGACTTGGAGAGAAAGAGAGAATAGGAGAAACACGAGATTAAGGGGAATTTTCACGTTCAAAAGGATCAAATACACTAGGTTTTCACACAAAAAATACGGAATCAAGGTAGGAAATTTTTCTTGAGTTCTTTCATTGAGATTTAGGGTATAATTACATATGTTCTCAATCTTCTTGATAATTATATGATAAATATGTATGAGTTCTTGGTTTCTTTATCATTGGAACATAGTCTTGAACAAAAATAAATGTTTTCAGAAATACTTGTTCTTGAATTTTCAAAACCCTAGTTTTTCCAAAATATATGCTCTATTTTGAAATTCATATGGATTCTTTATTTCTAAATTCCTATTCTTGATTAAATCATATTTTCATTTAATACTTGTTCTTGTTCCAAGAAATTATGATTTTTGGGAAAACCTTAGAATTTTGAATATCGAAATTGTGAAGGTTTTTTTGAGATGATCTCTTGTATATTTTAATTTCATGGTTACTGTAGTATATTGAGAATTGTTTAATTGTTATACTTGAATTGTTAAAGGAAATTATGATGGGTTAAGATTATGATTTTTGATAAAGTTGTGGTTTCATCTCTTGTATGGTTTGGGTGTGACGAACTTGAATTGCCATCAAGAGTTGTCGTAGATTGTTAGAGGTTAGTCTGTACTAGTGGGAGTGAAATGGATGTCTAACACTTGTAGTAGATTGTTATTTATGTGAGCAACCACTATTGTTCACGTAGTTTTGAGGCTGAGAGATGGTATACCTTTCCTGGGAAGGATTCATCAATGCCGTGGAAGACGGTATACGTCATTCCTAAAGTGCTTTGTGATTTGGCCCTACGGAGAATGATTGAGATTGTGTGGTTATTGTGGGTGAATGAGATAGGATCGTTGTGCAGATTCTTGAGAATCAACCAACATACATAAGAATATAGAATGATACTACTGAGTTATTGATGAGCGCGTAATATTCCATATTTAACGGTCTCATTACATGCATTTTAACTCAACTTTGCATTTAATTACTTAGAGTTCATCAAATTTTTGAATAATGTAAAAATTTTGATGATGCAGGTAATCATAGAGTAATTGATGGCTTTCGAAACCTTGTAACTAATTGTGGATGAGTGGTGAAGAGATGAACACATTACATGAGGATTTGGAGGTTTAAAAGTGAAAGCAATCAAGGAGGTATCAATACCTGGTAACATAGGTACTGGCACCCACACCATTTGATATCGGTACCTTGGTATTCCACATTTTGACCATGATCTACTTCTAATATGAAAAAGTACAAAACATGAAAGTTGTGGATCTGGATGTTCTCTATCTTCTATCAATATTTTAGCTCAATCAGACTACGGGATCAAAAGTTATGATAAATTTACGAAAGTGGTCCTGAGCTAGCGTCCCCTTTACGACCTACCGGTAGAGCCTTAAAACCTACCAGTAGAAAAACCTATTGGAAGTTTTCTACCTTCAGGTTTTGCCCAGAATCACCAGATGCTTGCTCACACGACTCCTCCTACTCCGGGGGCTCACCTCTTCTCATCCAAACCATACCCTAACAACATTGACACACCATGATGGTCTCTTACACCTTAAAGTCTAATTTGGAAGAGAAAAGCATGGGAGGGGCATGAGAGAAGAGAGTTGGTTGGTGAAGCATGGGAGGAGCATGCTTGGCTTGTCCTTGCTTATTGAAGTGTCAAATCCTTTCCCACTCATTGCAACTCAATTCTCACAGACCAAGGAGAGGGTATGGACGAATTTTGACCAAGATTTACAATATAATTCAGATTTTACAAGATTTTGGAGGAGGAGGCTACCTAAGCTTAGGAGTAGTATAGAGAGAAAAGTTCCAAGGAAGAAAATGAAGTTGTAGAGAGAGAAAGTAGGGTTTTTTGCATTTTCTTCACCATTTTCATTGTAGTAAGCTTTATTTTACTTGTAATCCTTCCCTATTTCACTTTAAAATCATTTATTTCAAGTTGTAATCAAGTTTAGCTTAATATTCTTGTATTTCCATTTCTACTATTGGGTTTTCTCTTTAAGCTTTGTTTTTGGGTATGAATGATCTTGTTCTTGTAGTTTAAACCTTTTCTAACATTAATACAAGTTCCATGTTCCATTTCACTACCATTTCTCTTTACATTATGCTTGTTCTTGATTTCACTATGAGTAGTTAGACTTTTAGTTGGTTAATCCAAGGAGAATTTTCTCTTGGGTATGTGAAATCGAATCTCATTCATTCTTCCTCGTAGTGTAAAGTAGTTTGATTTGACTAGGTTGAGTGCGAATGTGGTTGTGAGCTCTTGATACACCGTAGATTTGTCATGGGATATGCTCGTGCCTAACACATCCACTTTAATCTCTCACTTCCTACGAATCAATCAAAAACTAAGACACCATTAGTTGAATGAATTGAGTCAATTTTGCATTGCCATTATAATGACCTCTATGGATTATCCAACCTTATTTTCTTGCATTTTTACCAAAACACTACTCACCAAAACCAAATTCACAAGATTTTCAAATTTTCATTTTTTGACAAATCACCTTTTGAAAACACTTGACCTTTCCATCCCTAAGGAGATGACATTGGAATACCCATTCCAAGTAAAACACGACATTACAAGTCTCTCTTCGCTTGGGGATTACTTTTGCACACACGTTTTTATGCATCCATACACGAATTTTCCCATTTCTTACATGGAAGCCGAGGGAGAGTGACACTCACCAATTTCTATAAGCCATATACACATAATCCGGGTTCGTGTTTGAAGATTAGAGTGAATCGCAATCAAGCAGTTATTAATTGATTTCTTTAATTATAACATGTTTATTCCTTTTACTGATTTATTGTATTTTCATTCACTTGAGATCGTTATTACTGTCATTGTTTTACTTTCGAAACGGTATATATTCTATTTTCCAAAAAGGAGACTTGTCTTCTCTTTGTTGTTTTAAAACTTTGTTGGAATTTGAGAGGGATTTTCCAATGGGCTTTTGCTCACCCCCTACAACACATTACAGATTTTGGTAGCGAGGAGGATTTCAAGTTAGATGAGCAAGTTGATCTCGAGGCTGGAAAGGGTTAGTATGAACATCCTAATATGGAGGCTTAGAGATGCTTTATTTTAGTTCTGATTATTGTATTTGGAGAGATTTTTGTGAAACAATGTTTTAGTAAGTTTTATTATTCTGCTGCTAGATATCCTTTGGTTTTGAATTGTGAGTTGGAGAAGTTTCAATGTTTTTGTTGGTTTTAGTATCTATTCTTTGTCAGATAGATGAATGGTTAATTATCCAATGGTTATTTTTAGTTGCTCTCATGATTGGATGATTTTTAGATAGTAATGCTTCTATAAGCAGGATGCAAACCATGCGCCAAACATAAGCTAGTAGGAGTAAACATAGTCAAATTCGTCATAAGTAATGCAATAGAATAAATCAATCTTTCTGTTTTCATTATGCCAATAATTTCTCAGAAAATTACCAATACTTACACAAGTCCAAGTTTCGTGATTCAACATTAATATAAATGAACAGAAATCATTTGCAAACAAAAAATTTAACTAAAATCATTCACATTACTATTCCCAAAATAAGACCTGGTTGTGCATAGAATGTCTAGTTAGACATTGGCTCAATTCATTTCAAAGATCGTTCATTTTTTCATTCTAGACATTTAAAAAATGAAAAAAAATTGTCGTTGATTGATGTTTTTGTTTGAAATTAGTAGTATTTTGGTAATAAATTCAGGTTCTTCTCTCCACCAAAAAGCATTTTCGTACCATTAACAGCACAATTTGCCTCCCATCCGTGAATATGCGAGAGAGGGGGGAAGAGAGAGAGAACAAGGGTGTACCTTAGGATAATGTCTAGGGTATGTGTAAGAGTATCACAATGCATGCTAAAGTACCTTAGGATAATGCCATATTCATTTATTTTCCCTTAAATCTTTGCCTTCGCCTAATAAATTTCCATCAAATATAAATTTTCTCCCTTTTGGCAGTTGAAAGTTGAAACTCTTTTTATTCAACTAAAAAGTAATAATTTTAGAACCATACAGCCACCTACTCTCTCGCAAACTTCTAACTCCAAAGCTTGTTCTTGTCACGACTAAAATTAAGTTCTAAATTTTCCTTCCCTTGGCACCTCTGTTGCATATTTACATGGTCTTGTGAAACACCACTCATGCAAACACCTGAACTTTCAAAAGAACCTAAGGTTTCCAAATAAATTAATGTTAGCATTCACCAAGTATGCTGAGTGCTGACATAAATAGTTTTGAAACGAATTGAAGCTCTTCCTGGTAAACTTCATGTTGTCCTCGTGTTGAAACCAATAAGTTTCATATTGCCTAGAACAAAAATGAAACATAGAGACTTGGAAGTTTACATATTGAATATCATGTTGTACAATAGAAAACTCGATTCTAACGATATTGTTTTAATAATTATGTTCCATTAATTAACTAAAACCGTGGAATCACATTCAAAAAAATATGTACCATAAAATTCATGAATAAGACTTCATTCTTCTTTAACCAAACTTACCCACTTCATGCAATTGATATTACTTTTGAATTACAACATTATGGAATAAAGCATGTGCGATAATTCATGTACTCAAATTCTATTCATAATTCATGTAGGATAAATTGTATTCAAAATATATTGCATGTATTCAAACTGTAACTCATAATATCTTCACAATGTAAATTTATGAAGCAAGGATGCAATTCAAGTTACTCAACCAATTGAAAACTTTGAGAAGCAGTAATGGGGATTGAAATATTTCTAAAATTGGGGATTTTTTGAATTACAGAGTGAAGAGTAGCGTACCTGGTTAAATAGAAGGCCCTTCTGTTTATCATGTGAAGCCCTATCTTCTCCTTCCTCTAGAGCTAGCCGACAAGTGTGTACCAGTCGACTACAGAATTTGACAAATCAATGACTATGCTAAGGCCTAAAACGAATATAATAAGTGGAATTAGGGCATAGAAGAACCATAGGAAAATCTCACAGCCGAATCTCGCAGACTACTTCAATTGCCTTCTTCGAACAAGGTTAGGGATACAGTTTGGATTCCCTAATTAGGGTGTGCAATTTAAGGGCTCAGCTTAAGGGATGGAAAGCAAAGAGAAGAGAGAAGAGAGAAGAGAGAAGAGAGAAGAAGCACTGAAGAGAGAAGATAGAGAAGGCTTCGAATATGATCTGTGTTTCCACAGAGAGGAGAGAGGTCAACTGAAAGAAATACTGGAAATGAGGTCTCTGTTTGGGGTTCAAATATTTGACTAAAAGCGGATTCATTATATCCTCTTCATTAGATAAAGTGGACTTGGAGAACCCATTTTTTACCTTGAAAGCGCATTTTTAGAATACGCTTATTCAAATGAAAGCGGCTTCCACAAATACGCTTTAAAGGGTTGATGGCCTCTAAAAGTGGATTTGTTGATACTGTTTTCTATTGAAGTCGTAATTGTTGATTAGATTTTAAAAAAAGTGCAGTACATCAGTAAATAAATTCAAAAGTATCGTAGATTGCTGCTTTTTTTTTTAAATGTGCCATATTTTGGTAATAAATTCTTGTAGAATCTATTATCAAAGTAATAGATTCTACAATGTTCAATTGTTCACATATGTAAAACTGCAAACCCGTGATAAATTTCTTCAATAAAACCAATGCAACTGGCAAACTCAAAATTAATGACACATTTGACAAACTCATTAGAAAAATATTCAATCAATTGTAAATTGAGACTTTCATAACCCTAAGAGTCGCAAAAACTTGAATCAAAGCCGAAAGTTATGGCTTGAAAAGACAAAAAAAAAATGCAATTTGGTTAAATCATAGAGCAGTGATTGCAAATTAGGGTTGGAGACTTAATCACACTTGCAAGTTATAATGAAATATCAGATTCGCAACTCGCAAAACTCAAATCAGTTAAGGTAAGAAATTATAAATACACGATTTTAAGGTAAGAAATTGAAACTACATAAGAAATAGGACAAAAAGAAAAACGTCACGATAAAAAATTTTGAACAATTTTATTGCTACTAGGGGTATTAATTGAGTCGAGTTTTATGAGCTTAAGCCAGAGCGTAATAAGCTTATTTATCTAAACGAGTTTAAAAAATTATTTAAGTTTTACTCTTTTAGAACTCGAGCTGAGCTTGAGCTCAAATAGCTCGATTATTTTACATATAACCGAGCCGAACTTTATGAGCTTGATCCAAGTCTTTTTCGGCTCATTTCTCTAAACAAGTTTTAAAAATTGTTCAACCTTAACTCGTTTAATACACGAGTTAAGCTCAGGCCAAATTTTATTTGAGCTGAGCTCGAGTAGCTCGTCTCGATTAACTCCTCTTATTGCAACGTAAATAAAAATCGTCATGAATTATTATTTTTATTTTATTTTTGTTTTGGTTTTGTCTACAAAACCAAAATTTGCATTCTTCGATAAACATAAAAATGTCACAACTAAATATTTTTATTTTAAATTTTTATTATTTATTTTGCAGATGATTTATTATTATTTGTAACAAAAAAAAATTGTTATAAAAAATTGGGAAGGAATTGTCATTTCACGACTCCCTTCTACAAAAAAATTTACTAAAATAAGTATTTGTGACAAAATAATAAAATCGTCGCTTAAAATGTTTTTTGTTGTAGTGGTGTAATGAAAAAAAAAATGAATAGAGAAGAAAAGATTAATGTGATCTTGAAGATCAACACATAGATATATTAAATTCCTAAAAGACTTATTTTAAATATATTTTGTGCATTACTTTTTTTCTATTTTGTTAATATTTTGTCAATTTCACAACATAAAATTAATTATTTTAGAAATCGCATTGGCCCCTCACATTTTTATAAATTCTTTATAAGCCTCCTAAATTTTTAAAATGATATATTGTCTTTTAGATTTTCAAAAAATCCTACATACAAGGTATTTCATTTGGCTAAAAAATCTTAATGACTTGACATTTAACAACTAGATGACAGATGCAACTACGTGGATGAATATTACTCTACAAACGAAAAATACTTGGTAAGATGAGTTTGATGAACAAATTTTTGTTGAATTATTACAAAATTGGGTTATTTTTTATCAATAACAATGCATTGACTCGATTCATTCTTACTGTAATATCGTGAAACTAGTATGTGTGATCATAATTTAATTATAGACATTATCATATATATGGGAATAAGTGGACGGTGACATCATTACAAGCTAAATTTTACGATGTTAAGCCAGATTCAATTTTTAGAATATATGACCCAAAATAATTTGTACAATAATATCTTATGAAAATTGATTTTCATAAGTTCTATGTAACCAAATTTTTGTCACTCACGTTATAATAATCCAATTGAATAAAATTACTAACAATACTATTGTTTAGACTCTATTAGGACAAAATTCTAGCTTCATCCTTCATTCAACCAATATATCATGCATTCGAGTCCCAGATTCTATCTACAGAAAAATAAAAGTAATTAAGATTGTATTCTACTTACACTCTCTGACTCCGCCATAAACAAAAAACTCATGGTCCAAGTACAACATTTTATTTTATCAGTCTGTCAAATTATTTAACTATGTCCATATAACCAAGACAGTGTTGACATCCAGGTATAATAAAAGACTACATATTTTTATTTTTTTTTCAATAATAGNTTGTAACAAAAAAAAATTGTTATAAAAAATTGGGAAGGAATTGTCATTTCACGACTCCCTTCTACAAAAAAATTTACTAAAATAAGTATTTGTGACAAAATAATAAAATCGTCGCTTAAAATGTTTTTTGTTGTAGTGGTGTAATGAAAAAAAAAATGAATAGAGAAGAAAAGATTAATGTGATCTTGAAGATCAACACATAGATATATTAAATTCCTAAAAGACTTATTTTAAATATATTTTGTGCATTACTTTTTTTCTATTTTGTTAATATTTTGTCAATTTCACAACATAAAATTAATTATTTTAGAAATCGCATTGGCCCCTCACATTTTTATAAATTCTTTATAAGCCTCCTAAATTTTTAAAATGATATATTGTCTTTTAGATTTTCAAAAAATCCTACATACAAGGTATTTCATTTGGCTAAAAAATCTTAATGACTTGACATTTAACAACTAGATGACAGATGCAACTACGTGGATGAATATTACTCTACAAACGAAAAATACTTGGTAAGATGAGTTTGATGAACAAATTTTTGTTGAATTATTACAAAATTGGGTTATTTTTTATCAATAACAATGCATTGACTCGATTCATTCTTACTGTAATATCGTGAAACTAGTATGTGTGATCATAATTTAATTATAGACATTATCATATATATGGGAATAAGTGGACGGTGACATCATTACAAGCTAAATTTTACGATGTTAAGCCAGATTCAATTTTTAGAATATATGACCCAAAATAATTTGTACAATAATATCTTATGAAAATTGATTTTCATAAGTTCTATGTAACCAAATTTTTGTCACTCACGTTATAATAATCCAATTGAATAAAATTACTAACAATACTATTGTTTAGACTCTATTAGGACAAAATTCTAGCTTCATCCTTCATTCAACCAATATATCATGCATTCGAGTCCCAGATTCTATCTACAGAAAAATAAAAGTAATTAAGATTGTATTCTACTTACACTCTCTGACTCCGCCATAAACAAAAAACTCATGGTCCAAGTACAACATTTTATTTTATCAGTCTGTCAAATTATTTAACTATGTCCATATAACCAAGACAGTGTTGACATCCAGGTATAATAAAAGACTACATATTTTTATTTTTTTTTCAATAATAGACTACATATGCACCATAAAATATATATATATAAAAAAAGAGTTTTTTTTTTTTTTGGAAGGGGAAGGGGGAAGGGGGAAGGGAAGAGGCGAGTGTTCAAGAAAACTATTCTGAGATTGATTAATGCAGACGATAAGTTGGCAAAGTGAGCAAGGGTTTCAGTCTTGGCGTCGTTAGACCAAATCTTTCCCTCATATCCAACTCTCTAGGTGACATGCCATTAGGTAACTCCCAGTTGAAGCAATGCACTAACTGTGCCACCACCAATCTTATGTTGATTAACCCCAAATGCATCCCAGGACAGCCTCTTCGCCCTGCACCAAATGGTATGAGTTGAAAATCATGCCCTCGTAGGTCAATATTGTTGCCGACAAATCTCTCTGGGAGGAACTCTTCCACATTTTCCGACCACACTTTGGGGTCTCGCCCTAACGCCCAAGAATTCACTATAATACGTGACCCCTTGGAGATGTCATATTCGTCGATCACTATGTCCTCCATGGACTCATGAGGAATCAATAATGGTGCCACTGGATGAAGTCTCAAACTCTCCTTAACCACCATGTCCAAGTATTCCAACTTATTCAGGTCTGTCTCCTCAAGCATTCGAGTCCCTTCTACAATACTCATTAGCTCTTCTTGGAGTCTTTTCATCACCCTCGGGTGCATAATCAGTTCTGATAGAATCCATTCAATGGCAGTATGGGAAGTATCAATGGTTCCCGCGATCATATCTAGTATGATAGCTTTGATGTTGTTTCGATCAATTGTGTATGATAACTGATCAAGAGTGTTGGTGGACTTGTTCATCAATGATAGCATTACGTCAATGAAGTCCTTGTCCCGATTTTGAAGCCCTCTGCTAGCTTCTTGTTCATGCTCATTGATAATTACCTCCATGATTTGGTCAAGGACTTTGCTGACAGCCTTGAAGCGTCGATTAAATCCCTGAAGACAATGAAAGATGAATATGAAAAAATATCAGAGACTGTAAAATTGAAGGCCTTACAAAACTCAATTCATGAATTGAAGAACGAAAACAAGTAGTATAAGTTATATTGTAAAGAGAGAAATATCTGTTTTACATCATTCTAGTCTCCAATGTTCCACTTGCACCATAGTTATAGCTATGTAATATTAGAAATGCACTACCAGTGTTGTACTTTGTTTCATTCAAGATGGTTGATAAGTTATATAATTTTTTTTGATGAATTGACAAGTCCTACATTTGCAAAGATAATTCCATACAAATACGCAATAAGTTTTATTTTCTGGTTTTGATCCCTCATAACTAATAAATAATTTTAATCAACTCTAAATATCATATTAATTAATAAAAACATAATTGGAAAATAAGTTTTTTTTGGGCTCATAACTGCCAATGTATTCACGACAAATTCATTAGTTTTATTAATATTTTTCCATCATCTAAAGTCAATTTCAATTCGAAGCTTTCCAAAGTTGGGGCAGGTTATATGGTCCCAATAAAAAAGTTTAATGGTTGCAATTAAAAAATATTATTAAAACGTGTCAACTATCATATCAGTTGGTCAAGCAATTTAATCAAATTCTAAAATTTCAATTCTCTTGCTCATAATTTATTTTGTACAGGTTGTTCTTTGGCTCGCTTGTTGTTTTCCTAACTACTTGTTATAATCTTGATCTTCACAATATATAAATGGGTAATTCTTTTATGTACCAAATTTGTACACCAAAACTTGCATTAAATCAACTACGGTCTTTAAATCAACTCATTAATCTAACAAGTGATTTGGTGCACATAACATTGCTCATAATCTTAAACTTTATAATTGTTAATTTTGAGTAAACTCAATTGTTTATTAAATTTATTGTTTTACATGAACTTTCTTATTTCTAGTGATTTGACTGCGGTATATTTAAAAAAAATTCAGTACCGTACCTTTAAAATTTATTACTTCAATAGGTATTTTTATAACTTTTGTGGGTTATTTTATAACTAAAAAATTGGGTTAATTACAAAATACCCCTCCAAGTATAAGTCATGTTACAATCACCTCCTTGTGGTTTTAATTTAAATAATTTGCCCCTTAAGTTTATAATTACATTAATTAACCCATTGCCTTTAACTCTTACAGAAAAAACATGGACAGAAGTTGACCACTTGAGCTTAAATTTCATTAAAAGACATATTTACCCTTTTGATCCCTTATTTTCTAACAAAAACAAATTAAAAATTATATCATCTCCTATACGATCCTATTCCCACAAGCCCGTTAGGTCCCAGATCCCTTCCCCTCAAATCCCCCTTTGGGCAACAACCCTTCGATAACCCATCTCCCTCCCTGACCTTCGTCCCCTTCCTCCCACTCCATCAAACCTAACCACTGTCGCCCAATAGTCTAGCCAATCCCCTTCCTAACAAAAAGCCTCACCCCTCCCATCAGAGGAGACCATCTGCGATTTGTAATGACCAAACGAAAAATGTATATGAACCGTTACATTTGCACTTTTTGCTCTTCCGCTGGAGCTCTGCTCCAAGTTGTGGTTGAATCAGAGTTAGTTCACATCTTTTTTTTTGGGATTTTGATCGGATCGGAGTGGATTGGGTGGAATCAAAGTCTACTGAAGGTTGGGTGCTGGATTGGGGGAATCAAAGTTTAATTGGGGGTAGCTGTGCTACATTGACAGCGGCGATGAAGGTTGGGAATGATTGAAGCATTCACAACAGCGTATTCTCTTTTTCTTTTTCCGCACATAATTTTTTTCTTTGGTTGGTTGGTGTCTGGAGATGGTCTTTCGGAGCCGATGGCAGCAATGTTGATAAGGAATTGGTGGGTAGCATTGGTGTTTGTCGCTAGTGGACTTCTGGGGATGGTGTTGCTAGTTCAATATATGTGAGGTTAAAAGTAACCTTGTTGGGTACGAAGAAAAGGGGCTGCCTATTGCCGGCGTTGGGGATAGAGGTGGTGGGCTGCTGGAGTTTGCTACGAGGGGTGAGTTTGGGAAGAGGTTGAGGGCCGCCAGATTTAGAGAAGAGTAACGGTAGATAGATTTAAAAATTAGACTTGATAATTTTAACCATTGAATAAGTAGTGGGTTCCAATAAATACTGGAATCTACGGTGAAATCAATAGTTAAGATTATCAAGTCTATTTATTAAATTTATGTAATATTATTTTTTAGAAAAAGAGGTTGGGATTATGTAATTTTTTAGGCTTGTGTTTTAAAGTATTGAGTAGGAAGACACAAAAGAGAATATATTAAAGGGTTGGCGTTTGTAATACCCTGCATTTTATTTTATACATGTATATAGATATATAGTAAATAATTGTGGTAAAAATGTGGATATGTGTAGTGATGTGTGTTTGAATTTGGTAGATTAAAAAGTAGAGATTTAAAATGTTAGTGAAAATAATAGTTAAAATTTAGTTTTAATAAGTGAAAATATGAAACTTTAGGTTCTAGAACTTGTATTAAATAGGTTTGGTGTATAAATATGTGTCGGAGAGGTTTGTGATGAATTTGGTTGGCTTAGAAATGGATTGAAAATGAAAAAAAAAAAGATGAAACAGTGCACGTGAAACAGTGCACTGGCTGCAACTTCAAGCGCAATTTTGACTTTGATGCAGTCAATATCTCTCACAACTCAAAATATACAAGTTGTAGAGCTCTTTCTTAGCATTCCATAGCATCTTGAATCATCTCAATCGGAGCTCGGATGAGAGAGTTTTGTCCAGATAACGAAGTGATGTCAAAACAGTCCAATTAGCTTGAACAGTGCACTGGCTGCAACTTTAAGCCCGATTTAGACCTTGATGCAGTCAATATCTCTCAAAACTCAAAACATGAAAGTTTTATAGCTCTTTTTTATCATTCCATAGCATCTTGAATCATTTTAATCGAAGCTCGGATGAGAGAGTTATGCCCAGATAACAAAGCGATGTCAAAATAATTCAATTAGCTTCGTTTTGCATTTAACGTCTGCATTTGCATCTTAAATCAAAATATAAGAATAATGAGTACATTTATGCTTCAAATAAGTATAAAAGGCTTCAAGAAGCACTCTTTATCACATTTTATTTGCAAACAATGTAAAACTTCATTAATAGCCGGTTCGGATGGGTAAAATATAGAAACTTTAGTGTTCCGATGACTCGCCTTATAAAGAAGGGGGCGAAATTTTTGTGGACTCAAGCGTATGAACTAGCTTTTCGCACCTTTAAGGAGAAGGCTACGACGGCACCTATCCTCATTATTCCGAGCAGTGGGGAAGGCTACGATGTCTACACCGATGCTTCACTACGAGGCTTGGGGATGCGTTCTAATGCATGGAGGGAAGGTAGTGACTTATGACTCAAGACAACTCAAGGTGCATGAGCAGAATTATCCCACACACGAATTGGAGCTGGCTGCGATGGTGTTTGTTCTTAAGTTATGGAGATGTTATTTATACGGGGAGAAATTTCAAGTGTTCTCGGACCATAAAAGCCTCAAGTATATCTTCACACAGAAAGACTTTGAATCTCCGGCAGAGAAGGTGGATTGAGTGCTTGGAAGATTATGAGTTCACGCTCAACTACCATCCGGGGAAGGCCCATGTAGTTGCTGATACTTCTAGTAGGAAGTCTCAAGACAACTCAAAGGTGCATGAGCAGAATTATCCCACACACGAATTGGAGCTGGCTGCGATGGTGTTTGTTCTTAAGTTATGGAGATGTTATTTATACGGGGAGAAATTTCAAGTGTTCTCGGACCATAAAAGCCTCAAGTATATCTTCACACAGAAAGACTTTGAATCTCCGGCAGAGAAGGTGGATTGAGTGCTTGGAAGATTATGAGTTCACGCTCAACTACCATCCGGGGAAGGCCCATGTAGTTGCTGATGCTTCTAGTAGGAAGTCTCAGGGTGAAATCAATTTTCTTGCGATAAATAGGTGGAAAATGATTGATGCATTGGAGGAGTACGATCTATGGGTGGATGGACCAGAGTATCGATCATATCTATTCAACCTCGTAGCTCAACCGACGCTTCGGCGACGAGTAGTGGAGTTACAATGTCTGGATTCGGAACTCAATTGGATTAGAACCCGATTGGAGAATGAAGAAGCGATTGAAGGATGGTCTTAGAAGAATGGAGAGTTGAGATATGGGGAGAAGCTACATGTTCCCGATATTTCGTCCCTAAATGAGGAGATATTAGGAGAGTGTCATCGCTCCAAGTTTGCTATCCACCCCGGTAGCACAAAGATGTATTAGGACATGAAGCGTCAATACTAGTGGAGGGGAATGAAACGAGATGTGGCCAAATATGTGGCAAAATGTGCAGTGTGTCAGCAGGTGAATATTGAGCATCAAAGACCAGGACAAGTCCTATAGTCTTTGTCTATTCCAAAGTAGAAATGGGATCACATCACCATGGACTTCGTGTCGGGTTTACCACGGACGTCGCGCGGGCATAATGCAGTGTGGGTCATTGTAGATAAACTCACCAAGTCCTCTCATTTTTTGGGTATGAAGAGCACGGATACATTCGAGACTTTGAGCCAATTGTATATCCGTGAGATAGTGAGGTTACACGGCGTTCCGCTCTCGATTGTGTTGGATCGTGACTCTAGGTTTGTGGCGAGATTCTGGTAGAGTCTACAACAAGCGATGGGGACGGAGTTACGCTTCAGTACGACTTTTTATCCCCAAACGGATGCCCAATCCGAGAGGGTGATACAGATTGTGGAGGATATGTTACGCGCTTGCGCGTTGGACTTCAAGGGGAGTTGGAGCGACCACTTACCGTTGGTGGAGTTTGCTTACAACAACAGTTATCAGGAAAGTATTGGGATGACACCATATGAAGCATTGTATGGAAGACCATGCCGATCACCGACGTGTTGGTTGGAAGCTGGCGAGAGTAGTTTTTTTGGACCGGACATTGTTCGAGAAACTACAGAGAAGATTCAACTCATCTGAGAGAGGCTATGGACGGCGCAAAGTAAACAGAAGAGCTATGCGGACCACAAACGAAGACCATTAGAATTCAAGGTGGGAGACTATGTATTTCTCAAGGTGTTACCCAAAAAGGGCGTGTTTCGATTCGGCAAGAAAGGGAAGTTAGCGCCAAGATATACCGGATCGTTTGAGGTAATCAAAGCGGTAGGCAAGGTGGCATATCAACTTCGACTACCAGCCCAGCTATCCGGAGTACATAATGTGTTCCATGTGTCCATGTTGAGAAGGTGTCACTCGGATGCAACTCCAGTCGTGAACTTGGAGGAGGTTGAAATTCAAGACGGAGCAACTTACGAAGAACAATTGGTAGAAATTCTTGACGCCCAAGAAAAAGTGCTTCGCAACAAAGTTATCAAATTGGTGAAGGTTTTGTGGCAACACTATGGAACGGAGGAAGCTACATGGGAACTGGAGCAAGAAATGCAGGAGAAGTATCCATATTTGTTCGCTACTTGAGGTAAGTTTCGAGGACGAAACTTTCTTTAAGGGGGGTGGATTGTAATACCCCGCATTTTTTTTATATATGTATATAGATATATAGTAAATAATTATGATAAAAATGTGGATATATGTAATGATGTGTATTTGAGTTTAGTAGATTGAAAAATTAGAGATTTAAAATGTTAGCGGAAATAATAGTAGAAATTTGGTTTTAATAAGTAAAAATATGAAATTTTAGGTCCTAGAACTTGTATTGAATAGGTTTGGTATAGAAATATGTGTTGGAGAGGTTTGTGATGGATTTGGTTGGCTTAGGAATAGATTGGAAATGGAAAAAGGATGAAACAGGACGTGAACAGTGCACGTGAATAATGCACTAACTGTAATTTCAAGCGCAATTTTGACCTTGATGCAGTCCATATCTCTCACAACTCAAAACATACAAGTTGTAGAGCTCTTTCTTAGCATTCCATAGCATCTTGAATCATCTCAATCGGAGCTCGGATGAGAGAGGTATGCCCAGATAACAAAGTGATATCAAAACAGCCAATTAGCATGAATAGTGCACTGGCTGCAACTTCAATCCCGATTTAGACCTTGATGCAGTCAATATATCTCAAAACGCAAAACATGAAAGTTTTATAGCTCCTTCTTATCATTCCATAGAATCTTGAATCTTCTCAATCGGAGCTCGGATGAGAGAGTTATGCCAAGATAACGAAACGATGTCAAAACAGTCCAATTAGCTTCATTTTGTATTTAACGTATCCATTTTCATCTTAAATCAAAATATAAGAATAATGAGTACATTTAGGTTTCAAATAAGAATAAACAGCTTCAAGAAGCACCCTTTACCACCTTTTATTTGCAAACAACGCAAAACTTCATTAATAGCCGGTTCGGATAGATAAAATATAAACTTTAGTGTTCGGGGTCTACGTTGACTTTGGTTTTGAGATAAATCATAAAAAAAAAATGTTTTTAGGTTAAAATAACATTAAAAATAAATCTGAAACGTCGAAAAATCTTAGGGTAGTCATATGGATTAAATTGGAGATTCTTAGTGGTAAAACTGTAATTTTGGAGAAAACCAAAACAGGCTGTGAACAGTGAATTTTGGGGCTGAGGTGTTTTAAACCCCATTTTCATCCTATTTTCCCTCATTTATTTCACTCCACTCTCACCCCACACTTCTTGGAACCCTAGAGAGCATTAGAGAGGAAGAAAGGAAGGGAAAAACAAGAGATTTAAGGGTAGATTCAAGATCAAAGTTCAAGTTCTTCTTACAAACTAAGGATTCAAAGTAGGGGTTTTCTCTCATTCACTTACTTTGAGGCTAGGGTATTTATATATGTATCCTTTGGCTACCAATGTTATATATATATATATATATATATATATATATATATATGTTATGGAATCATCCTCTTTTAGGCTTTTTTACAAGGATTACATGTTTTGAACAAAGTAGGGTTTAATACCCATGAAATCTCCTTTCTAATTTTAAAACCCTAATTTTTAGAGAGTGATGTATTTTCTTCATAAATGCTTTCTTTATTATGGATTTCGAAACCTTAGTGCTTTGTGTTGGGTAGAAAAATGATGTTATTGTGATCTCATGTATTTTCTTAGTTGGTTGTGGAATTGTTACATGATATATTTTGGAAAATTTGGATAGATGCTTGTAAATTGAGATAAATGTTAGAATTGTATTCTTGGTTGGGTTGTTTGTGATGCACATAAGTGAGAGGTTCCTTGTAAGGATGCACACCCTTTCGCAAGAGTTTCCCGATAAGGATGCTCGGGAAACAATGTAATGATTGGTGAGAGGTTCCATGTAAGGATGCTCATCCATTCTCAAGAGGTTCCCGGTAAGGATGCTTGAGAATCAAAGGTGACCTAAAGGGGGGTGGATATTACTACAAAGTATGCCACCTACCGAAACAATTGTTGGGAATTAGTTATGAAAATTAATGATTATTATTTGTATGTGGTGCTCGTTTATTCATTTAAGTAATATTTTTAAATAAACTTGAGATCCTTTTTAAATGTCACTGCTTTATTTCAAATTATGTATCTATGTTATGTTAAAATTGAGACCGACCGTTTTAAATGCTTTTATAAATCTAGTATGAGTTTGGGAGAATTTTTCTACAGAGCTTCGTGCTCACCCCCTATCGCTAATATTTTTCAGATTACCTGCTTGAGGAGGAGGACGTAAGGGTCGAGGAACCTGCTACTTGGGAGACTCTACTGGACGGGAGTGTGGATCCCGAGGTGGACGCATAGAGCGACCTCCTTTCCTTTTGTATTAGACTAAGACATTCTTTTGGAACATTGTGTAGTCTAGGTTCTTTTGTTTATTCCGCTGCGCTTCTTTAATTAATTTTTGAGATGTAATAGCCATGAATTTGGCTTATTCTTTTGGATAATGTTGTAAATTTCGTGGATGACAAATGAAGTCTTGTTTCTTAAGGGATTATATTAGTGCTCTCATAATATGAATGATTTTAGAATGTAATGTCGTCCAGGGTGTGTTTTGGGGTCTTACAACGTTATTTTATGAATTTTCTATATCCCATTCACTTTGTGAGTCAATTTAATCTTGCCAAAATTTTCAGGGGCAAATTGTTGAAATTTAAACCACATAGAATTGATTGCAACATGACCTATACTTGGAGGGGTATCTCTATAATTACTCCTAAAAAATTTATCAATTTTGTAGGTAGTTTGACTACTATTGTGGGTGTTTTTACTATATTAGTTGATATAAACGTGCATTGGACGTGGATTATTTCAAGTTATTATAATTTTATTTATTACTTTGATAATAAAATATTGCCCGGTGAAATTATAGTTAAATGACCATACTAAAATTTTTAAGAATGCAATGTTCATATGTGTTACATATGAACTTTTTTAAATTAGTATAATAATGTGTAGTGTTTTTTTAGGCATCTTACAAATATAAAAACCTATATTTTATTACTGATGACTCAATTGCATAGCGGAGCTTAGACCAAATACATGTAATTAAATATCACAATACAAATTAAAACAATGAAGGATAACAATTCATATGTATGACAAATAAATAATGATGTATAGATCTAAAATTATTGAAAATTTTGGATGGGCCTAGACCAATAGTTCAACCTGCAAATTGGCCGAAGAAGAGTGAAATCACCTTCTTCAAATTAAAAAACAGCACACATATGTATCTTTAAGGAAACTGTTTAACTCAACTTTTTCAAATTATGTACCACAACTATATTGGTAAAAGTTAACCAAAGCTAATTAAAATGTCCAACAAACATCTCCACTAAAATGTTTGATTATAATTCATATTCGTGATAATTATAACACAATTTTTTATTGTTATTATTCTAAACAAACAATTTATTAGACTTTTTAATAGTAACCAAATTATAATTGTTCTTATGGATGTTAATACACATGGTACGTTTGTGCCTGATTTCTTCGTGAAAATTTAATTTTGTTGGTATCATAAAATTTGGGAAGAATTGGCAAAATATATATATATATATATATATAATAGATATCAGTGGAAGAACAATACCACAAAAAGTAGAGATACACAAAACATTGAGATGCTAATAGATATTAGTGGAAGAACAATACCACAAAAAGTAGAGATGCACAAAACGTTGAGATGCAGAGAGAATTGAATTCGTAGAGTAACAAAATATGAGAGCAGAAGAGAAAGACAGGGAGAAAGAGGGGAATATCGAGGGATTCTAAAAGAAGTAAAGAAGAGAGAGAGAGAGAGAAAAAGGTTTATTTGGAGTGGGGGAAGATGAAGATGAAACGATAGAGGAGAGAGAAGATTGGGAGGCGTAGGTTTTTTTTTTGGAACATGAGGAGGCTTAGGTTTATTTTGGCTTTAATATTGAGGGATAAGAATGAGATAGTTGTGATTTTAGAGGATAAAAGTGGAAAAAAATATTTTTCAAATATGCTTACTTTTTAAAGTAGTATAAATATAAATTTGTTGTAATTATTTTTACCCCTTTTCTTAAGTACAAACAAAATTATTACTTTTATAGATGATTTATCACATTTGTAGGTAATTTTACCACATTTGTGGGTGTTTTTACCACTATTGTGATAACTATTTTTATCATTTTTTTGGGTACCACAACAGTGATAAAATTATTCAAAATGTGGTAAAAATTTTGGTGCCTTAGTCAATTCCTACTTCTAGGATCTGGCAGTTCCAATAGACTTCCAATAAGCAATTAAATAAATGAGTACTTTTTCTACGTGTCACTGGGCATGAAAAGTGAAAACAGTTCTCTTGGTTGCACAAATATTTTTCAACTGCCCTATGTGGAACGTTTGTTGTGGCATTGACTTCCTTGAAGAGGAGAGCCCCCAACTCATTCTAGAGAACCAACTAGATATCTCAAAAATGTCAACCACGAGGCATGAATTTTCAAATGGGGTAAGTCCCTAGTGGAAAAAATGAAATAGGTAGTGAATGTTAGCTTGGTTCTACCAAGGCGGATTTATAGTTAGTACAGGAGTGGATGGAATTTTTAATGTGAACCTCTTTTATTTTGCATCACTTGGTAGACAAATTACACAAAATTCTCAAAGGCATCTTTATTAGGAAGGTTGTTTGCTACACAGGTTAACTTTGACTCATCTCCTTTAGTGGCACGCAACTGATAATAGCCCTCTAATTTGCATTCTTTCACTAAGACTTTACTTGTGAAAAAATATTAAGAATTATTGTTTTTTTGTGAGAGCAATCTAAAGATGGTCTTGCCAACGATAATTGTGGAGTATCAAAGCGCTTTTGTTCCAAGTAGGTATGACAACGTCTTGATTGCATATGAATTGGATCATTAGTTGAGAAGCAAAAAACAAGGTGGAAGAGGTATCTGTCGGTCAAGATCAACATGACTAAAGCATATGACCGAGTTGAATGGAGTTTCTTGGAGCTCGTTGTGTTAAAATTGGGTTATGATATATGTGAATATTGTATCTTACTCGGTGGTGCTTAATGGTGAGTAGTTGGGATATTTCTATAAGACCCCGTACAAAATTAAAGATGGATAACAAGTTATTATGAAGATTCCCTAAAGGATTGATCAAAATTTCCAATCCTTGTTAAAAAATTGATGATGAAATTTGAGTTTCATTCTAATTGACTGTCAAATCAAACTTTGTTTTGTAGGCATTTAAACTTGAGAAGACTAGGTATATAGGTTTCTAATTATTTTTAAGTAAGGATAAGGTTACTATTTAATCCTAAAGGTCAAGAAACCTTAGTATAAGTGAGCGGGGATGTATTATGAGTTTGGAAGTATTCTAGAATTAAAACGGATTTTGAAGAGAATTTGGGTAGAAAGGAATTTGACACTACCTTATTATTTTAACTATAATTTTTTACCTTGAATTCTGATTGATATAATTTTTAAACACTAGAACTTAGACTTCAAGGGTTACAAAAGTGTATTTTCATGAAAATTTCCTGAATTAGCTTTAAACTAGGTGAAATCTAGCCAAAAGTCTAGCCAAAAAGTTTCTAGTGTCCAGACACCCTAGAATCGTCCAGACAGTGGTGCTGAAAACGAAATTTTGTTTTTCATTAGAATTAAAGAGAAACAGAGAGTTGGTACAGTCCATACACCTCACTAAAAATGGCCCCGATCATTTTTTAGGGTTTTCTCCATTTTTTGCCTCATACATACCCTAGGGTCGTGATTTGACATCCTTCTAGCTTCTTTTCACTCCCAACAAGCCTGAAAACTTCTAAGAGTAAGAAAAAGAGGAAGAACAGGGAGCACACACGAAGTATTAATACACAAGGATTGTCAAATACAAGTAGGAAAACACAATCTCTAGATAAGTAGAATTCTCTCTCTTTGTGAGAACATAATTGCTTTCTTGGAAGAATTACTTATTTTTAACTCCTAAATGCCATGTTCTTGATTTCATCAACCCTAGTTCTTGGTTATGTTCAATGTAAAAGTATTTTTGCTGATCTCTTGCATATTTTCTTGAAATTGTTTGATTTTTGCAATTGTGGAAATGTGACTCGTGATTTTATGTGGAAGTTATGAACCTATTTTTTGTTTTGGTGGGTGTGATGAACATGGGTTACTTTCGACTGGGTATCATAGAATGCATAGATGTGTTTCTTACCTCGAGGGATTCGAAGGTGCCCTATCACTCGTGGTGAAATTATTTGGTTCCTGGCGAAGTTCAAAGATTCGCACTATCTGCTCACAGGTATCGAGGATGGGATTGGTATAATATTCTCGGATAGGATTTGTTATTGCCGAGGTGTTGATATGTGTCTTTCCTAGAGTCTTGTATCCTTGCGAGGATGGGTATGTTTGTGTTTAGTGCTTTGAGAATTGTTTCTCTCTTCTATGAACTCTATTGCTTTGTGCGTACACTTGAGATCTAATTAATTGTCCTTATTTTACTTAAAAATTATGTTATGTTATTTTATCAAATAAGACTAACTGGTTTAACCGTTCTAAAACATTGTTTGAGTTTGAGAAGGTTTTTCTACTAAGCTTCTTGCTCATCCTTCATTATTAATATATTTTTCAGACTTTGGATTTTAGGAGGACCTTGAATTAGGTGAGAAGGTTTATTGGGACGTTGAATCGAATCAGCATATGGATCCGGAGTGGATGCTCAGTGATAGTTATTTGTAATTTTTATTTCTAAGTTGAGATTGATGAATTATGATGATGTTTTTTGAATCCATACTACTAGTAGTTAATTGAAATACTTTTATTCGGGTTTTGGATGTAACTCTAATAATTTAATTATGTTGGATTTGGGATTCAGATTCGTTTGATTGTGAATGGATGGTTTGTTATCACTTGTGGATCATTTAGATGCTCTGATGATTGAACGTTGTATAAATAATTAATTCCTATCAAGGGTAGATTTTTGGGCATTACAGAGTTGGTATCAGAATTTAGGAATTAAGTCTTACATGAGAGTTATAGGTTGTGGATTACTCACAAGAGAATAGGTATAGGTTGAAAGAAAATCTATGTTTGAACCTTTTGGGTGTTATAATATGTTTTACAAGTTAAGCATGAATTGGTATTTACGGTTGTACAAATTAACTTTAGCTATATATATAAATTCACGAGTTTAGCTAGTTTAGAACAATTAATGTACTTTTTAGGATTGATATGCTAGATATTTACCTTGCTGTTATAGACTATTTTAGGAACCAGATGGTCTTTAGTTTTCAGTTAGTAAAAAGATGTTAGGCATGAATCCTTAAAGCATTGACTTTAGTCTACAAGGTAAAAGTTTTGCGCTATCCTTGAGATCATTTTATTTATGAGGAAAGGTTATGAGATTGGATTTAATTATCTTGATGGAACATTCAGGTTGGTGATTGTGACTTTTATTGTATTGAAAACCCTACAACTGTATGAGAGTATAAGATCAAAGTATGTGAGGTGAGTAAGGGATGATGAAAGATGATGAGGATTGTTGTTTTACGGTGAAATTTTTTGCGAGTGATATATCTTCCCCCTAACGTGAGTATAATGTTTAAATACGATCAATCGAAGGGATATGTTTTAATAACTACGAACGGGTGTAAAATCTAGGAATAAGGGTAGAAATTGTGGGTATACTTATTAGACGGATTAGATATCGTTCTATACCCATGTACTTGAGGTTACCAGTGTTGGTTTGAAAGTATTATGAAGAATTTATTAAGTTTATTTTAAAAGTGTTAAATTGCTTAGTAAGTCATACGTAGAATACTCATTGAAGACACCGTACTTAAGTAATCTTATTTCAATATGCATTTGGTTCACTATGTAAAACTCGGGTAAAATGAACTTTTTCTGGAAAAGGGTAAAACGGTAATTTGTCACTATAACACGGATTTGAAATCTGTATTTTTCTAGAGCATGGATGATACAACGAACCTCACCGTTGGATTCATATCGCGAAATCTACTTACCCAGACAATTTTAATCGAATTCTAAGATAGTTGAAATTTTCACATTTTTCGAGGCGACGGGTGTAGGGTGACTTCAAAAACGCCCAAAAAATAAAAAATTTTAAAATTTTATTATAATTTAAATAAATTTTATATAAAATATTTGAATTTAAATCGGAGCAAAATTTAATCGTTTCGAAACGAAAACGGACCCAGAAAAAAGGGAAGTGTGTGGCACGACGTGGGCCAGGCGTTAAAATGTATAAATATGGACTAAATATCTGATTTTGGGACATTTCTTTGCTGGTCTAAACGTTGGAAGGAAGAGAAGAAGAAAAACAAGAATCTCTACATTTCTCCCTTCGATTCACAAAGTTCTGTCGGTCGGAATCATTTGGACCAAGAGTTAAAGTTGATAACCGCAATGAGGGCTACGTCTACGTATCAAGAATGAAGAATTTCACCGAAGATCCAAAGAAGGGATTTTGGGAAATCAAGACTTGGAGGTTGGTGTTGGTGTTCTTGAAGGTTCTATCCTTCGTTTTACGCTCTAGGAGATAAGGTTTCCTCCTACTTTGGTTTATTTTCATCCTATGGTGTCCATAGGAAACGGGTGGGCTGTTTTGAGTGTTTTTAACACTTGCCTACTAAAGTTGATTTAATAAAAATGAGTAGGCTCAATTCTAGTGTGAATTGATAGTTAGAAATTGAAAGTTTGTGATTTCTTGGAAGTTTTGATAATTGAGTATGTGGAAATCATTGAATCTGATTTTTTTTGAGTTAGGTAATAAATTTGGGTATTTTATGTGATTACATGATTTGGTGCCTTGAAGGTATTTGATAAAATGCCTATGTGAAATAAAGTGTTATATTGACATAGATTATGTAATAACATGCTTATGTTTGGTTGTTAAGTATAAAATATTGATATATGTTCATTGATATATTGTCATTGTGTTTGATAAATGTAATTATATGCACAAGATATAATTGGTCTTGGTATATTGATATACAGTTAAATTACTCATTTGACATTTATTGCATCTTGGGCATGATAATGGCATCACATTCATGGGCTTTATGCATTGGGTGCATGGTTTAATCAAACACCATAGTTGGTGCTTGATAGGTGGGCTCGGAAAAGTTGGATTGAAGATTCGACTGAGTCGCACGGTTACATGCATGAAAAACTTGTGTCGGGTATAGCAAGAAGGGCTAGATTCTCCCCCGGGTGCAAAACCCAGCTACTTGGTTTACACACTCTCTTGAGGTGAAATTCCAGAAAAATGTGATGGTGTACGGAACCGGTGGTTGTGATACCAAAATCCGTTGCCTAACAAAGACACAAGATTTTGTTTTATAACACACTCATTCAATGGGTAACATCCATCAATGATTTGGTTTTATAAAAACATAACTTTTATTTCAAACAATCATTGGATGAATTTTTGTCAAATGACGGTTCCATTGCACAAGTGCATTGCATTGTGTTGTGGAAGTTGGTGATGACACGGGTTAAAGAGCATGAGTGAGTCTCATCTCATTTCATGGCATGAAATAAAATTCCTATCATTGGATGCATATTCCTGATTGGAATGTTTTGAATTATTGATTGGTTGCATTTGTGAATATTTCATATGCATCTAGATTGAGGAGTAACCTCTATAGGAGATATTCTATTGAGCGTAGCTCACGATATACGGAAAAATATTTCAGGTGGGGGATACACGCCATTGGACGGTGCTTACTCAGGGCCCTAGTGGCGAAGAAAGGCCGACTTGTGGCTTTTAGTCCTTTTTTTGTACTTACTTTTGCAAAGTTAGTTTTGGGTATGTAATGTATTTAAAAAAATTATAATTTTGAATTTGTATTAACTATGTATAATGCATAAATTCATGAAGGCGATGTGGATCAAGCGTTAAAATATATAAATATGGACTAAATATCTGATTTTGGGACATTTCTCTGCTGGGTTCTCTGCTGGTCTGAACGTTGGAAGGAGGAGAAGAAGAAAAACAAAAATCTCTACCTTTTTCCCTTCGATTCATGGAGTTCTATCAGTCGGAATCACATGGACCAAAAGTTAAAGTTGATCACTGCGACGAGGGTTATGTCTACGTATCAAGAACGAAGGATTTCACCGAAGATCCAAAGAGGGGATTTTGAGAAATCAAGACTTAGATGTTGGTGTTGGTGTTCTTGAAGGTTATATCCTTCGTTTTACGCTCCAAGAGATAGGGTTCCCTCCTACTTTGGTTTATTTCCATCCTATGCTATCCATAGGAAATGGGTGGGCTGTTTTGAGTGTTTTTAACACTTGCCTATTATAGTTGGTATAATGGAAATGAGTAGGCTCAATTCTAGTGTGAATTGGTAGTTACAAATTGCTGGTTTGTGATATCTTGGAAGTTTTGATAATTGAGTATGTGAAAATCACTGAATCTGATTTTTTTTTGAGTTAGGTGATAACTTTGGGCATTTGTGAAATAAAATGTGTTATATTGACATAGATTATGTAATAACATGCTTATGTTTGGTTGTTAAGTATAAAATGTTGATATATGTTTAATGATATATTGTCATTGTGTTGGATAAAGGTAATTATATGCACATGATTTAATTGGCCTTGGTATATTAATATACGGTTAAATTGCTCATTTGACATTCATTGCATCTTGGGCATGATAATGACTTCACATTCATGGGCTTTATGCATTAGTGTGGGGGTGTGGGTGCATGGTTTAATCAAACATCATACTTGGTGCTTGATGGGTGGGCTCGGGAAAGTTGGATTGAAGATCCAACTGAGTCGCACGATTACATGCATGGAAAACTTGTGTCAGGTATAGCAAGAAGGGCTAGATTCTCCCTCAGGTGCAAAACCCGGCTACTTGGTTCACACACTCCCCTGAGGTGAAATTCTAGAAAAGTGTGATAATGTACGGAACCGACGGTTGTGATACCAAAATCTGTTGCCCAACAAAGACACAAGATTTATTTTATAAAGCACCCATGCAATGAGTAACATCCATCAATGATTTGGTTTTATAAAAACATAACTTTTATTTCAAACAATCTTTGGATGGATTTTTGTCAAATGACGGTTCCATTGCACAAGTGCGTTGAATTGTGTTGTGGGAGTCGGTGAGGACACGGGTTAAAGAGCATTAGTGAGTCTAATCTCATTTCATGGCATGACATAGAATTCCAATCATTGGATGCATATTCTTGATTGGAATGTTTGGAATTATTGATTGGTTACATTGTGAACATTTCATATGCATTTAGATTGAGGAGTAGCCTTTGTCAGAGATACTCTATTGAGCGTAGCTCACTATATACGGAAAAATATTTCAGGTGGGGGATACACGCCATTGGACGGTGCTTATTCAGGGCCCTAGTGGCGAAGAAAGGCCGACTTGTGGCTTTTAGTCCTTTTTTTGTACTTACTTTTGCAAAGTTAGTTTTGGGTATGTAATGTATTTAAAAAAATTATAATTTTGAATTTGTATTAACTATGTGTAATGCATAAATTCATGATGTGGGAGTATGAATTGATGTATATTGGACCTCAGATGAGTCATGTGATTAAATGTTATTATATGAATATAGATAAATGGACCCGGTGTGGTCAATATTGTATATTAGACCTCGGATGGGTTGTGTGATTGTATAGTGCACATGTTGTGTTTTGGGTAGAGCTCTCCGTACAAAGGAGACTCTGCCCAAATTTCGTTAAATTATAGATCCCGATAAATGAGGCATAATGGCGTGATATCGAGTTACACGATATCCACGGGTATTCCACGGGTTCATGGGTGATCAATGGACCCCCGAATTTTGGGGCGTCACACACTACCCTTAGACCCTCTTAAGTTATTAACAATTAGGAATCTCTTGATTGAAGGCGGATTGATAGTTGCCTTTATACCTATAAATTTTAATTATAAATAGTGGTCAAGGACATGGCTACGAATTTAGAGACATGGAAAAGAAATTTAGGAAGCTTAATTAAATTTTATAGTTACATTTGGCCCTCAATATAATTGGACTAAAGACTATAGATTGTCAAAAGCTCGAGGTCAAATATAGTGGACAATAATTGAAAGAAAGATATTACCCAATACTTGATTTGAACTTTTAACATGGTGTAGAATCTTTAAATGTTATTGGAGTTTCGTTATGGGAATATAGGGATAATCCATCATTAAGATAGATTTGTGGGTAGACTAGAATATCGTTGTTATGAGTAGTGATAATCATAACCTTAAAAAAAAAATTGTGATTAGTTGTGATGATGATTGAAAGAATGTAATTTGAGAAAAAATTAATATCAATACCCATGCAGATTGGCTTTAACTTGAATGGAAAAACTTTATGCAATTTTTGGGATAAAAGACTCATGTTATGCTACTAACTAACAAATCGTTATTATATCGAGGATTATGAATAATTGCTAAGAATTTGATGACTAATGTTGTTAAATTGAAAAAGATTAGCTGAATCATTGGGAGTCTTGTTTTTATTTTAACTAGATATTGCACACGTACATTGCACGTGAATTATTTTTGACAATAATTTTGATTTTATGTTTATCATATCCATATATAGGTTAATTTGTTTGGAACTGGAATATTACGAGAAATTACCTCAAATGTGGTTTTTGTAATTTATGTGTCTTATCTTATAGTTTAACTTTCAAAGTTTGAAGACAATAAATGATCGAACTAATTTGTTATAATTTAATTAGAAATCCTTCAATCTCTTAAGACCATAACAACTAAGAGGTCAAGCGGTCAATTCTTGTCAAACACACGATTTAATTTTGTATGTCGTCCTCTTTTAAGATTCTATTATGTTCTCTTTCAGATTTCTCTTTAACTCTGTAAATACTTTGTTCTTTTATATAGATGCATTATGCTAAACTTATAATAGTGATTTATCGATGCATACTACTTCTGGGTGAATACACAATTTTATATATCAACAATATTTTTTAATGTGAAGTTATCACTTGATATATTGGTGCACATGCACGTGGACAATTTTAATTTATAGTGGTGATGTTATTTTTATCATTATGTTGAAACAACTAAATAAATGTAGAACCACTACATAACCAAAAGGGGACATAGCCTCACCTTAAATGTTTTCAAAAAAAAACTCTTATATATTTGAAATTTTAAGAAATAATTAAAGTATGTGTAATTTATCCATCACCAAGAACACTACAAAGGGTTGTGGTCTAGTTGCAAAGGTGTATTGAATAAATGCATATTTTTTATTATTTTTTTGGCTCAACATTATATTTTTTGATTAAACTGAAATGATCGGCTTGTATGGTAAATAATTATTAGATTATTTGATACTTTTGTGTTGAAATTTTTCACTATATGATAAAATTGAATTAAAATTTAGTTGTACTTGAGTGATTATGTGATGAAAATAGACTATAAATTATTAATTATTTGATAAATTGATCAACACTGAATTAATTGTTTTGATTTTATTAAAAATAGATAATATTCAAAAACATTTGTGTGGAAATCAATTAATATAGGTCATATACACAACTAAAAAATTGGCATTAACGACAACTTATTGAATGATCTTGTGAAATAAACTTATGGTTTGATCCTTGTTTAGATACCATTGTGTAAGTCCCTTTTTATTCCCTCATATTATATGATAAATTGTAACTATGTGTACGAATCCAGCTAATAAGTTTTCAGATATCTACATATATAGCTTATGATCTGGATGTGTGCAAATCTAGGTAACATACATTCTTCAAAACCTGTTGTGGCACAATTTTCTAGAAAACATACTTGGTAGAGTTTATGATCATTGGCTACATGAATCAGGATGATACAGACTTTGCGAGAGAGAAGTTTGATAAAATTACCACAAAATATATTATATTTTTATAATAGAACACAAGATAATATGATAATCCAATAAATCATCATAATATACCTTCAAATATAGAATTGGTTGCAAATACAACTATGATCAAGAGTGAGCTATAGCTTTAAGTTTCATATAAATCGATAGACAAAAGTCGTACATGTTTTAGCTACAAAAGCTTGTTTCTTCTACACCATTTTGTATGATTGATTAGAATTTTGGGAATTGGAAGAGACAAAAACTAACTCAAGCTTATATCTGAGCAATTTTCTAGGGCTAACTTATCTCTAGTTGAAGAAATTTAATTCTAGATTCACTGTTAGATTTATCTAAATATATAAGATAGTAGTAACCGATGAAAAGTTCAAAAGTCGGGTTTTTAAGGTGCTTGTATCCGTATAAACTTCATAAGTCATTGTTATAATTGGTCTTAATCGAGTTGATAAATAATGTTGAGAAATCAAGATTGATCTAAAAGTATGAATTTAGATACGCTAGAGTTATGAAGAGAATTGTAAGGTTTATTGACCTGAGCTCAATATTGGGGACTGAAAGCAAATATCTTGAAGATATAACTTAACCCTTAGCCCAAGTGGTATATTTGGTAAATTATTAAAATTTCATTTGGAGGGGAAATATGGATTGTTAGTGTATACATTTAGGAAGGTATAATCGAAGGACATGTATGGCTAAGTTTTAATTGTACATTTTGGAAAAATCTGACATATCTTCACAAACCTTTTGAATCTATGAGAATTCTTATCTTGTGGCTAATTTTAACTTGTGAATTGGTGGATTATAATTTATATCAAAATGAATAGAAAACCATATGATTATATTTAATCTCATTGGGATTAACCATTAATTATGGTCACACGGATGAATGTAAAGAGTATAAGCTTGGGTATGTGTCTAGTTTGATGATTATAACTATTGGAAAATTCATGATTTCCATTGGACCATCAAGACTTATGATTCTCCATAAGATTGGATATGTACAAATAAAAATCTATTGGGGATATTATTTATTAGAATAGAGACGGGAGTTTTCTAAAATTATTGTACGATTTTTAATTGTGTGGAATGTTGCTAAGGTTAAATGCTAGTGCTTGAATTGAAATGAGAAGAGTGTGGTTTTACATCGATGAGTATCATTGGGCTCCCTGGTGGAAATTTGGTGAACAAATTCATGCATGGCTTAGGACACATCGTATCATGACTCATGCCATGTTGGGAGGTGTGCACTAGGTGGTAAAATGTAATGTAACTGTCTGGATGCTGCACTAAAAATGGTCTATATTAGTTTTTAAGATTTTCTTCGTTTTTTCACCTTATAAATACCATAGAGCTGCAATTTAACATCCTTTTACTGTTTTTTCACTTCCAACAATCCTAGGAACTTCTAAGAGCAAGAAAAAGAGGAAGAACGGGGGGCACACACGAATGATTAACTCACAGGAATTGTGTCAAATACATGTAGAAACACACAATCTTTGAATTAAAGGTTGGATTCTTTCTCAAACTCACTCATTGAGAATTGGGACTGTATATGTAGGGCTTTTTCATCTCTATTATGATATAAATATTGGGTCTATGTGGTTTTAACATTAATTTGATTCGAGGTTTCATTTATTGAACAAAATACATGATTTGTTAAAAGATTTACTCGTTTTGATGATGTAACCCTAGTCTTGATGTGCAAAACGATAGTATGATAGGTAAACGATGCTTTAGTACTCTTTGTGAGAACATAATCGATTTCTTGGAAGAATTATCTATTTTTAACTCCTAAACACCATGTTCTTGATTTCATAAACTCTTGTTCTTGGTTATGTTCAACATAAAAGTGTTTTAGGGGGATCTCTTACATATTTTCTTGAAATTGTTCTATTTTGGCAATTGTGAAAGTGTGGCTCGTGATTTTATGTGGAAATTATGAAACTATCTCTTGTATTGATGGATGTGATGAACATGGGTTACCTTGGACAGGGTATCATAGAGTACATAGATGCATTTCTTACCCCGAGGGGTTTGAAGGTTCTGCATCACTTGTAGTGGAATTGCTTGATTCCTAGCGAGATTCAAGAATTCTCACTATCGCTTACGGGTATCGAGACTAGGGGCTAGTATACTATTTATGAGTTGAATTCGTCATTGTCAATGCGTCGGTATACGTCATTCCTAAATTGTTTTATTCTTGCAAGGATTGGAGATGTGTGAGTATGTGTCAGGATATTCTAGAAGTTTATGCATACTAAGTTTAAACTGCATACATGAGATATATTTGTGGAAAACAACTAGTGCTTTGAGAATCGTTTCTCTCTTCTATGAACTTTACTGCTTTGTACGTACACTTGAGATCCAATTAATTGTCTTTATTTTACTTTAAAATTATGTTATGTTATTTTATCAAATGAGAATTACTATTTTCCTACTAGGCTTCTTACTCATCTTACATTAATATATTTTTTAGACTTCGCCTTTTAATAAGACCTTGAATTAGCTGAGCAGGTTGATTGGATTTGGGAGTGGATGCTCAATAATAGTTATTTGTAATTTATATTTCTAAGTTGATATTGATGGTTTAGGATGATTTTTTTTTTCAATTAATATTGCTAGTATAGTTGAAATACTTTTATTTGGGTTTTGGATGTAACTCTGATAATTTAATTATATTGGTTGAGATTTAGATTCCTTTGATTATGAATGGATGGATTGGTATCACTTGTGGATTATTTAGATGCTCTCATGATTGAATGTTTTGTGTAGATAGTTCATGCCAATTCAAGATTGATTTTGGGGTGTTACAATTTACAACTTCAGAGAGGTCTTAGGTAAGGAGACCCACATTCGCTCAACCTCTTATTACTACGCTCAAAGGCTCTTTCAGCTCTTATATTATTTCTCAATAGCATTAGTGTTTCTTTAATATTTTCACAAAGATCATGGGTTCCACCTGCAAGTCATGAAGATTGGGTTGTCTTCACATTGTTTAAAGTCTAAAGTAGGTATTAATGAAAATGTTATTTGAACTTAATTTTTGGATTTAATTTAATGTAATTATTGGATTAAAATTGGGCTTCATTTAATATTTGAACTCACGACTAATCTAATGGTTGTATTAAATTAAATCTCTATAGCATTACTTAGGTATGAAAGTGTAAATAGGAAAAAAAAAGTGTAAATAGGAATGTAACAATCATACTATCTCATCACTGCCACGTTATATCAATGACCAATTATAAATCAACAAATAAAAAAACATAAACTCATTAATTTCATATAATAGTTATTAATTATGGAAGTTATCGTGTTATAGTGGTGGAATTTAGTCCTATATGTTATTTATAATTATTAGCAACACTACATAAAGATGATAATTAGAGAGACTTTAGGCGGTTCTACATCCCTCAAACTGACACGTGGAAAAATGGAACTGTTGTGATGCCCAAAAGGCGTGCTGAGGAGGTAAGTTGAGATATGATGCCTCGGAGGAGCCGAGTAAGACGGCTGACACCGCATTTAATATGATGTGACCGCTCATTTATGGCGGAATGAGTGATGGTGACAAGGCCATTAATGAGCACCTGCATTCTGAGAGTCTAGGCCTACTGTCATGATGGCTAAGCATTAATGGCTACTATACCGAATATATACATTCGGCTCTCCCCGAGGAATTGTTCCCCCGAGTATTCAATGCTTAGTTATAGGTATCAGATGTCGATCTGAGGGATGTGGATACTTGGGAGCAGGCATAAATGCTCGGCATGATGCCGAGCACTCATCCTGTCAATCCTAGCATTGAGTAGGAGAAGACTTGAGTGGAGAACACTCATTACGCAAGGGGTGGTGTGTCAGACATTAAATGTCCAGATGGGACTTGAGGTCTTGGGCACTCATTGCTAATTCAGGTATAAATACTCTTCAGAAAAGTGAACAAAGGTACGCAGCATTGAACCAGAACAAAAGATTCATTAAGCTTGAACCTCCAATCTGACACTGACTTAAGCTTTGGAGGGGATAAGCCGGGTGTTGACATGGAACCCTTTTTTTTCTGACCCTGTGACTGTTGCAGGTGCACCAGGCTAAAGGTCGATATCTCAAACTGCTGCAGGACTTATCCCGTGTAATTTGGCACTGTTTGTGGGAAATCAAGCATCTTTTCCTATGACGATCGTCTGATAGTCAACACTCGATCTCAGGGTGAAGGACGAGCAAGTGTGCATGTAAGGAATGTAGAGGCTATTCGATTTCTAATGGTCCTAGAACCAAGCCCCTTGAGCCAGTCAGGCGGAGGGGAGCACTCCTCACAACGAACGCTCCCTGTGGATCAAGGCCTTAGAAGGCACGACTTCGTAGCTCGTGATATCGTTGAGATGGTGGAGAAACGGATGGGGCTAACAAATTAAGCAACTTGAGAAGGAGAATGCCAAGGTTCGGTGACAACTTGACTATTTTGAGTAGTCAGCGAGTGCGAGTGGGCAGAGTCGCGAGCGAAAAGACCGGAGCCTCAGCAGAAACTACTCCTGGGGTCCCAAGCAAAAGGCCCCCAGGAAAGGCTGGCTTGGCGCTTGCTCAAGGAGCGTGACCGTCAAAGCGACTGGTCGGTCCCCAAAGGGAAATCAGAATCGGGCCAAAAGACGAGCCTATCTCAGTGGGACCTCCGTCATGGAATGCTAGAGGTCACCGAAGTAGCCGAGTCCCAAGTAGAGTCCACACCTAGGGAGCCAAGAGAAGGGAGGTCTCGAAGGGATCCTCGGGTATGACTCGGCACACATCGGAAGCTCGAGCCCGAGGGTGATGCCGATGAAATCATTTCCCTATTTGTTCGAGCTATCAGGGAGACCGAAATGCCGAAAAAATTTACTGTCCCACGGTTCAAAATCTATGTTAGAAGGACAGATCTCGAGGGTCTCTTGCAACAGTACAAACAGTTGATGTCCATCTATGACACTGATCAACAGGTGTTGTGCCGAGTGTTTCCCATGAGCTTGGGGGACACGGGCATGAAGTGGTACGAGAATCTGGCCCCTAAGAGCGATAAATCCTAGAAACAATTGATGGAGCTCTTTATAGCTCGATTCATCACCAGCAATAAGAAGCCAAAGGACATCAGTGCCCTACTGACACTTAGACGAAAGGAGGGAAAGTCCCTTCGGCATCCGATACTGGGAGGAGGTTAACGAGGTGGAAGCTTGTTCGGAAGCAATGGCCGTAGCATCATTTAGTCTAGGGCTGTCTTGGGATATTGATCTATACAAATCACTGACCAAGAAAGCTCTGGAGGACATAAAGGACTTGATGGCCTAGATTAACAAGTATGCCCGAGTGGAGGAAGAATCCAGCATGTACGAGAACAAAGTCCTGGCGCCGAGAAAAAGGGAAAAGGAACAACCAACCCGGAGGGGGGGCACCCGTTCAACCCCCAAATCACTTGTCCTTCTAGGGACCGAACACGGTCTTTAAAGAGCCCATTTACAAGATGCTGCACAAGATAAAAGACAAGCCCTACTTTAAATGGCCCCCTTAGATGCAAGGAGACCCGTCTATGAGGGATTCAACTTCCCGTTATTCTTATCATAAGGATATAGGCCATTTGATGGAGGATTGCAGGGTATATAAATCCTTCCTTGAGCAGTAGATACGAGATAGACATCTTGGGGAATTTATCGATAGACGGGCTCCCGGGGGATCGGCGAGGAAAGGAACTGAGGTGTCTGGTGAGATGGCACCCGTGATTGATATCATACATGCCTGCACCAAGGAAAGGCCGACATATAATTCCCTCTGTGCCAAGCTGCAGAAGATCTCTCAAGGGGTAAGGGTGGAAGAGAGGGGTGATGAGCAACCCCCCAAGAAGCCACGATGCAGCGTCGAGGCTATTCAATTTTTTGGCGCCGACCTCGACGGGATAGTCCTCCCCTATGAAGATGCATTGGTGATCACTTTACGGGTCGACAAATTTGATGTCAAGAGAATCTTGGTAGACTCAGGCAGCTCTTCGGAGGTAATGTATAACCACCTCTTCCACCAAATGGGGTTCTCACAAGGAGATCTGGAACCTGTAAAGACCCCCCTCATAGGCTTTAATGGTTCCAACGCCCTCCCCCTTAGGAAGATCACTCTTATGGTACGTGCGGGGATTGTCACTATCCTAGTTGAATTCGTGGTAATAGACTTCGACTCTCCATATAATGCTATTATGGGCAGGGCATGGTTGCATGCGATGAAGGCGATCCACTCATCCTATCATCAGAAGGTCAAGTTCCCTACCCCGTAGGGCATAATGGAAATTCGAGGTGATCAGGCATCGGCGAAAAGTTGTCTCTACGCCGCAGTGAAGACTGGAATTAACAGGCGAAATCAAAAGCGTGATCCTGAAGCAATGGTTGCCAAATAGCAATCACAATTCGGTCGGCTTGGGGTGGAAGAACCCATAACGCAATCGGTCGACCGGTCTACTAAAGCCTTGGTTAAAGTTCTCCTAGGCCCAGATAGCGATGAGAAGTACTTTTTAATAGGGAAGTCACTCAATAATGCCAAGAAGACTAACATGGCCTCGTTCCTAAGATAGAACTCCGATGTCTTTGCGTGGACCCAGGCTGAGATGACAGGGATAAGCACCAAGGTGATGACCCATCGGCTCCATATGGACCCATCACTTAAACCCGTTAGGCAGAAGGCTCGGAGGACTGCCCCTCACCATGCGAAGGCCGTGGATGAAGAGGTGGACAAGTTGTTGGGGGCCGATTCTATCAAGGAAGTACAGTTTCTCTAGTGGTTGTCCAACATGGTGTGTACCAAGAAGAAAGAGAGAAAGTGGCAAGTATGTGTGGATTTCATGGACTTGAACAAGGCGTGCCCCTAGGACGAGTATCCTTTGCCAAAGGTTGATCAACTGGTGGATGCAACTATCAACCACAAATGAATCACCTTTATGGATGCTCAAACGAGGTATCACCAGATTCTTTTACATGAATCGGATCAAGAGAAAATGACATTCGTTACTCCCCGTGGGATCTACTGCTACACGGTGATACTCTTTGGGTTGAAGAATGTAGGGGCGACTTACCAACGCTTGATGAATAAGATTTTCAAACGGCAACTTGGTGAAACTATGGAGGTGTATATTGATGATATGTTGGTCAAGAGTAAAGAGAGCGCCGACCATCTTCATGATCTCAGGACGACGTTTGCCATCCTTCAGAGCTATGGTCTGAAGCTGAATGCCTCAAAATGCACTTTTAGGGTGAGCTCGGGAAAATTTCTGGGATATTTGGTTACTCACAAGGGTATTGAGGCAAACCCTGAGCAGATACAAGCAGTACAGAATGTCCGAGCGTCGAGAACTGCCAAGGACATCCAGAAACTGACTGTGATATTAGTAGCCCTTAACCGATTTATTTCCAAGTCTTCTGATAAATGCAAACCATTTTTTACCAAGTTGAAGGGGCAGATAAAGGAACCTGGGATGAGGAATGTGGCCGAGCTCTCGAAGGGATCAAGGAATACTTAAGATATCCTCCGACCTTGTCTGTCACGAAGGCAGGAGAGGTGCTCAACCTTTACTTATCGGTGTCTGAAAGGGCCGTGAGTGGAGCACTGGTCAGGGAAGGTGAAGGAGCACAAAGGCCCGTTTACTTTGTGAGCAAGACTTTGCTCGATGCCGAGACTAGGTACTCACCAATGGAGAAATTGGTTCTGGCATTAGTAGTCTCGGCGAGGAAACTTAGACACTATTTTCAGGCTCACAACATAGAAGTCTTGACCTCTCAAGCCGATCCTTCACAGGGCCGATATGTCAGGAAGGGTCGCCAAATGTGTTGTGGAGCTTGGGGAGTTCGAGATTAGGTACAAACTGCGCACTTCGATAAAAAGGCAGATCCTTGCAGACTTCATTATCGAGTTCTCTGCGTCCAAGCCTCCACAAGAGACCTGAGCTCTAGATGATGATGTTTGGGACCTTCATGTTGATGGATCCTCGAACGCAAGGGGGCAGAGATAGGTGTAGTACCTGCTAATTTAGGAGGCTCCGTCATAGAAAGGGCAATTAGATTAATGTTCAAGGCATCCAATAATGAGGCCGAGTATGAGGTGTTGTTGGCAGGACTCGATATTGCATACTCGATCGAGATCAAGCACCTTCAGGTCTTTTGCGATTCCCAGCTGGTCGTGAACCAGGTTAATGGGGATTTCGAAGTCTGGGATAGCAAAATGAAGGCACACCATCAGAAGGCAAAATCCAAAATAGAGAAGTTAGAAAAAGTGGATGTTTCTCAGGTCCCTAGAGATCAAAACACTCATGCCCACACATTGGCATGTCTAGCTTGGGCATTGGCCTCGGAGGTAACTCGGCGCATCATTATTGAGAACCGGGAGAGTCCAAGTAAAGAAGAAACAAGAGCCGAACAAGTGCTGCCGACTCAGGTACAAGCGCCCTTGGGATGGATGAACCCCATTATTGTATACCTGACGGAAGGGGTGCTCCCCGAGGACATCAAAGAGGCTAGGAAGATCAAACTCAAGGCTCCCAGATTCTGGATGCCACCCAATCGTCAATTATACAGGAAGTTATTTTCAGGACCACTTTTGCTCTGTGTTCCCGAAGATAAAGTGGAACCTTTGCTATATGAAATCCACGAGGGTGTATGTGGGAGCCACACAGGGGAGGTCTCTCACACACCGTGCAATGACGCAAGGATATTGGTGGCCATACATGCAGAAAGACACCAAGAGCTATGTTCGAAAGTGTGACAAATGTCAAAAGTTTGCCCCCATTATCCGACAACCAGCAGGAGATTTGAACTTACTAACGAGTCCTTGGTCGTTCTCTTAGTGGGGGGTGGACATTGTCGGACCTCTCCCGAGGGCCTCGCTAGACAAAAAATTCCTGCTGGTGACAACCGATTATTTCACCAAATGGATCGAGGCCGAGCCCCTAAGCTGTATTCGAGATGTGGAAATGAAGAAGTTTGTATAGCAGAACATTATCACTCGATTTGGAATCCCTCAGGCTATTATCTATGATAACGGGACTCAATTCAACAGTGGTCCACTTAGAGAGTTCTGTTCGGGGTTTGGAATACGTAATTACTATTCTACGCGAGCTTATCCCCAAAGTAATGGACAAGTAGAGGTTTCCAACAAAACTATGCTGGCAGGAATCAAGAAGAGACTCAAGGAGGCAAAGTGGTGATGGATCAAGGAATTACTTAACATGCTATGGGCCTATAGAACCACGCCGAGGACATCTACAAGAGAAACTCCATACGTCTTAACGTATGAGATTGAAGTTGTCATCCCATTGGAAGTGAGACTTCCAACAGTACGAAGCCAAGCCTTTGAGTTGGGAAACAATGATCAAATGCTTGCCAGGGATCTCAATTTAGCTTAAGAAAGGAGGGCATTGGTGTCCATCAGATTGGCAAGATACTTAGGGGAATTGTCGAGACAACACTAGAACAAGGTCCGAACGAGAAATTTTCAAATGGGAGATTTGGTGTTACCTAAAGTGGTTGGCAACGCTCGAGATCCCACTGAGGGAAAGTTGGGTCCTAATTGGGAGGGCCCTTACAAAATAATCTCTGCGGAGGGCACGGGTGCATATAGGTTGCAAAATATGGACGGTAATGATGTAGTCCGACAATAGAATGTATCGAATTTGAAAAAATATTACTACTAAATTGGACTTTAGACTACATGATTGTATTAACATCAGCCAGGTGCTCGGTCAATTCGGGTACGGCCCCGAGGGGTGTAACACTCTACCCTTGGAGCAACACCTTCAAAATTAACACGAGCCAAGTGCTCGGTCGTTAGGGGTAAGGCTCTGAGGGGTGTAAGACTCCACCCTTGAAGCAACACCTTTAAAATTAACACGAGTCAAGCGCTCGGTTGTTAGGGGTACGGCCCCGAGGGATGTAAAACTTCACCCTTGGAGCAACCCCTTCAAAATTAACACGAGTCAAGCGCTCGGTTGTTAGGGGTATGGCCCCAAGGGGTGTAAGACTCCACCCTTGGAGCAACGTCTTCAAAATTAACACTAGCTACGCGCTCGGTCATTAGGGGCACAACCCCGAGGGGTGTAAGACTCCACCCTTGGAGCAACGCCTTTAAAATTAACACGAGCTAGGCGCTCAGTCATTAGGGGTGCGACTCTGAGGGGTGTAAGTCTCCACCCTTGGAATAACGCCTTCAAAATTAACACGAGTCAGATACTCAGTCGTTAGGGGTACGGCCCTAAGGGGTGTAAGACTCCACCCTTATTAACGAGCCATTTGCTCGGTCGTGACTGACTTAGTTCTTTATTTTATATAACTTCTGGAGGTCATTACTAACTTATAAATCCAAAGCGGTTTCCTAGAGATTAGGTGGTATAATCTTTGAGCAATTAATAAGAGAAGGAAGGAAAAAGCCCATACATGGACGACGAAATTTCATTAGAAGATAAAAAGGGGCTTTACATCCCTGAAGCATATAAAAATGATAAAAACACAAGTTACAAAAGCACAAAAGCACAGAAGTTGCAAAAATGGGCACAAGCAGGACAGCTAAGGATCCCCGGGACCTTGGCTTGCGGACTTCTCACCACCTTCATTTTTGCCAAGGGGACCATGTTGATGCCTTAACGACTCTCCCACCCCAAGTATCTCATCTAGCTCAGTGTCATACACCCCAGTGATGATTGGGGGTGGGGGAGGAGGGAGATCATAACTTTGTTCAGTGGAGGGTAAAGTCGGGAGAGTAGGAGAAGGCTGATCAGAACCATCACTAAGTGTGATGGGTTCATTTTTGCCCTTGGTCCAAACTTGACCAGGCTCAGATTGAGTCTACTCCTCTGGAAGAGCCTCCTCTATAGGCTCCCCGAGGAGGCTGTACATCTGAAACAAATTCGAGTCGGGTTTAACAAAGGCGACGTGTAAAGCGACATCCCAGCCTTCCTTATAAGCTTTTTGCTTTGCCTCCTCAAAAGTGAGGACCATTTGATCTTGAGTGGTCAACCACACTCTTTGGCACTCTTGTTACAACCTCTCCTGTTCCCCCATCTTTTCTGTAGTTAAGGCATTTACCTTGGCGGTCAACTCGTTGGTGACGGCCCCGAAGTCTTGTAGCTTGACCTTGGCGAAGGAGACCCGAAGCTCGTATTCCTTAACCTTCTTTACCAGCTCAGCCTCACCCATCTTCACCTTCTCGACGTCGGCAGCAAGACCGTTACTTTGGCGGATGAGCTCGGCGATATGTCAGGTCTGATCAGCAATGGTCTTCTCCACCGCTTTGATGTGTTTGTCTTTGGCGGCAAGGGCCCGCTCAGCATTTCTCGCTTCCTGCTTGTACCCCCAGAAGCATTCAATAATAACCCTCATCTACTAGCAGGCCTGTGAATGGGAAAGACTTGGGTTAGAGATAGTCACAAAGGCCGAGTAAAACAAAGCTAAGAATGACCCCACTTACCATCAAGTCGCTTTGAATGGTGCTTTGAAGGAGCCTGTTGTCCTCAAAGACTTGATGCACGGTCATGTTAGCCTTAAATTATAGAGTCCTCGTGACGAAAAATGCCACATCGGGGGACTGAAGGATCTAATCCACCTCCAGCATCGGGCAACCCCTCCTGGTCTTTGCTCAAGCCACCCACTCAACAGAGGTGACTGGGCCTAGGGCGTCCACTTGGCATTTCTATCGGCGCTCTTCAACCACCTTAGGCTGTCGGCCCCTCCTATCTCTTTGTCGATCCCTCGAGGGGGGAACTTGGTGACTTGGAGCCTTGTCCTGTGGCGGGACAATCGGGTCCCCGGACGGTTGGGGACGTGGTGGTTCCTTCCTTGGAGATGCCGGCGACAAAATGATCGGGGCGACAATTCATGGCCCGACAAGTCTCGAAAGCCTTGCTCTCCTCGCCTCCATTGCGGCCTCCATTGTGGCGGCGGTGATAAGAGGAGGGTTGAACATGTCTTCTGGTGATGGCGTGTGCTCGGAGTCACGATCGGAGTCTATTTCAAGGTTTTCTTCCTCCTTTTCTCCCAACGAAGATTGATCATCCGACACCGAATGGTCAAAAGGTGGAGGGATTTGAGAGAAGTGGGAATAAGTCGGTACATAGCCGAGAAGTGCATGCGCTGCTTGGTCCACCAGGTCGTGGGACCAAACCTTTAGTAAGTTTGCAAATCTAACTTAGGACCGAAGTGGTTGAGCAGCATCTCGCTGATAACCCTCTGCAAAGATAAAACAAAGGTTAGCAGTGATGAGGAAAGGGTACTGTGTGTATCCCAAAAATATATGCAACACACCTTCATCCTTCAGCACCTTGGGGCAGTACAATCCATCATAATTGGGCCCTTCTCCCTTCTCCCAACTTCCGCCGAGTATGATTAGATCGTCCACATACCCCTTATCCGAGTCGGGCATGTGGGTCACCAGATACATTGAGGTATCTCGGGCTTGGAGATAGTACCTGTCCCCTGCTACTAATCTTAAATTGTAGCAAAATAAGATCTCGTATATCCCGAGGTTAACCCCAAGCCTAGCATTGAGGGAAACCACTCCCATCACTATGCTAAAGAAGTTAACACCACATTGGAGGGGGAAAAGCCTTAGTTGCATCAACATTCTGAGTACCAGGGGTGAAGGGGAAAGGTCAACCCCCCTTCTATGATGGCTTTTGTCCAGAAAGGCATCATCTTAGTATATCCTAGGTCCCTTCTATAATAGAGGGGGTTGAAGGGAAAAGTTAAATTACACTCAGGGATCCGGTATCTGGCTCTAAAAGCATCTATGTTTTCCTCATTAACCTCAGTCCTCCTTGGTTTGTGGTTGGCCCTAGTCCTGGCAGGTTCTCCCTCCCCTATTCTTTGGGTTTTAGCCATTGGTGGATTCTAAGGAGAAGAAATGTAGAAGAAGTAAGAAAGGGACTCAACAAGAGAGAGGTACTTATAGGTGAGGGATCTCCAAGAAAAATGCTCGGGAGTTGAAGGAAGAATGCTTAGGAGTTGAGAAAAGAGTGCCCTGAAGTTGATTGCTGAGGAAGAATTCGGAGTGCAAAAGTTCTGAAAAGGCTCAGGCATCCCCAATTTATACCCTCTTGAGGAGCAGGAATCGAAAATTTGAGACATTATGAGGGGATTTGAAAAAGGCGGCACCAGACATGCAAGTAACTGCCACTATTTATGAGGCGCGTCTTCTGAACGTCTATTCTCTTTACGCCACCTGTCCCAAGCCGCAAAAAGAATGGAGGTTGAGGGGTAGTTGGAGAGACTTTAGGCGGTCTTACAGCCCCTAGATTGACACGTGAAAAAACGGAGCCGTTGTGATGCCCAAATGGTGTGCCCAGGAGGTAAGCTAAGATATGATGCCTCGGAGGAGCCGAGTACGACGGCTGACACGGCATTTAATACGATGTGACCGCTCATTTATGGTAGAATGAGTGATGGTGACAAGGCCATTAATGAGCACCTGCGAGCGCCTACATTCTGAGAGTGTAGGTCTACTATCATGATGGCTAGACATTGATGGCTACTATACCACATATATACATTCGGCTCTCCCCGAGGAACTATTCCCCCGAGTATTCAATGCTCAGTTGCGGGTGTCAGATGCCGATCTGAGGAATGTGGATACTCGAGAACAGGCATATATGCTCGGCATGAAGCCAAGCACTCATCCTGTCAATCCTAGCATTGAGTAGGAGAAGACTTGAGTGGAGAACACTCATTGCGGAAGGGATGGTGTGTCAAACATTAAATGTCTAGATGAGACTTGAGGTCTTGGACACTCATTGCTAATTCAGGTATAAATACTCTTCAGAAAAGTGAACAAAGGTACGCAACATTGAACCAGAACAAAAAGATTCATTAAGCTTGAACCTCCAATCTGACACTGATTTAAGCTTTGGAGGGGATAAACCGGGTGTTGGCCTAGCCCCCCTTTTTTTTTACCCGGTGACTATTGCAGGTTCACCAGGCTGAAGGTCGCTATCTCAAACTATTTCAGAAATTATCCCATACAATAATGTAGTGTAACTGTTATACATTAAATATTTTCTGCTAAAGTTGATTGCGTTGTTGAATGCTTACAGACCATGTCTTTGTTTTCAATCTTGAAATAGAAACAGAAGACGGATATGCACATCTCAAGTGACCACATTTTTCTTGTCATTTTATACACATGGTGAGTGACAATGTAATACAACGACAAACTTGCTGAAAATGACATCCCTTGCTTATTAAGGCATAGAATGAGGATAGAGAGTTTCCCTCCTATACAAGAGCAAATGAGCAATGCTATCACAATATAATTTAGGGATAAAATACATGGTGATCAATAAAGTTAATAGTAAAATGCATTTAATGAAGTAATGAGTTTTATCATTAAATTCATTTCCTTATCATCCATTTGTCACAATTCATTATGTCTCTCAATTTTAAAATAATCACTCATAAATTACCGACATTAATTGAACCCAAATTTTACATAACCAAGAAACTTAAACTTCATTTGTACCGACTGATGCCTCATTACTCGGTCAACCACACGTGAACCAGCTCATGTTTGTTAATTCAATATCCGATTAGGTCCCACTGATAAATTTTTAGGGTCTCTAGGTACATCTCACTTGACTAAGTTCAACGGTGTATTATCGAAAATGATTGAAATTGAGAGGATCCAAATTCATGAAAACAATGGCAAAGAAATTGGTGAACCAGTCTGACATGGATATCTGGCATTGTTCTATCAAGAATACTAACATCTCAGAACATATACTACCATAATAACATGAAAATAATAAAAAAATAATAATTTAAGTACCTGAAGGTCAAGTGGCTTCAAAATGGCTACATAATCTGACAGATTGAAAGCTCCAAGCAGTTGTAAAGCCTCTTGAATAACGGCCTTCAGGTCGAATCTATCATCCTTGCTACGTCCAAAGAGCATCCTATAGGTCATATCCTCAATCAGTCCTGCTACTTTCTCACTTACATTCACCACCTCACGCGCTGCCGCCACCGCCTTCAGTGACTTCACCAACAACCCAAGCTCCTCCCTTCTCATCCCAGCAAGTGACTCAACCTTGGTGGCGCTGAGAAGCTCCAGTGTACAAAACTTCCTCACGTTTCTCCAGTACGGACCATACTGAGTGAAAGCCATGCCTTTAGTGCCATAAGACATGACCTCTGCCCCCTGGACTTTCGGCCGGCTGGCAAAAACCGTGTCGTGGGTCTTGAGGAAGATCTCAGCCGCGGCCGGCGATGAGACAATGATAGTGGGCACGTGGCCTAGCCGGAGGGACATTATAGGGCCATACTTTTTGGACATCTCATGGAGGCTGCGGTGGGGGAGGTTGCCCAGCATATGGAGGTTTCCGATGACGGGCAAGCCTCGGGGACCTGGTGGAAGTCGACGGCCATTTTTTCCACTTGTGGACGGTGAGACGATCCGCCGGAGATATATGAAGGACCATAAGGCTGCAAGGAGGAGAGAAAAAATGGCAAGAGGGGAAGGTGACATTATTTGTGGTTGGGGTGTGTCCAATAGAGAGTGCTAGGGTGAATTATTTTATGCTGGGAGTCTAAGACATGTGCATTAAGTACTCTCCATGTTGTGTTGCAGCTAGGGCCATGGTTGATAGGAGTTGTGCATTAAGTGGGTGTTAGATCGCCGGGGACGATTGGGTTGGATTGGATTTGAATCCAAATTAAATTCAATCCAATGCAAAGTTGTCTGGACTAACTTAAATCCAATCAAGACCATCCAATGCAATATTTCATTTTTATAGAAATAATAGAAACTGTGGGTCTTATGCACATGTCCAACTCAATTTAAATGAAATGACCATTGCACCTTTTGTAAAAAAATTTAATCCAATCCAATACCAAATTTGGATGGTTAGGTATGGTGGGTAAACTTAGTTTGGATAAGTACATTTTTGGAAATAATGAATAAAATATTATTAAGTTATACTTTAAAAAAAAAATCAGAAAAATTTTATTCCAGAAACAAATCAATTACAAGAATCAACTGAGTTAGGTCCAAGTGCCAATCTCAATACAATCAATCAATAAAACCTCAATCACTCCACCCAAGCTTGTACAGTTACTACATCACCTACCCCTCTCAAATGACCTGAACAGACAAAGGTCAAATCTCTTAAACCAGCTGCAACAAAAAATAGACTGGCCGCATAAGCAGTAGCAAAACAAACTGCTGCAAAGCCAAAATTCAACCCTTATCGTCAAAGACCACCACTCTCTTGGTTCTTAACACAGGCAACTTCCTTAAATCCTGCATCAAAACCATCTTCACAGCACTAGTAAGCTTCACAGAATCAGAAAAATCCACAGAAACCCTATCCTACACAGCCTGATGAGCCAATCTGTCAGCAACATTGTTTGCTTCTCTGTACACATGCTCCATCTGAAAGTTCACTTGACTCAGCAAGGCTCTAATCTGCTTTGAAAAATTCAGAAAAGACCAAGCACAACCACACCTACCCAAGATAGAATTCACTAATACCAAAGAATCAGACTCGATCAGTATATTATCAATAGTTTAAATATTTGTAATATTTTAATAACGTTTGATCCGTTGGTTTAAAAACACAAAATCAAACAAAGTTTATTTTCTGTATTAATGTTACACCACACACTATGTGACAACAATACTCAATATTACCGTGTTATGTTTCAAACCAAACAACACATTGTGATCATCACATATCATATTTACAAATCATGAATGCAATAGAATATTATACAATAGTCGAAATAATGTAATTATATAGATATAGTTGTGTTGCCTTATACATACCACCCCCAACCAACAAAAAAAATCTACAAAAATTAACCTACAAAAAAATTCAACATAAATTACAGCTTCCAACACCTCGCCATTGTTGGACCAAAACAGTTTTTTAAGTGTAAAAACTGAGTTTTTGGTCAACTTTGAGCTTAAATTAAAGAGGGATCCGATTGTTATTTTAAATAAAAATTTGTGGGTTCATATTCTATTCCGTGAGGAGAATAATGTAGTATATTTACTTGCTCAAATCAAGTAAGAAATGAATGAGAAAATAGCTCCAAAGTGACTCTCTTGAAATGTACAAATAAAGGAAGTGCAATGTGGGATATGACATCAATCCCACATTGGTTGAGGAAGAAATTAAACATGGGCATATATAGGTCAAGATTGCTCTATTGGATTGGGCCCCAAGGGGTACCACAGTTTTATGAGCAGAGCGAGCATCTACATGCCTTCAGTTCAACCACACACACGCGCCGCCCGCCTCGCCTCGCCTCGCCATGACCACGACCCAACTGGGGCGGGCTCAGGTGTGGGTGTGGGTGTGGTTTAGATCAAGTCCTATTCTGGAAAGCCACCAAAGTGTTTATAAATATCCAGTTCATGCATGCATTCAGAAATTAATTCATTCAATCAGTCCGTTTTCGACAATAAGATAGACATTAGAACATATTATTAAGATAGTGCATTTAGAGAGTACACAACACGATTTTTGATTCGCTGGACGAGCAGATTGGAGTGCTACCTCTGTTTGTGTAAAGATCATTGTATCCTAGGAGGCAGATGCTCGATTTTCATAAGCACCGTGTGTAGGGGCGAAATCTGTCTTAAGGACATAGTGTCAAACACTAGCCTTGATCTACCTACAGTTCCTGTTCTGCAATCGGGTTAGTATTTATTATTTTTGTTTGGCAAACAGTTACGTGTAACTATTTGCTGTTACTGTTTCGTTACGTTACCCTACTGTAACTCTTTCGTTTCGTTACCTTGCTATAATTGTTTTGTTATACTTTACATGGTTTAATTCAAAAATTTTAATAAGTGATTTTACAATGTTTGACACACCGAGTTCAACAATCTTAAGATAGATTTCTCAAGTTTTTATAATTACTTGTTGTGTTTCTAATACATGTTTTAATTTTTAGACTGTTCTAAAATATTACAAATTGTTAAATCATGTTTTGTTTATAATCTGTGATATTTTGAAGAGACTTGAAAATTTATGAAAGAAAAATTGCATATTCTGTTTTTTGTGTTTAAATTAAAACAGTTACACCAAACAGTGACTTTGTTTCTGTGTATATTTTAAACAGTTACATCAAATAGTTACTTTGTTTCTGTGTATGTTTTAAACAGTTATACCAAACAATGACTTTATTCGGTGTATGATATAAAACAGTTACACCAAAAAATGATACCATATAGAAACGATAAAACAGTAACTTCAAAACAGTGATACAAAACAGTGACATTGTCTCTATTTAATAACTTGCTTTGAAAAGTGTTACTGTTTTTCTATTTTTGAATAGTTTGTAATCTTTGTTCATCAGAAATGACTACAAATGATAATATTATTTTTGCTACTACAAATCATGTTGTGCCTGTGGTGCCTATTTCGGTTCTTACTCATGTGTCTCACAGGGAGAAACCCGAAAAGTTCAATGATAATGATTTTAAGAGATGACAACAGAAAATACTATTTTATCTCACTACGTTTAATCTTGCAAAATTTCTTCGTGAGGATGCCCCTGTTTGTAGTGAGAATGAGACCGACCGCCAAGTTGTTGTTGTGGTAGATGCATGGAAACACTCTAATTTTCTATACAAAAACTATATCCTCAATGGATTGGATAACACATTATACAATGTGTATAGTCTAATCAAGATAGCTAAGGAGCTGTGGGAATCCTTAGATAGAAAATACAAGACGGAGGATGCCAGAATGAAGAAATTTGTTGTGGGCAGATTCATTGACTACAAAATGGTAGATTCCAAGACTACCATAAGTCAAGTTCAAGATTTCTAAGTAATCCTACATGAGATTCATGCTGAAAGGATGGTGCTTAGTGAATCTTTTCAAGTGGCAGCGATTATTGAAAAATTATCGCCAAATTGGAAGGATTTCAAAAATTATTTGAAGCACAAATGCAAAGAAATAAAACTTGAAGACTTAATCGTGAGATTGAGGATTGAGGAGGATAATAGAGTCTCGGAAAAGAAATTTGACAATCATTCCATGGAGTCAAAAGCACATGTGATTGAAGAGGGACATAAAACTAACAAGAAAAGGAAGTATGTTGGCTAGCAAGGGGCCAAGGGTGGTGATTCCAAAAGGTTCAAAGGTAATTGATTTGTATGCAATAAACGAGGGCATCGTGCAAAAGATTGTCAAAGCTGTAAAGTACAAGGGAACCACAAGAGGAAGGCTTCCCAAGCCAATATAACCGAGGTAGAAAAACTTTTTGAAAATGTTTCTAACATAAGTTTTTCTGCTACAGTATCTGAAGTGAACTTGATAGGAAATACCAAGGAATGGTGGGTGGACACCGAGACCACTAGACATATATTTTCGGAAAAGAAGATGTTCTCTTCATATGAAACATGAATGATGGAGAACAATTCTTCATGGAAAATTCCTCCACTTCCAAAGTTGAAGGCAAAGGAAATGTTATATTGAATATGACTTCCAAAAAAGAATTTACTCTCAATGATGTGTTACATGTTCCAGAAATTCAAAAGAATCTTGTGTTTGGATCGTTGTTGAGTAAGAAAGGTTTTAGGTTGGTTTTTGAGTTTAACAAATTTGTACTCACCAAGAATGTGATTTATCTAGGTAAGGGATATATAAGCGTTGGGCTTTTTAAGATGAATGTAATGACAATTATATCAAATTTTAATAATAAGAACACATCTTCTATTTATATGCTTAAGTCTTCTAATACATGACATGGTAGATTTGGACATGTTAATTTTGATATTATGCGTAAATTAATGAATTTAGAATTGTTGCCTAAATTCAATATTGATGCAAATCATAAATGTGAGGCATGTGTTGAATCAAAATTAACTAGAACATCATTTCATAATATTGAAAGAAGTATTGAACCTCTAGAGTTAATTCATAGTGATACATTTGATTTGAAATATGTTTAAACAAGAGGTGGAAAAAAAAAAATATTTTGTTACATTTATTCATGATTGCACAAGATATTGCTATGTATATTTGCTAAGGAATAAAGATGAAGCATTAGAAAAATTTATGCACTATAAGAATGATGTTGAGAATCAACTTGGCAAAAAGATTAAAGCAATAAGAAGTGACCGAGGTGGTGAATATGACACACCTTTTGATCGGTTCTATCAAGAACATGGTATTATTTACAAAACTTCTACGCCTTATACACCTCAGCAAAGTGGAATTGCTGAACGTAAAAATAGAACTTTAAAAGAGATGATGAATGTCATGTTGATTAGTTCGGAATTACCTCAGAACTTGTGGGGGAAAGCTTTGCTTTCAGCAAATTATATTTTAAATAAACTACCCCACAATAAGTTAGACAAAATCCCTTATGAATTATGGAAAGGAAGGAATCCTTCCTACAAATATTTAAAAGTGTGGGGGTATTTGGCTAAAGTGATGGTTCTTATTTCCAAAAGGATTAAAATAGGACCTAAGACTACTGATTGTATATTTATTGGTTATGCAATAAATAGGAGTGCATATCGTTTTCTCGTCCATAAATTTGATATTCCTCATATACATGTCAATACAATCATTGAGTCAAGAAATGCATCATTTTTTGAAAATGTATTTCCTAGTAAAAATGCATGTGATGAGAGTTCTCTTAAAAAAGCTCATGATAGTGTGACTAGCAATGTAGACAATGAGTCTATAAATAAAGAAAGTGAAGAGGCACTTAGACGCAGTAAGAGGGCAAGAACTTCTAAATCCTATGGTCCAGATTTTCTAACATACTTGTTAGAAAATGGGCCTCAAAGCTTTAATGAAGCGATGTCCACTCCTGAAGCACCTATGTGGAAAGAAGCTGTAAATAGTAAAATTGAATTCATCATGCAAAACCACACCTGGGAGTTGGTAGATCTTCCACCAGGGAGTAAACCATTGAGGTGTAAATGGATTTTCAAGAGGAAAATGAAAAGTGATGGATCAATTGATAAGTATAAGGCTAGACTTGTAGCTAAAGGTAACAAACAAAAGGAGTGGGTCTTGATTACTTCAATACATATTCTCCCATTATGAGAATAACATCTATTCGTATGCTCATATTTATTGCAACATTGCATAATCTTGAGATACATCAAATGGATTTGAAAACAGCTTTCCTAAATGGTGACTTAAATGAGAAAATTTATATGGACCAACCCGAAGGGTTTGTTTCTCCGAAACAAGAGAAGAAAGTGTGTAGACTTGTTAAATCACTTTATGGTTTAAAACAAGCAGCAAAAATAATGACATGAGAAATTTGACAAGGTAATGATGTCAAATGGTTTCACAATTAATGAATGTGATAAATGTGTCTATGTTAAAGACACAAATAATGGATATGTCATTGTTTGCCTATATGTGGATGATATGCATATTTTAGGTAGTAATAATAATATTATTACAGCTACCAAGAAAATATTGTGCAGTAAGTTTCACATGAAGGATTTGGGTGTTGCAGATGTTATACTAGGAATTAAAATTTCTAGAACATCTGGTGGACTTGTATTATCTCAAACACATTACAATGAGAACATACTTGAAAAGTTCGACAAAGATGAAAGCAATATTGTTAGAACACCAGTTGATATAAATCTCCATTTGTCTAAAAATACTAGCCAAAGTATATCACAATTGGAATACTCTCGTATTATTGGAAGTCTAATGTATGTTATGAATTGCACTAGACCAGATATAACATACTCAGTTAATAAATTGAGTAGATATACAAGTAATCTGGGAGTAGGCCATTGGAAAGCAATTATCAGGGTTCTTAGATACTTAAGATATACCCTGAAGTTTGGATTGTACTATAAAAGATATTCAGCTGTACTTGAAGGGTATAGTGATACAAACTGAATATCTGATATGAAGGATACAAAATTCATAAGTGGTTATGTTTTTACACTTGGTGGTGCAGCTGTATCTTGAAAATCCTCTAAGCAAACATGTATTGTTAGATCCACAATGGAATCTAAATTTATTGCTTTAGATAAAGCAAGAGAAGAAGTTGAGTGGCTTTGCCAATTTCTAGAGGATATTCCAATATGGCCTAAACCTGTGCCAGCAATTTGTATACATTACGATAGCCAATCTGCAATTGGTAGGGCACAGAGTGACATGTATAATGGTAAGTCTATACATATATGTCATAGACATAATACCGTTAGACAATTGCTCTCAAATGTGATTATTTCTATTAATTACATAAAGTCAAAGGATAATCTAGCGGATTCGCTTACAAAAGGTTTGACAAGAGAGCAAGTAAATTGCACATCGAGGGGAATGGGATTAAAGCCTATGACACAAGAGTCACCTTAATGGCAACCCAACCTAGTTGACTGGAGATCCCAAGATCTAGGTTAAAAGGGACAACCGAATTATGTGTGATTCAAAAGAAGCACTAAACAGATAAATTCTCCAACCTATTTCTATGATAACCTAGTGCTGCCTGCAAAGTTTATTATGGTAAGCTATGTTTTTAATGAATTTTATACCTTGGTAAATTCAAGTGGGATATTGCAGGATATTCCTAATAGGACTCACCTATATGGGTGTGAAGGGGCTGCTTCTATAAGAATTTGTAAATGCTGAATTCTCTAAAGCACTCATGAAAATCATGAGTTTTTCAAGGCCAAAATGAACACAATCATGAGAACCAATTGTGTTAGGAAAGAGACTGTGTGAAGTCTATTCGATCTGATTTATCAAACAGTTGAATAGGTCAAGACATCACGTTCACTATTTAGCCGGTAGTCTGATGGATTTTCACTGGGGAAGGTTCAAGGCCAAAAACTACCTACCTCGATGCATGATCTTTCCAAATGTGTACTCTCTATATTGTGTCAGCATTATCATTTGCATACTAACAACCAATTTTTCATTCATGTGAGGGATTGTTGGACCAAAATAATTTTTTAAGTGTAAAAACTGAGTTTTTGGTCAACTTTGTGCTTAAATTAAAGTGGAACCCGATTGTTATTTTAACTAAAAATTCATGGGTTCATATTCTACTCTGTGAGGAGAATAATGTAGTATATTCACTTGTTCAAATAGAGTAAGAAATGAATGAGAAAATAGGCTTCAAAGTGACCCTCTAGAAATGTGAAAATAAAGGAAGTGTAATGTGGAATGTGACACCAATCCCATATTGGTTAAGGAAAAAATTTAACATAGGCATATATAGGCCAAATTTGCTCTATGGGATTGGGCCCCAAGGGGTACCACAGTTTTATGAGCGGAGCGAGCACCTACATGCCTTCGGTTTAACCACACATGCGTGCGCACACCGCCCACCCACCTCACCTCACCTCGCCTCGCCACGACCCGACCCGGCCAGGCCAGGCTCGGGTGTGGGTGTGGTTTAGACCAAACTCTATCTTTTTGGAGAAAATTGGATCGAGAGTTGCCTCCCTCCAGACCAAATTAAATTGTAACAGTTACCCAACGTGTCTACTGGATATTGTGTCTTGTTATTTTTGGTTGTGTCTTTTAGTTTTGGAAGGTCACCAAGGTGTTTATAAATACCCAGTTCATGCATGCATTCAGAAATTAATTCATTCAATCAGTCCATTTTCGACAATAAGGCAGACATTAGAACATATTATTTTCAGCATTAAGGCAGTGCATTTAGAGACTACACAACACCATTTTTGGTTCGTTGGACAAGTAGATTAGAGTGCTACCTCTGTTCGTGTAAAGATCATTGTATCTTGGGAGGCAGACGCTCGATTTTCATAAGCACCTTGTGTGGGGGCGAAATCTGTTTTAAGGACATAGTGTCAAACACTAGCCTTGATCTACATAAAGTTCAATAACAGGTCCTGTTCTGCAATCGGGTTAGTATTTATTTTTTTGTCTGCAAAAACAGTTATGTGTAACTATTTACTGTTACTGTTTTGTTACCTTGCTGTAACTCTTTCGTTTCGTTACCCTGCTGTAACTGTTTTGGTATACTTTACATGGTTCAAATTAGATATTTTAATAAGTGATTTTACAATATTTGACACATCAAGTTCAACAACAATAAGTACTAAAATACTTCTTGAGGTGTTCTTCATTAGTGTCCTACAAGTTCATCAATCCAAATTCCTATGATAACAAATCACCACTACACAATTTGAAACAAAAGGCAGACTAGTTCTTAAACAAACAAAAGGTCCATTTCAACAAGAATTAAACAATCAATAGTTGATCCAACATATAAAACACAACTCCAAGCAAAACTAATGAACTCGCAAAGTTCGATCATATATGAGTCATCGCCATCCAAATGCATAAAAGGAAATTTGGATAAGAAAATAATCAAACAATAAGAACTATATTACTTGAAGAACTAGAAGATAGACACAAGATAGTATCTCTGATAAGAATTGATATTATCAGGAAGAATATGAGAATTCTTGATCCTTTGACAATCAATCCAATAATATTCAAGATCCCTAATATACAAATAAAGATATCAATCAAAAAACTTGAAATAATTATAAGATAGTCTCCAAATTATCAATAAATAAAATAAAATTCAATACCCAAAATATGAAGTAAATTAACCCCATCACAAATCCATCTTCGATTCCACCATTTGATTGCACCACCCCAAATCCATCACAGATTACAGCACCCCAAATATTTTTGTGGAGTAGAGAGAGAGAGAGGAGACAACAATCAAGTGACGTCTCCAGTGAGAGACGGAGACAGTCGTTCACCGACATTCGTATGTGCTCGGAGAACCAATGATCCAAAGGGATCGACAAATACACCCACAAATGAGAAACGGACACGGAGACGAAGACAAAGATGAAGAGTGTACCAAAGACACAAAATTGTTACTCGGTAAACCAAAGCTTGGAATGGGAAAGAAAGGGAGAGCCATAGACGAAGAAAGGGAGAGGAAGAGAGAGAGTGAGGGAAGAAAGGGAGAGAGAGAGAGAGAGAGACGAGGTGAGAAAGATAGCAAACCATCACAGTGAAGCAGAGAAAGGAGAAAATATTGAATGCAATGGAGATGTCATGTCACCATGGAATCACCAACTAATAATAAAATTCCAAATAAGAATGGTGAACCCATTTAAGCTTACCAGACAAGAGGGTGGAAGTTATTTGTTTACATGACAGGAGGGTGAAAATTATTTGTTTACATGATAAGTTAGTTATTGATTTTTGTGGGGTCTATCTACTCATTTGTGTTAGTATTATTAGTTGATGATACCACATCACCTTGTTACAGGATTTCATAACGAAGATTTTGTCTCGAGAGAAAAGGAGAACAAACTAGTGCAGGAGAGAGAGAGAAAAGGAGGCGTCAATGAAGCAATGCAACAAAGGGGTAGTGTACTATATCAAACGTGTGATTTTCTCCCCGACTACGGATCCCATACTACCCCCCATAAACTAAAAATCCATAAACCCAAGTGCTACGGGAATACCGTTTAGTTGACCTATGCCTGTTTGAACAGTCTCAATNCCCCCCATAAACTGAAAATCCATAACCCCAAGTGCTACGGGAATACCGTTTAGTTGACCTATGCCTGTTTGAACAGCCTCAGTTAATCCTGTCTTTCTTTGATAAGAATCAATACGATCCTTATAAGGCTCCTCCTCCGAATGAAATTCAATGGGATCCAGAGAGACCATGTCTTCATCCATAGGATCCCAAGTACCTAGATCAATCGAAAGTTTGATTCTATCTGAACTACTCATTTTCAATTGTTCACAAATATTCATTTTTGATTTAAAATTTTTTTTATAATTTAATCCATAACAATTTTCGCATTGAACCCACAAATGCCTATATTTTTGAGTTACATCGAGATCATTAGAACTTTTTCTTATAGTTAAATCACTACCATTCGTGCTAGTACTGGAACCCTCATTTTTACTACTATTTCTACTTTCACCACAAATAGAACTATAAATGTAACTGTCACTCCCACTTACAATGTAAGTATCAATACAGATTTGAGACTGAAGATAACTATCAATGCATATTGGTAAAAAAGTTTTTATCCAGTTCGTAGAAAATTTATTGCAAATAATTCATGGTTATTTGTATCCTGTTAAGAGGGGATAATGGGCAAATTCCTACGGGCCGAGTAAATCAAGCCCAACGATTATCTCATCAAGAAATTTGGATTCAAACCTGAGATCTGTGGAGCCCCGAACTTTTTAACCCAATCCAAGTCCATTATCCCACTTTATCCACCCAAACAAACACCCCCTAAATACTCTCCATGTTGTGTTGCAGCTGGGATTATGCTTGATATGAATACTAGATATTTCAAAAGAAATTCAAAAAAATATAACTAAAATGTATATCATTTATTGGATAAGTAGGTTTCATCAGCTTTGTCGGTGAGAGTCACTCATACAACACTCATCAAAGAGATGATATAAATTTAAGTTGCACTTTTTAAATTTCATTTGAATTATATAATATTTTTCCATGGCTCATATGTGACGATGTTGTCTATCAGATCTTTTCTTAACTTTATGATGAAGTTGTAATTTGGATTAATTTTTTTGTGTTAAGTGGCATCTTATTAAAATTTAGGGGAAGTCTTTCATTGCATTCCGAAGAATTTAAAAAAAAATTATTTTACCCCCTTAAAAATTAATTTTTTTGCATTTTATCCTTAATATATTAAAAATATTGATGGCGTTTTTTGTTAATTTTTTTTGCTTATTTGGTCAAAAATTACCCCATTGATGCTAACTGAATGAGCAACAAAAGCTAACGGAAGCGTCATATTGCAACACTTTAAATAAATTAAGGTCACAATATGAAAAATCTAATCTTTGAGCGTATAAAATAAAAATATTTAAATCTTTTGAGATACAAAATATAATTTGCAATAAAATTAGTGATAAATGATTGAGTTTGATAGAAATATAAAAAGTTTAAAGGAGAAAACTATGAAACCAAACATAAAATTTTGGTACCCCTAATGCCAAAATTTAAAAATTTTGTGGGTTGAGATACAAATTTTTAAGTTTGTTTACGATAAAACAAATATATAACTTTTGAAATCATATTATAACTTTCATGGTTCAATATGACCCTCAAATATTATAAACTAAGGGTAACCCGTGTTTGAAGTCACAACGCAACATAAAATAATTAGTTAAATTAGAAAAAAAATTACTTTAATTTTAAAGAAATTGAAATCAATATAGTCTCTGAATATTTTTTGGGGTCTATTTCGGCAAAACTTGCTCTAAAAATATAAGCTAAGGAAACTCTCAACATTTCTACAAAACTCAAAATCTCTTGAATGCACAATACAATCAAACTTAAAATTCACAATTTACAATCATACATAACAATAATCATAATTTTGCGATCAAAATTCTCCCAAAAATCACCATTTCGAGCCCAACTACCAAATAACCATCTATTTCAATTGAAATAAACTAATCGCCACGTGTGATTGGTTCACTTTACTAATCTCGAGACAAATACAACAGACATGCAAAAAGAAAACTATTATCAAGACACGCAAAGACAAAACTAAGACAGATAACCTATGCCTTAAGACACTTTGTAACCCATGCAAATCAGATTAATTTGATGTAAGTTATTATTTATTTCATTTAATTAAAGAAAGTTAAATTACTCTAGTAAAAACATTTTGGGTCACATAAATTAATCGATCTAGTAATAACTTGAAATTTTTCAAAATGTCGACATGGTCTCCTTTGAAAATAGGACACCATGGAAATATCAAAATACATAACTAAAAAATAAACGAAACAATCTCCCAAAATTAGTGATCCATACCCAACAACCAGAATTACCAACAATTTCACATCAAGGCAAATATATCCCCATAAACGTGAAATTAATTCACCATACTAAAACAGAATAAACAAAAACTCACGCAAATTCAGTTAAATTTCATCAGAATTTCCTTTGAAAATATAAGATCATGGAAATATCAACGAGTATACATAATTGAAAAAACAAACATAACAATCCCCCCAAATCAACAATCCATACCCAACAACCAAAACAACCATCAATTTCACATCAAACCAAACATCTACAATATAAACGTGTAATTAGTTTATCATACTAAACACAGAACAAACAAAAACCCATGCAAATCCAGTTAATTTAATGTAGATTATTCTTTATTTCATTTAATTAAACAAAGAAAAATCAATCTAGTTATAACCCACTATTTTTTCAAACATTACTGAAAAACAAATGCTAAAAAAAGTAAAAATCAAGCAGTCATAAAACAAAAGCTTTTAATATGGGGAAGAACCAATCAAATTAATATGACCTAAGACAAAGACCCAAAACCAAACCAAAGCAAGGACCAACAAAAAGAATTTGATTAAAACTACCCTCATGAAAGACAGACAAAAAAAAAATGACCATAACAACATTCTGTGAAATACCAAAAAAAATCAGTTGACCTCACCAAATGCCAGTCTTTGCTTTTATTGTATCAAAGCCAAGTGCAACAAAATCACTAAATATTGCTGCAAAGCTCACCATTTAATGCAACAAAGCACATATAAGCAAACTATATTTTATCAAAATCAAAACCCACCAACAAAAAAGATATAAAAATCTGAGTAGGAAATCACTAAACTAGTGGATCCAAAAAAAAAAAAATTAATTAAAAATCAACAAAGAATGATCAAAATATGGTACAACTCTTGAAAGGTTAAAAAGTTAAAAAAAAAAAAAAAAAGAAGAGTAAAGTCCTAAGCACCATATACTTGATCCAACAAATTAAACTCGGAAAAGTTTACTTTCCCCGACTATTCTCATCACACGAAATACAAATGAATAATAGCCCAAATGTATCCAATCCTTCATAGGATCTAGTAGTTTTTCCAACCACATGTCAAAATCTAAATTTTCAGGTATAGAAAGTAACACTTGCCAAATATTCCAAGAAACCAAAGTTTTTTTAATATACACATTAGGTATATGCACTTCCAAGTATAAACACAATTATATGACATAATTAATGCATGAAATATTCTCTTTAGGAGAGTGAGAGAGGCCATCCAGTCATAATTCAAAAAATTAAGATGACTCAATTCAAAAAATATCACATTCATTATCCCCAACACAGTCCACTCAAAATTCAATTACAAAAAATACCTAATAATAACAATTCACACTAATATAATGCATTTTGAAGTCCAACATATTCTATTGTCCAAGAAATAACTCGCACTTGAAGGTAATATGAAATTCAAAAAAATTGAGCACTAATCATTTAATTTTTTTTTATTATACAATTTTAGAACACTACATCCAAAAAAATTCGAATGAGTTTCCTCTAGAAAAAGGTCACTCATTTATCCAAACATGTAGGTCAAACCAATTTCTATGATAAACAAAAATATTGGATTCAGTTGAGTATGAAAGTAATATCTCCTAAGATAAACTAAAAAAATGAAACTGAAGAAGGAACCAACCCTAATTACTTTAAGTGTTCTACCCATTAATTTTGTTCCATGAGAATCGTGGCAAAGGAAAAACAATCTGAGATTAAAAAAGATTAGTGTTAGACAAAATAAGTTAATTGCAACAATCTACTAACAAAAGAAAGTAATTGACAAATGAAGATATGAGAAATGACCAATTGTTCGGACACAAAACATTACCTTCCCTAACACCACAATATGCCATATTCCTTTGTTATGGTGTTTGAAAATGCATTACCTTCCAAGAACAAAATCTCTACAAAGCCCCAAAAATATTGTCCATAATTCGAAAAACTTAACTCATAGCAAAAGCTAGTGGATGAATATCCACTATGGTCAATGGAAAAAAAAAACTCACCTCAACATGCAACAATTCAAAGAACTTAACTCTCTAGGCATGCAACAAAACAATTGTTAGTAAATTTTTTGACAAATGCATGTGAGTCTACTTATTTTATGTAGTAACCTAATGCATTGTGCCAAATAAACATGATGAAAACTCATTTTTTACGAATACATGCATTGCATTTAAGATTTATGTCCAAGTTCGTTACATAACATTAATTTCATGGTAAGGGAGTAGACAGTGACCACTGAGCTAAATGGAAGAAAATGTAGGCCATATTAGTGGTCTAGAGAATAAAGGGTCAATAGTAATGTGACAAATAATGATAAAAATACTCTTCCTCCTGCATGTAGAATATTAGAACCTGTGTGCTCAGTGTAGTTAGTACCCATACCATACCATAAGGCACTATGTAACCAAATAATTTCAACAACTTAAAAAATGAGCATCAACAAAAGAAAATTGTCTTGCATGATACATTTTATGTAATTGTTAGAAGTGTAGTCCTTAGTTGCTATTAGAATGTATTGAGTGAACTTTAGTGGTTGCAAAGAGTCAGCAAGTGGCAGGTTTGTTGGCTTTAGTAAAATATGAAAGGGCAGCTACTTGGGAGATCTGATTGGTGTAAAAGGGAGACTCGGTTGGTATTAAAAACCAATGCTATTTAGACATAATTTATTGACTTAATCCATTATAATTGTTGGATTGATGGTAGATCTCATCAAACATTAGGACTTGTTGCCAATCCAATGGTCACAATAAATAAAATTAATACATTAAGTCAGCAAATTAGGTCTAAATAGACTCATTAAAAAGAGTTGAGCTACTGCTTGGAAAAACTGAAGAGCAATGGTAGAAAAAAAACACAAGATAAAAGTTGTATATTGTCTGGCTTTAAAAAGTTAGTTTGCGGGGATAAAAAACTGAATTTAAAAACAGATTTTAGAGCTATTGCACACAAGAGAAGAAAAACCCATAAAAATTACAACTGAAAAACAAAGAAGAAAAATAAGAGTTTTTGCCTGGAAAAATAGGAGATGTTGTCCATGTTGCTAGGGGAGTAGGAGCTTCATTCGTTGGTTTTAAGACTGGTTTTGTGTGTGCACTACTGAGAAAAAAATTTGCAAAAGTGTGCCCATCCAATAAAATGCGATAAAAGGATTGAAAGAACCATGCATAGTAAAAACCAATAAAAGAATTGGAAGAATCATAAAGAAATTACACTCAAAATGGATCATTTAACTTCTATATACACTACCATTTGTGTTGTTAGACCATCTATCTAACATTCATTCAACTGACCCAACAATCCACCCACATGTACCTACATAGTTGCAGATATTAACATATAAGAATTACAATACAATCTTAAACATGGAGGGGAAAAAGACACAAAGAATCAGTAATTTTCTTTCAAGAAAGGTAAATAGAATCAGCAATCTATACCTTGAAAAGTAATACCATTGTGACTATCAACTCGAAGAACCCTATTGAATAGAAAGAATGTGAAGAAGTTATACTAAAAAAGATAATCCTGTGTACTAAAAATCTGTATAAAAAAATTGTACATATTTAATAATGCTAGTAATTTGTAAAAACCATATATTCGAAGAAAACAAAATTCAATATAGGACTCACCATCACGCTAGAGTCCTACCTTACTATAACTCCATTAACCACTACCGCAACAATTAGAAGCCATAACTAATCATTATTTGGTAAATTTTGTGAAAACTAATCAATACACAATAGATATAACAAACAAACAAACTTGGAAAATTAATGAAACCACTAACTAATATTTTATATCGACCACACACACTAATTTTGATATCAAGAAACTTTAGCCATGAAACGAACGAATTGAATTCTAATAAAAATTGGTCACTCTTTATCTTCTCTTGCTTCTTGTTCTTATTATTAGGTGTTACATTCGTAACAACTTGAGCATATGTGACCATATATATGTTTGTTTTTGCCCTAAGCAACAAGATTACCTACTACTGATTTTACACTACATTTAATGTGAACCTAATATAAATCATATAAAATGTGCATGATTATAATGTTAGAAAAGGAAAAACATAAAATAGAAAAATTGAATTCAATTAACTGGTTCAACAAAAGACTATTCACAGCACGAATTGTACCAAACATTAAAAAGTTAATAATAATAAAAAAATTACCTACAAAGATGATTCACATATGTGAAGAAATTCAGGGTCAAAGCCTTTAAACCACAATCCAAGCAATTCACTGCAAGTATCAAAGAAATCAAAACTTGGATCATTTTGTTCTCTACAATGGGTTAAATTCCATGTGAAGAATTGGTAAGATGGTAACTACCCACATCCGAGTAACCAAAATCCTCAAAACTCACAATAAACCCAAGAATTCTTCATAACTCATATCTCAAAATTATGAAATTGGCAAAATCCATTTGAGCACCAACCACACACATATCAATCCGTTACAATGAAGAACTCACCTACAATTGACATCCTTCCCATTGGGGTGGAGCATGAGGGTTATATACTTTATCTGGGACTTCTACTATTCATTAATCCACTCAAAAAACCTACACACTAAATGCCAAATGCAAACCATTTGATATCATCAAATCGAACCTAAAGGACATTCGACTAAAAATAAGGGATATACCCAAACCATGGTTCAAAGTTGCGGTATCGACCATCGATTCGGAAGGTGTTGATACACATCAGTCGCGGCGTGGCGTTGCAGTATCGGTCGATACACTCAAAATGCAAGATAGAAGCTCCAAAAAAATTTGAAAAAATTATAGAAAATTCTAAAAATATAAACATCATCATTCATGCATCATATGTCCACAATTCATCCAAAAACACGCTAAACATAATTAAAATGAAACATAAAATCGATACCAAAAATAACTATCATTATCAATGTTCAACGTAAGCATTTAGGAACATATTGAGCCATAATCATTGCCACATTGACTGAAGATAAGACTCAAAATCGTCGTTATTATTTTTAGGATAATTCAAATTAGGATAATGTCCACTATAAGGATAAGAATACAAGTGTGAATATGGATCTGATTGGATTGGTTGAGTTGATTGGCTAGATGACCCATAATTAGAGTAGTGTGACTGTGGAGGTTGTACTGGTTGGTTCCCATGCTGATAATACCCAAAATCACAATATTCACGGTCACTACTAGCAGAAGACTGATCATATCCACAAAAGTTGACACTATCCGATGTCGTGTTAGAAGATCCGTCATGATGTCTCCTTGGAACACAATCATAGTAGTCGTCAGTACTAGTACTAGTAGATCTCTCATGCTGCATAGGGGTGATGGCCATAATGCCCTGCACTATTAGTACTAGTAGACCTTGCAAGATGCGAATGGATACCATATTCATATAATCCATGTGTATAGCTATATTATATACCACAACTTTGATAATGTCCATAAGTCATGTATCCTTCATGTGATGTCAATCCCAAACTCTACATATGATCATCAATATCCTGCTGACCAAGTGAATGACGGTGGCGTCTATTGGAATAATCATCACCAATGAAAGAGTTTAAATTCCTCCATTGTTTCATTGCCCCCAGTCAATATCTATGGTCTATATCCTGTGTGGCATAATAATTGTCTTGCCCCTGTGCCCATAACATACTGCCAGTAAGCTGAGTATCACCACCTTCTCCAGTAGTCCGTCCACTACTACTCTTGTTTTCCCCATCATTATCTCTACCATGATTACTAGCATCATCATCATCATCATCATTACTACTACTACTACCACCACCACCACCACCACCACCATAAGTATCATCAACATTATCATCATCATCATCAGAAGAAGAAGAATCACTAGAACTGACAAAAATTCTCATAAGAATTTTACCCTTTTTAGTTGGCCTCTTATCTTTTCCAGTTCTTCTGGTAGTGGCATAGTTGCTAGATGTTGGAGCCGTATTAGTGTCATCTTCATCAACTTCCACCTTCTTCAATGTTACGAATACCTTCAGTCAGCCAACCTAAGTTATCAGGTGATAAAATTGGTTCCTCCCGCTCTCTTATCCACTCATCTAATATGTCCTCATCATTAAAAATGTAGTTCATATCAATTGGATTATAAAAATCATCATTTTCATGTTGATACGTCAAATTTCTAATTTGCAATTGCATATTGTTGTGCACAAAACTAGCTTATATAGCTTTTTCATTGCCAATCAATTGCGATGTTTTGCATGGATCAGCGATCATGTACTCTAATTTCTTTCACACCCCTGATGATGAACATATTTGACTTAAGACTTTGACTGCAATTTTTTATAGATAGAGAGCTTCTTCACCATAATTGATGCACTATTCAGCTACAAAAAAAATGTACAATATTAGTATTTGTCCATAAGAGTAACAAATGATACTTTAATAGATACATATAGTTTAAATAATAAAATTGGAAGGGATGCGTGTATAGCTTTCTTAGTGAGTGCATTTCCAAACTTGTCATGTCTGTTAGTATATAATTTGACCTACAATTTATTGTGTAATGTATTATGTATGCGACCAATATATATACATATTATAATAAAAATTATCAAAAAATCATCATACTTCATTCATTGTCATTGCTTTTTTATTCAAGTTTGGTTCCAACCTTTTAATAACCTCTTTCAAACCAGATCTTACCTCAGGATGGTCGAAAAATTGATTAGAATACTAAAAAACTAGATTTAAGAACTAAGCTACAAAATTTTTGACAATTTAATGTAAGTTAGTGAAAAACTATAATATTTTACAAGCTAATACACAATGAAAAATTTATACTTTTAAATACTTTTACCTGTTGCATGCAAGTTTCTGTGCAATTGGATCTCCCATCTTTTGTCAATCACGACCTAGTATTTTCTTCAATTTTTGACTGAATGTTGTATGACTAGTTTAGCCCTGTCCATTGCCTAATAGACAATTGATAAAATCGGTTTTTTGTCTTGATCAACTATCTTTAAGACCCTAACAAGAGACTCCATGATGGATTGAACTTCTCTAGCCTTCTTCCAAAATTGGTCAGTCAAAATAAGGTTTGAGATTATATCTCTTGTTTTTCTCCTCTTCTTGTCTTTGTTGAACTCACCTCATTCATCGGTGGTGCACATTCTTTTCAAGTCCGATTCATAATGGATAAGACTTTTAATGGTAATGAATTCAGTGGTAAATCATGTTATACTTGGCCTCCATAAATCTCTGTCTCTAGTATGTTGCTTCATTAAGTTTACCACTTTGAGACTGTTGTAGATAAATGATGTGATCATCATAGCATCATCTATGGTCTCCTTGATTGCTTTCATATGACCAATATCTTCTAACATCAAATTGATACAATGGGCTGCATAAGGAAACCAAAATAGATGTTTCCTTTTATCCACATCTTACTAGTTGCTTTAAAGCTTGCCTCATTATTGGTTACTATATGTACTGCATTTTCTTCTCTAACTTCATCAACAACTTTATCCATTAGAGAAAAAATATAGTCAACAGTTTTTGAAAATGTTGGTGGTATCAACTAAATTATGGTAAATCATACTACGATCACAACAAATCATGAAATTGATAATTGTTTTCTTGTTCTAGAACTCCACCCATCAAACATGATTGTGCAACCATACTGAGGCTATTTTACCTTCATCAAGAATATATACACATCAAGTTCTTGAACCTCCTCCTCCAAATATTAACTACCAATTTGATATCTTGTGGGGCCCTTTATTCCTGGGCTTGCATTCGCAATAGTGTCAATCATTGACTGATAGTAAGGCCCATTATCGACTGCATTGAATGGTATTGCATTGAAGAGAAAGAACTTTGAAAAAACTTTTTCCACTTTTTTCAGATTCTCACATGAGAACAAGCCTTTTATAGACTTTTGTTTAGACGGGAACATGTACAGTTCAATGCCACTTACAGGCACGCTAACACCGTTTTTAATACTATAGCTACATGGTGGTCCGCACTTAATTCTTGAGCCAGATGATTGTGATGATCTAGCGCCAAAAAATGAACCTTAGTAGAACAACTGCTTGCATTTGATACAGAGTGCCTACGACCCTCTTCTTCTATCCAAGCCATTTGACGACTTTCCTTCATTGCCTGCTTTAAGTGTCTTTTTTCAAAATCACCTTCTTCAATTTGATTCTCACCACCACCATCATCATTCAAGTTGTAAAAATCTTCATCTCATAATGATTGTATAATTCTTTCTTTTTTCTTTTTTACAAAAGCTCTTTATTTACTATAATCACTGAGATGTTGTCTCAATATTTGTGAAACCTCTTTTGGTGCACGTGGGCATCCTTCCATCTGATCGGATACATGTGCAATATGCTGCTTCATTCGAGTAATACTGCGCTGAACTATTTTTTCACAATAATTGCACTTTGTAATTCTTCGATTACCACCAAGTGTTGTATGTTCCCAACCAATGTCGTGTTATTTAAGAGTCATTCTACAATGTCACAAATTCCAAATAATTAAATAAGTAACATACAATTGATTGATTTAAAATTTTAAAAAATATGTAGTTCTATTTTTCTTTCTTCTATTTGGTTTTTCACTTATAATTTTTTTGATTATTAAAAAAAATACTTGAAATATTTATTTGATAAATAATTAATTTAAATATAAAACTAATGTAATTGTAACATTTAATTTTACATAATTTGAAATAGAACATATATCCACTCATTATATTAAATTAAAAAATACTATTTTTTTTTTAATTATTATCATAAATTATTAATATATCTAATTATTACATTGAGACTTTTTTTACCACACAAAAAATAGCCTGAAAAAAAAATAGTAGCTTAAAAAAAATAGCAGCAACCAGAAAAAAAAAAAAAACTTGTTGGGGGTATAGGAATCAAACCTATGACTTCTGAGATGGTAACCTGCATCTCTACTAATTGACCTACAACTTTTATATGACTTTAAAGGCAAATATAAATCTTTAAAGAGTCGGTAAAAAAAAAGGAACAACTTTTTAATTGATTTTTTTCTTTTTGCCTACTTATCTTTATAGTTTGTCTGTGCCAGTCACGATGAGATAGAGAGAGAGAGAGGCAGACAAAGAGAGAACTAGTAGACTCCAATCGTCACAGCAACACCGACACTCAGCACCACCGGTGATTCTTTGCCTACCGTCGTAGCGTCGAAAAAGATCGTCACAGCAAAGGAGAAAGAAGAACCGAAGAAAAAACAAAAGAAGAAGATGCAGACCCTATTTGGTTCGATCTACAGGTATGTCATAAATCCTTAGTCTTCTTGGTTTTTGTAGTTGAAAAATAGGGGTTTAGATTACCAATTTCATGTGATTTTTGCCATGTAGGGTTAATTTTCACATGGGTTTCTAATGAGAGTAGCCGAATTGTAGTGGCTCTTTTGATTCTTTGCTTTATTTCCCATTCTTCTTTTTCTTTTTTTCTTTTTTTGGATTTTTGTTCAATTTTTGAGAATGATTGACTGATTTTTAGGCTTTTACTAATGTGTGTCTTGAATTTTTGTTCTTTGTCTCAGATTTTGGGGGATTTTTCACTGGCTTTTTCGTCTCGGAACGATTCTGAGAAATCATTCAAGTTGAACCGAGTACCTTTAATTTCGATGGAGACGTTAGAGTAGAACTGCGATATCACCAATATTAGTTCAATGTGTCATTTTCCTGATTTACGTATCGTTATCGTATCGAGAGTGGCCAAGTCATATCAGACTCGGCTGATACCTTGACCCATGACCCAAATTGAGCTTAAAAAAAGATAATGTTCTAGGGGAATTAGAAAAAAAAGAATAAAAAATAAAAACAATAGTATAAATCCCATAAAGAAAAGACAAAGAAAGAAACTCGCAACAAAGAAAAAAATACACAACAGTGTGTTCCAAGTTCTTTGAGAAATTTATTCGAACACGTGACATACGTAGAATAAAAGTATAGGGCGTTGAAAAGGAACCCAATTGATGAAATTGGAAAAAATGTGTCGGTTCCGTGGTGGGCTGGTGTTCGCTAGTGCGCATCACAAAGAGGTAAGGAAAGGCAAGGAGAGTTGAGGAGAGAAAGAATAGAGAGAGAGCAGTAGAAAGAGTGGGAAGGGGTGGATAAGAGAGGGGAAGAGTGAGGGAGAGAGAATTAGATACCTGGGCAGCGATGGATGGACTGTGGTATGGACGCCACTATGGTACAGAGTGGAAAGGTGGTTGTGGCTAGCTAGCGGTAAGAGATTTGGGCTAAAATATAAAACAAGGAAGATTTGGTTTTGAGAGGGATGTTGGAGGCCATTACATGAGTCAATTTGAGGCCATTAAATGGGCTTATTGAAGCTTGCCTTATTTTATATTATAAATTATAGATTTCAATTGGTCATTCTTCTATTTTTCATCGTACCAAACATTAATGTAGTTTAACATTGTCAATTAACCCATGTACACAAGTGCAGTGTCAAAAATAGGCATGATGTTACTATCAATTTTGTCTAATTTATGTTTCTAAGCAATTTTGTTAGGTGGAGATCACATGATAACTTTTCATGAACTGCACTTGCATAATTGGTCCTCCATGAATTCAGATTCCATTACTCCTTTAATAATGATGCACAACACAGATCAAAGCTAAACAAAACTTATAAAGAAAAACAAACAAACAAATGTGCCTAAAGAATGATGCACAACACAGATCAAAGCTCTCAATCTCCATTGCAGTAGCAGTAGCTAGCAATTGGGCCTCAATCACAGGCAATCTCCATCTGTTACATCGTGATTTTCATTTTCTCAATCTACAGCTCCATTGTAATAGTCATTGGATTTTCTGTTCCATATCAGATCAGAAATTGAACAACATAATAATCAAAATAAATATTAAAATCCATAACTGAAATGCCATTCTAGTATTCCCAATTTAATACATAAGAAAAAAATGAAAAAAATACGAAATCATTAGAGAGAATGAGATCCAAAATAATCTGCATATGAGTGATGAAGCACGGTGTAGTAAAAACAAAAATTGAAGAACGAACAGGAACAAAGCTCTCTCAGAACTTTCATCAAAAATGTGGTGAGTATGTTTGGTGGAGGAAAGAGACCCTTTTGGGTGTGGTGTTGGTGGCTTTGGTTTGGGTAAGTGGCAGTGGGCGATAGATGGGCAGGCATTGGGCGATAGTTGGGGGAGGCATTGGGTCCTCGTGGAAGAGGAGGTTAGTAGGTTTTGGCTCTTAACAACTAATTGGCGAAATGGAAGTGGAGGTGTCGCTGTGTGTGGCTTTGCTGCTGTATGTCTATGTATGTATGCTTGAGAGAAAAAAAAACAAGGTGAAGAGATAGAGAGATGGAAGATATACCAGAAATGTGTGAGCTGCAATGGGATGCATAGTGAAAGAATAGATGGGCAAGAGAGGGAGAGATGAGACAGAGAGGAAGTGTGAATCTGATAGTGTTTGTTTGTGTGCGCAGAGATGAAGACAGAGAGGGAGAGACACAACCCTATTAACTATAAATTAACAACATCAATTTACTACAATTAATAGCCCTAATTTTGAAATTATTTGGGTGTGTGAGAGTGTGTGGGAGATGAGTTTGTGTGTGAGTGTGTGGTTGATGGGTATGTTAGTGTGTGTATGCATTGTGTGTGTGTGTGAAAGCAGAGGAGAGATAGAGAAAAAAGCAATGGGTCTGAGCAGAGAGAAGCAGAGAAGGGGGATACATTGGAGGGGTGTGGTTGTGGCTGTGGCTGTGTCGTTAGCGGCGGTGGTGGCTGTGTCGCTGGCGATGGCGGTGGGTGGCTGTGTCGCTGGCGATGGTGGTGGAGCCGGAGATGGCATAACAGAGAGAGAGAGAGAAAGAGAGTAAAATAAAGGAATTTAAATGAATTCTTAACGATAACTTCCTGATCATTTGATTAATGAATTTGAGGCCGTACGATGGACTTATTGAAGCGGTCTTGTTTTACATTATAGATGATTCAAAAAACTTGTAAATTGCTTTCAAAAGTTGTAAATAGCCCAAAAAAATTATAAAAATAAACCACAAAATTTGGTCAAGAACTATGACAAATAATCCTTTGCTAGCATCTTGTTCATGCTCATTGATAATTACATCCATGATTTGGTCAGGAAATTTGCGGACAGACTTGAAGCGCCAATTAAATCCCTGAAGGCAATGAAGGGTGAATGATGAAAAAATATAACAAACTGTAAAATTATAGGGCTTACAAAACTGGATTCATGAATTGAAGAACGAAAACAAGTAGTATATGTTATAATTGTAAAGAGAGAAAAACCGGAACCAGAAGATAAAAATGGGCTCATTTCCACATGCACTACGTCGTAATTACACTAATGGTTACCCAAATATCTATTTTATATCATTCTAGTCTCCAATGTTCCACTGCCACCATAGTTATAGCTATGTAATATCAGAAATGCACCACCAGTTTTGTGCTTTGGAGTAGTAAAAATCATGATTTAGCAATCTCTACACGATACTTATGAAAATTTTGTTTCATTCAAGATGGTAAACTGAATCTGCAGCCAAATATATATATCTATACTACTCCTAAAAGTAGCTTAACATGAAAAACATTTACTTTTCTTTTTTACCCTTCATAAACCCAAAAAAGACATTTGTATTAGCCCTATTCAGATTTTTAACGGATGAGCCTCATTCAATTAGGAACGTATTTACAATCATTAATATTTTTTGCTTCACTGATACTATAAGGACATTTTTATCCTTGATCTGACGGCTAACTCTACGGACATTTAAGTTTAAAATACTATACATTCGGGAAAAATACTTTAAACGGAAAACCTTTAATGTTCCAAGAAACTTTAACGTGTTCCTTGTAAATGGCTATAATGAGCCAACCTTCCAGAGTTCAAGGTGTGAAGGATCAAGGGCTTTAAGCAACGACCTTTTCATGTGCCAAGCAACATTCAAGGTTCGAAGGATCAAGGGTTAAGAAACAAAAGAGCTTTGGAGTTGACAATGAAGATTGATGGGACACTTTGAGAATCAGCAAGCAAGATGATGACACGCATTCTCGGTAGGAGAAATGTGGGAGTCTTATGGACTGACACGTGTCCTCAGAGTTCATTACCTTGGAGTGCTTAGATTGAGACACGTGTCCTCGACACTAAAGATCCCTTGGGTCCATTTGCGAGTGCCACATGTCCTCGGCACTAAGGGCACTACAGAATCCCTACAAATGACATGTGTTCACGACATCCATCCCCTCAGATTGCTTAGATTGAGACATGTGTCCTCAGAACTAAAGGTCCCTCAGCTTAATCTGCGAGTGACACGTGTCCTCGGTGTGACTAATGCGTTCAAGATCCCGAGGCATAGGTGGCGGATTGACGGTTATCATTACTTGGAGTTAGGATTGGTCGAAATTCATTGACTTGTCATCCCAAAGTAGTCAAAATGACGGAGAGGACAGACACAACTAATGACAATGTTAAACGAGGCACAGAGCACAGAATTAGGGGCCAATAGATGAAGATGCCCTTACTCATGCGTAGCCATTACAGGGAGGCATTAAATAATCCCTTAGAAGGATGTGACCTATTTATTGCTCAGAGAGTCTCAAAAGAAGAGAATTACGTGCTCGGGACCCCGAGCATTTATTGCCTAAGTTCTTTCCACGCAAAATGAAAGACATTTTGCCCAAGGACTGAGCACCACCTGCTGCCTTCCAAATGGGCCAATGGAGGACTTCTTCTTCAAGGGGCCCACCTATTCACAATGATTACCTCCATGGAGGTATAAGTAGCTCTAAAAAACTCAATGCAAAGGTACACAAATCAGATTCAAGCAATAGACCAGTGTCTTTTCCTCCCCTCTTTCACATACTTACTTGATCGTTTGGATGGCAGAATTCATTTCGATACGTCGAAATCATTCGAACTACTAAAAAAGAGATTCATTACCACTCCTTATACCATCTCTCACGTCTATTTGCCACAGTATCATAAAATTTTTATGTAATCTCGAGTTCAACAAGGGAAAAATCTGTCTATTCATTTATTGTACAAAAATCACCACGCATAGTTTGATGCTATCTATGGGAACAACCAAGATTTCTTGAGATAGTGACCATGGTGAACACTCGTCAAAAAGGGAAGGGTCCTCAGCAAAGAAACATGGACGTACTAGTTCCTTCCATATCGAGAACGGAGGATCACCTTGAGAGTGTCAACAAGCAGCTTTCAATCCATTCGAGAAAGATAACTCGCCAAACTGAATTGAGTCTTAGGGCCGAGAGGAACGACCCCTTAGCTCGTCAACTTGTCGATCTTATTGAAGAACAATTAGGGGATCGATTACGTCAGATATAGGAAAACAACGTGAATGTTCTGAACTTACTTGACGAGTTCACATTTTTTGGTGGGGGGTCTAGAAACTTACAACCATCCAAGGAGACCTCCATCAAGGAGGTGGGTGCCGACGACTTGAGGAATCTTTTTAGCGGCGTAGTAGTGGGCTCCAGAACATTGAAGCGCCCAAGGGCCGATAGACAAGACGCGGAGATCCTAGCCAAGACTTGAAATGACCTCCATCGGAGACTATCCAAGGGAGGGGGTGTGGAGGAGTCTGAGGAGGGGTCAACCTTCTCCGTAAAGAATGGAAATAGCCGGAGGGCTTGCTGCTCGACGCGGCGATGGTGAGAGGAGATACCACAAGGATGAAGGAGATCTCCGGTCTAAGTTGAACTCTATGAGGATGGACACCTTTATGACATGGATGACAAAGCTATCCTGTCACCATTCAATGAGCCTGGTTGACACAACCATGAAGTGGTTCGAGACCCTTCCACCAAATAGCATAGGATCCTAGGGGGAACTGACTAGTGGTTTGAGACTCTTCTACCAAATCGCAAGGTTCATCACGGGGAGCAAGTGCCCCGGATGTCAGATCATTGCTGACCCTCTAGCGGAAGGATGGTGAAACACTCTGCCAGTACGCCACTCGCTATTGGGAGGAGGTGAAGGGATGCTCCAAGGTCATGGCAGTGGCCTCTTTTAGACTTGGCCTCTCTCGGGACACAGATCTTTACTGTTCATCAACGAAGAAGATGCCAGTGGACAATGGGCGATTTGATGGCTTGAATCAACAAGTATTCCATGATAGAAGACTAGGTGGGGGGGGGGGTAAAGGAAAGAATTGGCCCCAAAGAAAAAGGCGAAAGAGAAGGAGGCAGACCCTCCTGCGAAAGGTCTAGTCCCAGCATCGAAAAAATCCTTTAGAGGGACCCACACTATGTTCAAAGAGCCCATTTACAAGTTATGGCACAAGATCAAGAAGGAGCCCTTTTTCAAGTGGCCACCTAAGATCTAGGGCGATCCATCCACTTGGAACTAGAATATGAGGTGTTCATACCACAAGGACGTGGGGCACCTCACCAAAGATTGCTGATTTTAGAAATCCTTCCTGGAGAAGTTGGTGCACGAGGGATATCTCAAGGAGTACATCGACAAAGATCCACCGAGGGAGACACCTACCTTCGACAACCAGTCCGCGGTAACGTCATCGACGTTATCCACGTATGTCCCTTAGAACTGCTGACATGCAACACTCTTAGGTCCAACCTTAAGAGGGTAGCCTTCGCCATGAAAGTGGAAGATAACGATGGGGGCCATTCGAGTAAGAGGCCCCTAGCGAATCAAGGAGGCATCACATTCTCCAATGTTGATCTGGCAAGCATGGTTCTCCCCCACGAGGATGCCTTGAGCATAACTTTCCAGATCGGAGGATTTGATGTCCAGAGGGTCTTGGTAGACTTGGGGAGCTCATCAGAGATGATGTACCTTGATGTATTGAAACAGATGGGCCTTGGATCCAAGGATCTTACTAGAGTCAAAACACCCTTTGTCTAGTTCAACGGGTCATTCGCCTTGCCTATAGGGAAGATCATTTTGCCGGTCACCACGGGACCCGTTACGATCGACATGAAGTTTGTGGTAATTGATTCTGATTCACCATATAACATAATCATGGGGCAAACTTGGCTGCACTCACTTGGAGCAGTGCACTCTACCTACCATCAGAAGTTGAAGTTCCCCACTCTAGAGGGGATAATGGAAATTTGTGGAGACCAAGCTTTGAAAAAAAGTTCTTTCTATGCCACCGTGATAGCCGAGGTCACCTCTAGGGAGAAGGAGTGTGCCCTAGAAGAAGTATTGAACAAATACCAACTATAGTCCGAACAAATGGGGGTAGATGCGTTACGGATTGATCTAGTCGATCACTCCGTGGGAGATCCCCAAAAGGTGCTCCTGGAGGAGGGAGACGAGGAGAGATACTTCTTGATTGGCTCCACCATGTCCCCAGCTGAGTAGGAGGAGAAGGTTGACTTCTTAAGAAGGAATGTGGATGTGTTTGCATGGGATGCCGCAGAGATGAAAGACATAAGTCCCGATGTTATAACTCATAGGCTTCATGTTGATCTTAGCTATAAGACCATAAAGAAAAAACCTTAGCATACGGTGCCGCATCACGCCCAGGCAATAAACGAAGAGGTGGAGAGGCTCCTAGAAGCCGATGTTGGTGTGCATCGTTCATAGCCAAAATTAATTCCTTACCTCTACACTACAAATATAGCAGTGGAAAACAAGGGTTAATACCACAGAAAAATGAATTAACTTGACTAGTAACAAGTGCAACAACATGTAAATAAAATGGGGGTTTGTTTGTCACAAAAAAAAAATTATCAAATCGTTAATAAGAATCAATTAATGAAACGTCAGTTCAAAGGCAATTCAAACGTTGGTTATGGATTTGATCATAGACACATAGACAATCAACTCCTATCAAAACCTTAGTTCAAAGATCATTAAGATGCTAAAAGACCTTCTTCATGTCTATAAACATTAATACAAGCCTAGTACTCATATTAAACCTTGTTATTAAACAATTTGGTATTAAGAATCCTCCTTCTATTCGTAACAGCCTTAAGAACAACTAAGATTGAATAACAAATCTCCACCAGTGAAGAACTATTAATCCAATTTATAATTCCTCATATTAATAACAAAAGTTTGGAAAACAACTGCATAATCTGATTGCTACTACAATCAAGTTTTAAGACAATTATGGATCAAGAACTTAATCTAGCATTCATCACATAGAACATCAATTATTGTGCACCTTAATCAAAAGAACTATGTAATCTCAGCAATAAATCAAAGAACCATATCATTTGAACAAAAATTGATATTAAAGAATCAAACCAAGTCTCACAAAACCATATACCAACTTAGAATACCTTGAACCGAACAAAAGAAATTAGCTGCTCATCGCTTAGATAAACTCAAGTCTATCATATAAAAATTGCTATCCCACCTCCCTTATTCTGCCGCCCCTTATATAAAATTAGTTACTTCCCACGTCTCCTAAGAAGCCCTAATTTTAAGACTCCTATAATCACTCTGTTTCCTTAATTATTTAGGAAACAAAAAATTTGTCCACAATCTCGCAACTGAATTCTGGGCCAGTCAAAACATATTCAGATGTGAAACTCCTCATCAAAGTTGTAGCTCCGAATGAGTAGATTTTTATGGGCTTTTAAATTACTTGATTTGGACAACATATGCTTAAGTTATGGGCTTCTAAACACTCGATCCATAACATAAAATCCTGCTTCTCTTAAGACTTCCAGTCCTGATTTTGGGGTAATCTTCAGAGTCCCAAACGTATTATGATTCATTTGAACCATCATTTTCCGAATAGCTTGAAATGTCTTCTAAAAGTCCGTTGAAGATTGCAATTTATTCTGTCAGCTCTTTCAACTGAATATTCTGTAAAATATCGAAGAAGGTATTAAGTCCCAAATTACTGTAGTTTCCAATTTAAAGCAAAGTTTCTTAACATCATCCCATTGAAGTTATATACATAAAATATCATCACAATTCAACCTAATCAAACAATAAACCAATTAACTGATCGGATATCATCGATATAATCATGCACAAATACGGTCAGACGCTTTCCGAGAGTTACAATTCCTGAATGGTTGTCAAACATTGTTTGCTTAAGGAAGAAGAGTGGGAAATGACGTGTCTACGTAGATTTCATGGACTTGAACAAGGCTTGTCCCAGAGACAATTTTCCCCTTCCTAAGGTGGATAAGTTGATTGATGCCAAGATAGGACATAAACGCATGAGCTTCATGGATGTCAGGGCCGGTTACCATCAGATTCCTCTCCATCCGCTTGACCAGGAGAAGACCACCTTCATCACTCCAAGGGGATCTATTTTTTTAAGGTTATGTCATTCGGTCTAAAGAATGCAACCACTACATACCAAAGACTTATGAATCGGATGTTCAAGTGGCAACTCGAGAACATCATCGAGGTGTACATTGATGGCATGTTGGTCAAAAGTAGGAGACGGGATAAGCACAGCGCAGAGTTGGAGGACACCTTCTCCACTCTCCAAGAGTATGGATTGAAATTGAATGTAGCCAAATGTGCCTTCAGGGTTGGCTTTGGAAAGTTCATGGGGTACTTAGTAAGTCGGTAGGGCATCAAGGCCAACCTGGAGCAAATACAGGTTATCATGGACGTATGAAGCCCCTAGACTGTCTGAGATGTCTAGAAACTCACATGAATGTTGGCTTCTTTGAATCGTTTTATATCGTGGTCTTCTGACAAATTCAAGCCTTTCTTTCAGGCAATCAAGAGGTATGGGAACGATACTTGGAATGAAGAAAGCTTGGAGGAGCTCGGAGGGATCAAGGAATACCTCAGGGTCCTCTCGACCCTGTCTGTCCTAGAAAGAGGGGAGATGTTGTTCCTCTACGCCATTTCGGAGTTCGCTGTTAGCGACATATTGATCCATGAGCATGAGCACGAACAGAAGCCAGTGCATTATGTGAGCAAAGCTCTATTGGATGTAGAGACAAGGTACTTGCCTGTGGAAAAGCTTGCTTTGGCGCTGGCCATGGCCACAAGGAAGCTAAGACATTACTTTCAAGCACACCCAATCACCGTCCTGATGGATTAACCTTTGAAGGCAATTCTAAGGAAGGTAGACCTCTCCAAAAGGGTAGCAAAATGGACCGTGGAGTTGGGGGAGCATGATTTTCACTTCAGACCTCACGCGACAATAAAGGGGCAAATGCTAGTAGACTTCATAGTCGAATTTACTAAGGAGGAGTCATATCCCCCCTTAGATGAGCCCTCCATGGACAACCAAGTGCACCCTTGGAGGCTCTACATGGATAGATCCTCCAACAGCAAAAGTTCAGAATCGGGGTACTATTAGTCTCCCCGGAGGGATTGGTCATGATTCAAGACATACGACTAGGCTTCAAGGCATCCAATAATGAGGCAGAGTATGAAGCCCTCATCTCTGGACTCAAACTTGCCGATGAAGTGGGGGCCGGGGAGCTGCCGGCCATTATAATTCCTTACTATTAGTCAACCAGATAAATTGGGAATTTGAAGCAAGAGATTTGAGAATGAAAGCCTATCGCCATGAGGCTATAACTCTGCTCCACAAGTTCGAGAAAGTGGATATCAAGCAAGTCCTTCAGACAAGAATGCCCATGTCGATGCCTTGGCATGTTTGGCCTCAGAATTGGACTCTGACATGACACAGAGGATTATTGTGGAGTTACTTCCCAACTCCAGCATAGACGAAGTCCCTAAAGTGGCAACCATCCAGGAGGGGAAGGAGTCCCCTAGCTGAATTGATCCGCTACTCAAGTACTTTGTCTCTAGGGAACTCCTTGAATGTCCCAAGGAAGCCAAAAAGATAAAGTTAATCGCCCCAAGGTTCTAGGCCTCCCCAGATCAAAAGTTGTACCAAAAATCATTCTTCGAGCCCTATTTGCTTTGTATCCATAAAGACAAAGTTGAGCCCCTCCTGTGTGAATTGCATAAAGGCATATGTGGGGGGCACTCAGGTGGACGGTCAATGGCCTATCACATCATGTTGCAGGGATATTGATGGTCGCAGAAGTAAAGGGATGCATAAGCTTATGTCCAAAAATGTGATCAATGTCAAAAGTTCACTCTAGTCATTAGGCAGCCAGCAGGAGACTTGCAGCCACTAACTAGCCCTTGGTGGTTAGCCCAATGGAAACTCGACCTGATTAGACCCCTACCAAGGGCTCCCAGAGATAAGAAGTTTCTAATAGATGAGACCGATTACTTCACCAAGTGGGTTAAGGCTGAACCATTGGCTTATATCAGGGATACGAACACCAAAACATTCATATAGAGGAACATAGTCACAAGGTTTGTTGTCCCCCTGCACTTATATTAGACAACATAACTCAATTTAACAGCGGACCCTTCAAGTCTTTTTGTTAGCATCTTGGAATCCAGAACTTTTACTCCACGCCCTCGTATCCACAAGCCAATAGTTAGGTATAATCTTCAAACAAGGCCATCGTCAACAGAATCAAGAAGAGGTTGGAGAAAGCTAAGGGGAAGTGGATGGATGACCTTCTGAACATCCTTTGGGATACATGACGCCTCTACGAACCTCAATGAGCGAAAAACCTTACACCCTTGCGTACGGAGTAAAGGTGGTAATCCCACTGGAAGTAGGCCTCCCCGCTATATGGACACAAGCTTTTGACATATGAGATAATAATTATCAACTCTTCATGGACTTGGACCACGTGGAGGAGAGAAGAGAGATGGTTGCCTTGAGACTAGCCAAGTACCAAGAAGGAGTATCCAGGCTCTACAACAAAAGGGTGAAGCCCCAGAGATTTCAAGTAGACGACCTGGTGCTCAGGAGAGTAGTCGGGAACACTTGTGACCTGGTCGATGGAAAGATGGGACATAATTGGGAGGGACTGTATAAAGTCACATCAGTGGGACACTCTAGGTCATATAAGTTATTGGATATGGAGGGAAATACTATACTTTGGCCTTGGAATATAATGAATTTGAACAAGTATTATTTTTTAAGAACAAAGACTTATTTTTGCTAAGTGTGTTGTCTTGGAAGGGATATGGCCCTAGAAATGGAGTCTTAAAACTCTTGCCTTCAAAAAAATAAAAGGACTAAGCCTCTTGGAAGAGGCACGGCCCCAGAGGTAGGGTCTTATAAAATTCTTGCCTCCAAATAAATAAAGGAGCTAAGACTCTTGGAAAGGGCATGGCCCATAGGCAGTGTCGTGGAAACTCTTGCCTCCAAAAGAATGAAGGATCTAGGCCTCCTAGAAGGGGCATGGCCCCGGAGGCAGAGTCTAAGACTCTTCCCTCCAAAAGAACAAAGGAGCAGAGCCTCTTAGATAGGGCATGGCTCCGAGGCTAAGGCCTTAGGAAAAGACTCACCCCCAAAAAAGACCTAAGGAGCAGAGGCTCTTGGATAATGCCCGGTCCTTGAAGGGGAACACTTGGTGAATTCTCCATAAGAGAGGCCTCCCCCTGAAGGGGAACACTAGAAATTTTCTATAATAGGAGTCGGGGCTGAGGAAGGCCACTACCCCCGAGGAGTAAGAGGATCCTAGCTTTAGGTCTTAAAACCTTGGTCCCGAGGGGTCACACTTAGAAAAATAAAAAGTTGCAGACATTTATAAAAAGAAAAAATCTCTTTATTACAAAAGAGGAGGGCTTTGTGTCCCTCAAGCTACAAAAATAAAGGAAAAACTTGAATTACGCGGAACGAAAACCAAAAAAGCTAAGCTCCTAGAGGCCCAATGACCTCACTGTCGTTGCCTCCTCCAATATATCCAAAGATTTCATCGATGCTGGTAGAGAACAAGTCGGCATTGTGAGAAGGGGTGCCAAATCAGCAGGGACAATGGGGGTTTCACCTTGAGGGACATGAATAGTGCCCGAAGCAGAAACCAGGTCGGCAGGAGTAGGAGTAGGAACTGAGTCGACAGGAACAGGAGCAGGAACTGTGACGGCAGAAGCAGGGGCAGTAGCAACCTCGGCGAAAAGAAAAGTATGATTGCCCCAAGGATCTAGAGTTGAGGACACAGTCTCAGCTGCTGGGGCTGAGCTTGGCACTTGTGATATCCCAACATCTTCAATTGCAACTTCAGACGAGGCTTGCACCATCTCCTCAGAGGGGACATATTCATGCTTCTTAAAGAGTGGAGACTCAAAAGGGACTCCCGCCACCCGAATTGCCTTGTCCCAGTCGGCCTTGAAGTACTCCTTCATGTTCTTTTCAAAGGCCACTAGAATGTCATTAGCACAACGATTGACAATCTCCTACTTAGTCTTCCTGTTTCCCTCCAACTTAGCTCTTAACTTGTCCAACTCTTGGGTGAAGGCTGCATAAGCTTGCTCTGACTCGAGCACTTTTGCCTCACTTGTCAAAAGCTGCTTAGTTGCCATGGTGGTCCTCTTCTTGGTGTCAGCAAGTGAGGCCTTGAATTTTTCAGCATCTCCCTTGGTAGCCTCGCTCTCTTTGAAAAGCTCAGCAATTTGGGTCGCCTAGATCCTGTCCTAAGCGACCACCTCCACCTTAACTGAGGCTACAACTTCTCGGACCTTCTCCAACTCAACTTGAAGCCTCTCGCACTCTTGGATTTTGTCCCAATGAGTGTGGAATGGCTCGGCAATCATAGATATTTGTTGATTTGTCAGTAAGACAAAGGGGGATCATGCCGACGAAGGCTAAAGAAAAAAAGAAGAAGGAAAAAATCATAAGTATGAAGACCTTACCACCAGGAAGTTCTAGATGATGGAGCGGAATAGGTTGTTGCTCCCATGCCCTCTATGGACTGACATGTTGGTGTCAAAGAGGATGGCTTCACTCAAGGCATCATTCACCCAAATTGGCTTGTTGTCCTAATCTCGGGCCCTTTTGTGCCACTCTGGAGCATTTGGTGTTGGCACTGGGGGAGGCGTTGGTGTGGCTGTTGGAGTGGGAGTGCCCCTGCCTTGGCCAACACTATCGTGTTTTTGCTTCACTTTTCCCTCCTCCTGTTGTTGATCCCTTGCATGCCCTCGGTCGTGCCCAGTTGGCATCGACATAACAGGTGCATTAGTTGGAAAAGGAGGGGGAGGGGTGTGGAATCCTCAATTGGAACCGCAGAAAGGTGAGTACACCCCTAGATGGGAGTGACATTGGAGCCCGATCCACGGCCTCGTCCAACGGCAAGGGCAACCCTTTCCCTGATCAAGCTGAGGGAGATGTGAGGAGGGTTTGACATGGATACTTCCAAAGCATCCTCTTCATCTAAGTTTTTGAGAACATCGACGTCCGGGCAAACATCCCTACCTGAAGTGCCTACCTCGGCTTGGATGGTGGTGGAAGGATCCCTTATATCGTTGACCTCGGTAGTTGTGTCTTCACCAACCTCTACCTTGGCTTTTGTTGCTCTGTCGGGGTCTTCCTCTAAGTCTTCACCTGATAATGCCGACCACCTCACAAGATCAAATGGTTGAGAGGTTTGGGAAAACTTCCTATACCCTGGGGTGTAGTCTAGCAGCTTGTGCGCTACTTAGGCAAATTCGTTGCCTAGGTACATGGATGAATCTCGGGCCTTGAGGCAGAACTTTTGTTGGGGCATCACCCTCAACATGGTATAGCAAAAAAGGATATCCTCCAAGTCAAGGTTGACTTGAAGGCATTCGTTTAGGGCCACTACTCCCATGATGATCTTGAAGGTGTTGAGGCAACGCTGCCCCGAGAAAAGGTGGAATCAGGACAGAAATAGAGGAGGAGAGGATGGAGGGGGAATCTAATGCCATCTTCCATGAAGGCCTTGGTGTATAAAGACGTGGCCACCTTGGTACTGGTGTCAATGCTATGGAGTCCGAGGATGAACTCATTAACAGCGAACCCAACAGGGATGGAGTAGTGGGCCTTAAAATTGGTAATCTATTGGCAGTACTTGACCATGTACTTCCTCGGCCTTGGGGTACCAGCGTCATCAGCCCCGATGTTTGTACTCCAGTGACGTCTTGGCATGGTTTAAACATAAAAAAAAGGGCTTGAAATGGGGACTTCCTAAGAATGGGAGACCCAAGGGTCGCTACTGAACACACCAGGAATGAAAAAGAAGATTGAAGGATGGTGTGACCCTACTAGAATAGAAATGAGGAAGACCAGAGGGAGTATGGTCACCAGAGAAGAGAAGAAAAGGGGAAAACAATTACTCACCAAATAAGAATGATCTTGGTACAAAGGGGAGGTTGGTGGATTCCTTCTCCGAATGATTTTGAGGAGTTGATAGTTATTCAGATGAACAATGGTGTCTTCGATGGAACTCTGGCGTAGGTCTCTAGTTTAGTGAAGATTGCAAAAGTGGAAGAAAGAGGCAAGGGCTCTATTTAAATAAGAGAGCTAGCCCCATCATTGCGCACAAGGCACAAAGGAGGCACATTAAATGGGCATGCTCTCCAAATAGAGGAAAGTGGCTGCACAAGAAAGGAAGAGGCAAGCCTTTTCATCTTCTCATGCCACGTCACCCATGTCGTACGAAGATCAAGAGCTGGGGGGCATTGGATGGGACACCTCTGAGAAACAACATGAGGATGACACGTGTCATCGACATGAGAAATCTTGTAGACTGACATGTGTCATCAGTGTTCATCCCATCGGAGTGCTTATATTGAGACACGTGTCCTTGGAACTAAAGGTCCCTCAACTCCATCTGCAAATGACACGTATCCTCGGCACTAAGGGCACTGCAAAGACCCTGCGAGTGACACATGTCCTTGACGTTCATCCCCTCTGAGTGCTTAGATTGAAACACGTGTCCTCGGCACTAAAGGTCCCTCGGCTCCATCTGCGAGTGACACGTGTCCTCGACATGACTAACGCCCCTGAGGTCCAATACTAGACACGTCATCTCAACTTCAAGACCCGAGGCATGGGTGGCGGATTGATGGTTATCGTTACATGTAGTTAGGATTGGTCGATAATCATTGACTTGCCTTCCCAAAGCAGTCAGAATGATAGAGAGAACAGACCAACAACTAATGACAGTGTTACACGAGGCACAAAGCATAGAATCAGGGGACAATAGATGAAAATGTCCTTACTCATGCACAACCATTACAGGGAAGCATTAAATAATACCTCAGAAGGATGGGGCGTATCTATTGTTTGAAGAGTCTCAAAAGAAGAGCATTAAGTGCTCGGGAGCCCGAGCATTTAATGCCTCAGTTTCTTCCACGCAACATGGAAGACATTCTGCCCAAGGACTAAGCACCTCCTACTGCCTTCGAAATGGGCAAATAAGGGACTTCTTCTTCAAGGGGTCCACCTGTTCACAATGATTACCTCCATTGAGGTATAAGTAGCTCTAAAAAACTCAACGCAAAGGTACACAAATCAGATTCAAGCAATAGAACAGTGTCTTTCCCTCCCCTCTCTCACATACTTACTTGATCGTCGGAGAAGTCACACCGAAAAACACTCCGCCGCCCTTCTAACCTTTCTATTTGAGTGGCAGAATTCATCTTGATACGTTAGAATTGTTCGGACTGCTGGAAAAGTGATTCATCACCACTCATTATACCATCTCTCACTTCCATTTGCCACGGGACCATTGACTTTTTAGATAATCTCGAGTTCACCAAGGGAGAAATCTGTCTATTCACTTATTGTACGAAAATCACCGCGTGCAAAGATGATCTGCTCCAAGCCTCCAATGCTTTTCTATATACTAGCTATTTTAGAAACTTTGAGGTTGGATATGGATGATGAGTCTGTAAAGCTTATCATGAGAACAAACCCACCTAAGTATTATTCTACCATGTTTTCCAATTAAAGTTAATGTTCCATGATTGTTTTGTGCTTCTGGTGAGATTATACATGTTTATAATTTAGATCCTTGTCCTCTAAAAGATAGTTTCAATTTCTTCAATCAACTACTAAATCGTTGGCCAGATAGTTTAACATCATAGCAAGATATTCTTATTTCGGGATTCTAGGAATTGATGTTTTAAGTTATATATGTTTGTGTAATGATGCTTTGTTTTGTTTAATGAATGTGTTTTAACTACGATTTGTTCTTTTTAAAAACTTTAATACACTTTTCTTGTCTTGTTGGGTAGTTTTTGTATGTTTTATTAATAGGATTATGTTAAGTTTATGCATAAAAGTGGTCGAATTCAGGATGGACACCATTGTTCTCTTTTTTCTAATTTCCTTTTCCTAACTCCATGTATAAGACGCTAGGCAACTAGTTTTCAATTTATAGTGCTTGTTAAGAAATAACTACTAGTGAAAATATAAATTTATTCTGTGAGCTTAATAATATAGATATGGCCTAAATAAAACTTACATCAGTAATAAACACAAATAGAGAAGGCTCAAGTGTGCTCCATGCAAACTTTCTGGGTTGCTCCTCTTCTTGGTATCACGGTTGGGTAATTGGATCTTATTACGGTGGTTCATAGTTGTAAGTGTGGGTTTTATGCATAGACCAAGTTATTTGATCAACTTGACATGTCTTTTCTTTTATCTTGTCTTCCTCTCAAACTTTTGCGTTTTGTTGCCCCCCCAAGTCTATTAAGTTTTGTCTTATGTATTGTACAAAAAATCAGCATTGGAGAGTATTGGCCAAATAATTCAGTTTGTATGCATTTTTTGTACTTTAGTTATGACAAATAAAATTCAAGATTATAGATTAAAATTGTCCATGTACAACGTACGTATGCAACAACTAATATAAGTAAATGGTAACATAGTAAGTCCTCCCTTACGTATCTCAAAGAAGTAACCTAATAAGTCCTATAATATTTTTAATGAATTGACAAGTCCTACATTTGAAAAGATAATTCCATACAAATACGAAATTTTTTTTATTTTCTAGTTTTGATCCCTAATAGCTAAAAAATAATTTTAATCTACTGTACATATCATATAATTGGAAAATAAGTTTTCTTTTGGGCTTATAAGTGCCAATGTATTCAATGACAAATTCATTAGTTTTATTTATATTTTTCCATCATCTAAAGTCAATTTCAACTTGAGTGTTTTCCAAAGTTTTGGCAAGTTATATGGTCTGAATGAAAAAGTTTAATGGTTACAATTAAAAAATATTATTAAAATGTATCAACTATCATATCAGTAGGTCAAGCAATGAAATTAAATTTTAAAATTTCGATACGTTTACTCATAATTTATTTTGTAGAGGTTGTGCTCTGGCTCTCTATATGTTTCCAACTTGTGACAAAATTGATCTTCACAATATATAATGGTAGTGTTGTGTCTTAGTTTCATGATGATATTTTGTTGTGTCATCGACATCCGTGAAGAGGAGAGGCCCTAACTCATTCTAGAGAACCAACTGGACATCCCAAAACTTCAAGCACGAGGTATGAATTTTCATCAGGAATAAGTCCTTAGTGGAAAAAAAAACGAATAGATAGTAACTGTTAGATAGGTACTACCAAGGCGGCTTTATGGGGGGTAAAAGAGTGGACGAGATTTTTAATGTGAATCTGTTCTACTATGTGATGTTAATTGGATGCGATGGTTATTAATAGTTATGAAATTAGTGGGAATTACTTTACCTATTTCCAGTTTTTTAATTGGATGGTGACACCATATGACAGTGATAAAATGGTGTCACCGTTACATTGAATATTTACTCATTTTACAAGGCCGGCCCTATTGTAAAGCGATCAAAGTCTGGATTTTAAGCCCCATTTTTTAACTAGACCTTATAATTTATAATTATAATCACTAGCCTAAAATAAAAATTTAAGACTAACAAAAAAGTTAAAGTTAGAGTTAAATTAAATAATTTGGGCCTATTTCTCCTGCCCATGAACCAAAAAAATTATTAAAAAAAAAAAGAAGAGGAATTTGTAAGCCGGTGCCTAGGCCCAATAGGATTTCAAAAAAAATTCACTTGCTATTTTTCTTTCGGATTAGGTCTCTGTTGAAAAATAAAAGTAATGGACATAGCTAACGCCATTTTACAATTGCAAAAGATAATGATAATGTCATCATCTAATTTAAACACCTATTCTAAAAAGATACGAATTATAATGTATATTTTTCTCCATAAACACATCATAAGACAAGTGCATCAAAAAAAAAAGAAGGTATGCAATTAAATATACATGCTTTTGAGCTAAAAATTAACAGGTATGCAATAATCATCAAATAGGTATACTAAAACACAGATCGTTAGTCAAGTACACTAAAATCCAGATCATTAATGTACATTCTTCTCCATACACACATATCATCAGATAGGTATACTAAAATATAGATCATTAATGTATTTTCTTCTCCATAAACACAAATAGTTGGACAAGTACACTAAAAATACAGATCGTCAGACATGTACACTAAAACAAAGATTGTTAATGTATCTTTTTCTCTATAAACACTGATTGTTAATGTATATTTTTCTCCATAAACACAGATCATCAACAGGTACACTAAAACACAAATCGTAAGACATCGTCATAATATCCAAATAGTTTGGTTCATGAATTTGAATTTCAAAATCGATAGACAAACACCGCAAAAATCTCAATAACAAATGCCAAAAAAAAAAAAAAACTATCTATATTTTAAACTGAAATCATATGATGAGGGCAAAATAGGTAATAAAAATCAATAACTAATCAATCCCTTAACAATCCTACCGACACAAGGGCCACATTTAATTTTTTAAAAAAACCAGAGGATCTTTTTTATACTAAAAATTCGGTAGAATTAAAATTAATTTACACACCAAATAAGAGACTCTAGCCTCCTATAAAAAAATATAACGGTAAAAATAGATGTACAGTTTTTAGCTCAAGAGTTACTTTTATGTCACACTTCTCGACATATTTTCAAAACCACTCAATTCTTATCCTTCTCTCTCTCTCTCTCTCTTTGTGGCTAACAAAGGGCAAGTGTACTTTTGTTTTTTCTTTTGACCATGACTCTGTGCCTTTTAAGCTTGGGCTATTTTGGCTTGGAGCATAACTATTATGATAATAATCGGATTTTGTGGGAAAATTGGAAATAACAAAAAATCAAGTGTTATTATTCTATGCTTTGAATTTTAATATAGATTGTGTGTGATTATTTCATTATTTGTGATTGTTTGATTAATATTTGATAGTATGGCAATTAGAAAACATTCAAGTGGTTATGAAAAGCTCAAAAACAAAAGAGAAAAAGAGATGAATAAATGGAATCTTAAAAAAGATCTTTTGATAAATTTGTTTCTAGTAACAAAAATATAAGTGAAAATTTAGTAAATTGACAAATAATTACTCCCAATGAATTAGAAGATGATAATATAATATGACAAAAGGATAATAATGCAAATATGCACAATTCTAGTCAAACATGTGATACGACAATAGATGATGAAGAACAAACAAAAACATTAGACCATGAAAATCTTAACGAAACAAGCAATTATAATGCTATGAATATTTATGATCCAAGTCAATGAAAAAATATTGACGCTTTAGATTTTCACAAAGATGAGCTTCCTAGACATTTTTGACTATGCACCATATTCCTAAATTAGCAAACGGGGAGACACATGATAGAAGATGGTTATTATATTCAAAAGTTTTGAATAAACTATTTTGTTTTTGTTGTAAGTTGTTTGATAAGAATCATAGTACAAGTAAGCTAGCTAATGAAGGGACAAAAGATTGGAGAAATCTTTGTGATAAACTTAAAAGTCATGAAACATCTAATGAACATATTACTAATGTGAATACTAGTATTGATTTAGAAACAAGATTGTTAAAACATCTAATGAACATATTACTAATGTGAATACTAGTATTGATTTAGAAACAAGATTGTTAAAAAATGAAATAATTGATAAAGCTTCTGCGACTATTCTTTTAACAACGATTCAAAGTTTCTCTCGTCATTTTAATTATTTTAAAAATACTAACAAGTTAATATCATTTATATTTATATAACACACGGGATCTCACAGTTGTGTTTGATGATAAGGGCTGATGGCTTTGGTTTTGCAGGAAATGTTCACTTTAACAAGTGTTGATTAGTTTAAAATGTTTTGGAAGAAGAGGTTAGGGTTGTTTTGTTTGAGGGTATGGTTGATATGAAGAATCTGGACTAGGAGCTACTTAATTTTGCTTGCTTTTGATTTTGTGAAGTTTTTGGGTTTGTTTTGATAGGCGTTCATGCCGTGTTTTGAGTTCATGTTCTGTTGAGGCGTCTATGCCTTTCATTTGCTTCGTGTAATCGTTGTTTTTCTAATAAATAAAATTTTGTTTTTTAAAAAAACAATTTAGAGCATAGTGTATAATATGATGCTAGAACAAAGCTGCATGGTATCCTAATTTTATACTTCAATACCCAAATACATGATTCAATAATTTCAGATGTCACCATAATCACTTCATCATTATTCATGTCATAGTTGGTAGGGCTGCTGCTTTTTTTTAGGATGGATCGATAAATAAACAACCATGAAGTGATTTGCAGTATTCATAGAAACATGGCTTGAGTTGCCCCTTTTTTACCCAAATATAATACGCAACCATGTAGCAGAATCTAGCATTTTTTAAGTTTGTTGCAATCCAACTCAAGGTTCCACAAATGTCAAACCATCCAACTGAGAAATTATTCCTTTGTTTTGTTTGGGAAAAAAAAAATGGGGACAACATAGTATACTGTTTTTTTCTAGAACATGGTCATGACCCTTAAGGATGGCAGCACTCTGAACCCAAATTTAAAGTTCGATAATCATGGCCAATTTAGCATCAAAAAGGCAAAAGTAGTATACTTTTTTTCATTACTCTTCCACTACCAAATTGAATAATTTCACAAACAAAATACAATCATAAACTTATACTTAAGCAACAATACTATTGTCTCCCAAGTTGAATGAGTACACAAACAAAGTGTACATTTTTTACAAATCACTTCTTCTAAGGCAGCAATAATGCATCAACTTAATTCTGCATAACAAATCGACTTCACTGCGGTGTCTCGTTGATGAAGCATAAATGTCCCAAACAAAATGACTTCTACTAGACAATTCATCGAACAATTTGTAAACGCAATCAATTCTAGGTTTCCCCTCCTTACTCAAGTGGAATGGGTATGCTGTAATATGAAAGCAATAAAGAAAAAAAAAGAGATGGAGAGACGTAAAAATGTATGGGCTCCAGCAACTGTTACTGTGACTCCGGCTTCGGCTGAGGAGAAAACCCAATTTTTTAGGTTCAATTTGTTTTTAAACAGAAAGGGGGTAGAAGTCGAGGGAGATAAAGAGGGAAGGGAGAAGGTGACTGGGAGGGAAGAGGGAAGAGTCGTTGTTGGGCGAGAGAGGCTCCCGAGTGGAGACACCACCTCCATGCACAACACCAAGACAGCCTGAGGTGGAGTCATGCAACAAAGGTCGGCTATTGGGCTTGGAGAATGGCCGACTGTGTTCCGTATAGTGACAGGGAAGAGGGAAGATGGAAGGGTTGGGCGGGAACATTAAATCTAATCCTTCATATTTCATTAAAATTTTTTTTTTTTTGGGAAAGAAATTGATGACATGATTGTACACATCAGCAACCATATTGTGGTGTCATAAAATTTGGGGGTCCTTTGTTAATTCGTTGATCACTCATCAACCCGTGGTTGTTGCCCATTTCGACATCATGCCAACAACATCCCTTTGTCCGGGATTATAACTCACACGTGTGACCCATGTTCATTTAATCATTTAATCCTTTCGAGGTTAAATATACTTCAATGTATCTCATTTAAGATCCATTTGAGTCATTGGAACCAAAGAACATATAGCCCAAAAGCATAGCAATGCATTTTTAAAATTTCAGATTTTTGGAAAATGTTTCGGAAGGGTTTACTTACTGCAAAAGTTCCTTCAGAGATTTTTCATCGACCTTCCGGTAGATCTTCATAAACCTTCTGGAAGATTTTACTTATTGGAATCCTACATTTAAAAAAAATGTGTCGACCTTCCGGAAGATGTGTTAAACCTTTCGGTAGGTTTTACACACTGGATTCCCTCATTTTAGAAAAATGTGAAGACCTTCCGGAAGGTTTCACCCACTGTTTCAGTTTTTCCTTGTCTTTGTCCAAACCTTTCGGAAGATTTTGCCCAGAATTGTCTATTTCACTTATTTTTCATTTTCAATTCATCGAAAACATTTCTAAACTCATTCCCAACATATAAAATATAGTTTTCTACATTATACATGATTTATACAAGTTCTATCACAATTGATTTATACATTTACATGTCAAAACGTAGTTTTTAAAAAAAGTTTTACAAAACTTCATTTCAAAAGCCACAAGCCAGCTCTTTTTCACCCTCGAGGCCCCGAATGAGTGTCCTCCACCGGTACGAACCCCGCACCTGAAATGTTTTCCCTATAGGGTGAGTCAATGCCCAATAGAATGTTTCCTATAGAGGCTATTCCCCAACCTAAGTGTATCTGCAATGTTCACATACCATATTTTCCAACAACAATCATTCCAACCAAGATTTAAGCAAATCAAAGTTAGAATCTAACATATCTTGCCATGAAATGAAATCATACTCATTCATGCAATTTACTCGAGCCCTTACCAACTCCACAACACATGCATGCCAATGTGTATAAAACCGAGCTTTTCTAGCTCCGACCGTTTACCTTTACCCCAAGTTATGTAGTGAGTATCAAAATCGGGCTTTTCAAGCCCCCGCCATTTGTGTTACACACCCAAATGACTATTTAAAATCTCGGGGTCTTTCTTGGGGTGGATATTTATGGATTTACACCAACGGTCCCCCAACCAACACGAAATTCATGGACTTCCACCAACGGTTCTGTATACACCGACACACTTTATGGGCTTTTATACCAACGGAAGTGCATATTCGAACACCGGGTCTCTCACCCGAGGATAGTCTAGCTCTTCTTGCTACCCCGATCCAATTCTTTTTCATGCAACCGTGCGACTCAGTCGAATTTTCAATTCAACTTTCCCGAGCCCACCATCATCCACCTTCTTGGTGTTTGATATCTACTATGCACACACACACCCACACTCATGGCTATGGATGCGTTTCCCCGGTGCAAATGCAATGCAATGCACCATTGCCTAATCCATGTCATGCCCATATGCTATGAAGCACGGATGCTTCAAAAGGGTCAAAGTATCCGTATCGGATATTTTTGGATACGGATACGCGTCGGATACGTATCGGATACGTCTGAGAAGTATCCTAAAATTAAAAAAAAAATGGTTTTTGGATACGGTCGGATACGTTTTGGATACGCATAAGGATACAACAGGGGTATTACTCGAATTTTAAAAAAGTATATGGGCACAAGAGCAATATATTTAGGCCCTTATTTGCAAAAAAAATATATATATTATTAAACTAAAAGTTAAAAAGACTAAAACCTGTACACTTTTCTTCCACAGCCCGTCAAGCCCCCCACTCTCTTTAGTCGATACTCGACGACGATCGTCTATCTCTCTCTCTCTTACTCGCACTGACGATTGACTGACTCTGATGGTTAGTTATTATTATATATCTTTGATAGAAGTGTGATTTACTTTATAAATCATAATTATCACATTAAATATAATAAAAAAATTTAAAAAAATATATATTTTATGGACGTATCCTAGCTGTACCCGTATCCTATTTTTTTTGGTTTTGCCGTATCCCCGTACCCGTATTGTATCGTATCCGTATCCCGTATCCGTATCCTTGCTTCATAGCCCATATGTAAAGGATGTCACATGAGCTAAATTAACTACATTCAAACAAATTCCATGGCAATTTATATCTGAGGCTTATAATCATCAAATTTTCTCATAATGTCATATATCAATGAACATATATCAACATTTCATTTTCAACCACAATTCACAAGCATGTCACTACATAACATATGCTAACAGCACACTAAATTTTTAAGGCATAAAGTAAACACACAACATGCCCACATAACACCCAATTTCATAGATCACGTTGAGTCTAATTCACAACCCATTTGAAGGTAAAATTTTATTTTACCCAATTTCAATACCCATTTTATCAATTTCCACAACATAGGTAATGATAAAATTTTTTTATCCACATACCCATTACATACTACACCCTAGGTTGTAAAATAAACTCGAGTAGGAAGGAACCCTACCTCTTGAAGCGTAACCCACTTGGTGGAACCTCCAAGAATCTCAATCAAGCCCAAAACCATTGATTTATCCCAAGCTCATTTTTGGAACTTCGATAAAACCCTCCCTTTTGGTATAGTCGCGTAGCCCACGACAAGGAGGTCGACTTTTACTCTTGGCCCGAATTGATTTGAAGCCCGTGGAGTAGTAGATCGCAGAGAGAAATAGATTTCTTTCCCTCTTTTCCCTCTCTTCTCTATCGACAACGGCTGAGCAATTGTGGGGGAGAAAATTTGATTTTCTTCCCCTTTTTATAGTCTCCCAATGCTTGGTCCACAATTGGCCACATAGCCCTCTTTTTTTCGGGTCCATTTTTGTCCCAAGCTATTAAATTTTGCTCCGATTCAAGTTCAAATTAATTTTTTTTTTAATTTGCCTTAAATTATTTTCTAAATTTTAAAATTTTATTAGAAATTCTGTTTTTAGATCACCTGAGACTCGTCCGCCTCATAAAATGTAAAAAATTCGACTATCTCGGAATTCGATGAAATTTGACTGGATAACTAGATTTCGCGAGAAGAATCCAATGGCGAGGTCCGTTTCATCATTCAAGATGTAAAAAAATTCAGGTTTATAACCCGTACTGTAGCAACAAATTACCGTTTTGCCCTTTTTGTAAAAAAGTTTAAATTTATTGGGTTTTACACACATGATCAAGTCTATATTTTAAGTTTGTCTAACATTACTGAAAGATATATGTAGAGATTTTTTAATTTTTCAAACAAGTAAATATCAACATCCCTTCTTGGATGCGATAAAACAAGTGTCATCGTATACCAAATTTTTGAAAGACTAGTGCACTGTAAAAAGGAAGATCAACATCCCACACACCCAGATTGTGTGTGAAATTGGTGAGGAGAGAGTTTGGAAAACTTTTGGTGAAAATGTCGGCTAGTTGGTGGTCGAAAGGAATAAACTGAACATGCAATTATCCAGAGGCTACCTTGTCCCGAACAAAATGATAGTTGAGTTTGATGTGTTTGGTGTGGGCATGGATGACTGGATTATAGGCCATGGACATGGCGTTGTTGTAATCATTGAATAAAGCTGGAATCATGGGTAAGGTGACCTGTAAATCTTGAAGTTAGTAGGTTATCCAAGTTATATCGGTGGCTACATGAGCAAGAGCTCTATATTCGGCTTCGACACTCGAGTGAGCAACGATAAGCTGTTTCTTGGAGCTCCAATATATACATGTACCACCAAGGAAGATACTTTAGTTGGTGGTTGTTCAACGGGTGTCCTGGCAACCTGCCTAACCGGCATCACTATACCCAATTAAATCAAGAGAAGTGAGATGACTAAGATAAAGTCCATGATGAAAGGCGCCTTTCACATAACAAAGGATGCGCTTAACCACATGGAGATGGTTGGTTGTAGGAGAATGCATATGTTAACAGACCAAATTAACGCTAAAGGCAATATCAGGTTGTGTTATCGTTAAATATTGTAGGGCTCCTACAAGACTCCAAAAATGAGTGGGATCTTCAAGGGGCAGAACAACACTTGAGAGCTTTTGGTTTATAGTCATGGGTGTTTGAATTGGTTTGCAGTCCAACATGGAGGCACAGTGGAGCAAGTCATGAGAATACTTGGCCTGAGAAAGAAACATGACGCGAGAAGAAGAGAAGGTTTCAATGCCCAAGAAGTAGTGAAGAGGGCCAAGGTACTTCATGGTGAATTCAAGACTTAGTTTGGTGATTGTATCATGGAGAAGAAGGTCAGAACTGATGGTGATGATCATGTCATCGACGTAGAGTAGGATAACAATGAGAGCACCATGATCATGAAGAGTGAACATAGAATGGTTTGCTAGGTTTTAATGGAATCCGATTGCATATAGGTGATGACTAAATCATTCAAACCGGGCACGTGGTTCTTGACGGAGGCCGCATAGTGCTTTATGAAGACGACACATGTTATGGGCAAGTAGAGTCAATGAAGCCAGGTGGTTGTGAAACATAAAACTCCTCTTTGAGAGTCCCGTGCAACAAGGTGTTTTTGATGTCTAATTGGTGGATAGTCCAGTTATGAGTAACGGCCACAGAGAGTATGGTTCGAGTAGTAGTGGTCTTGACGACGAGAATGAAAGTCTCATTGAAATCAATGCCATGAAGTTGAGAATATCCCTTAACGACAAGCCGAACTTTATGACGCTCAATGGTGCCATAGCGTAGAAATTTGGTCTTGAATACCCATTTTGTTGGGATTACATGCATGTCGAGATGACGCAGAACCAAGACCCATGTGTGATTATGATGAAGCGCATCTAACTCGTCCTCCATTGCAACACACCAATGAGGAATTTGTAATGCTGCGGTGACAAAGGTTCATGAGCAGCATCCAAGGTAGCAACGAAGCAAGAATGACCAGGAGAAATAGCCAAGGACACAACAAAATCATGGGCACGTGGGGAACGATGTGCCTTTCGGTGGAAGTGGAAGTAGGAATATACGAGGTCTGTTGAGGCAATGGGGGTAGAAGAGGAATGACAACTTCCAAGTGTCCACCAGTTGGAGTGAGGTGATCCTGGTGGGGTGATGTCAGTTTGTCCAGTGGCTGAACCAATGTTGCTGGGTGGAGCAATGAAGGAGGAGACTATTTGGAAATAGCTTCAGCAACCACCAATAGGGAGGGATGCAACGGTGGAGCAATGAGTAGTGGCCTTTGAGGAGGAAGGAACATCCTAGGATAAAGCCAGTGGTCTAGGTGATCGAATTGAAGAGTTGCACCTTGGAGAGTGGACTACAATTGAAGAGAGCCACGGGAACAATAAGGAAATATAAAAACTTCTCACATTTTGAATCTTGGTATCAGTATTTCCAAAATTATGGATTTTAAAATCAATTACTTATCTTTTTGAAACTTCTCTATAAAAGAAAAGTCTTATATACCAGACACAATCATGTCGCTTGGAACATACAATGTAAAAATTTACTCGATGAGTGCTCTTCGCTCTTAGCCATGAGTGCTTTTCTCTCTCAGCCACCATGAAACCCACCCAATCGACCTTCACCACTGATTCCGATTTTCATTCATACAAATTGGATACCAACCCACTCCCATTTCCACCTTCCCTTTCTCTCTCCGTTTACTCCTTTGTCTCTTTCTCACAAACCCAAAACCCCTATTTATCCCCCACCTACCTTGCTTTACCACCACATCTGAACCCATGGACCCTACAACCATTAAAGCCAAGATAGTTTGTAGATCTGGAAATATTGAGCTACCAAAAGCTCGCGTAAATGCCAAAGTGAACCCAGATGGGACAAAGGAGCTGAGCTCTAATGCTCCACCTGGAACCCATTCAAGAGATAAGGGAAAAACAGGGTGAACACAGGTGCAAACAGGCGAGGTGGCGATTGGTGAAATTACTCTTACCGACAAATCGAGATCTAGCGGTGAAACTTCAAAAAAGCAGGTTGATGTTGATGTGTTGCCAAAAGACAAGCAAAACCCAACAAAGGCTCATCCTAACCTGCCGGAGGCCCAACAAAAAACATCCCGGACCAAGAGCACCTTGGAACTAGGTCCTTAAAGAAGGACGAACAACAAACCACTTAGCCATTCATACTGAATGCCAAACCCAGGTAATGAAACTCCAATTTTTTGAGCCAAAAATGGAAAATAATAGAATTGTGGTCCATCCCCCTGAAGAAATTGGTAGGCAAGGATGTCTTGAATGGCAGAACCATCTTGTGGGATACTTCATTGAAAAGAAGCTTCCTTTTACAACTGTGAGTTACCTGACACACACGATGTGGGATAGTCAAGGTCTTTTGGAGGCATTGGCAAAGGACAATGGATTTTACTACTTCAAATTCATGAATGATGAATCTAGAGCAAAAATATATGAGTCTGGCCCTTGGCCCTTGGCTGTTATCGGGTAGGCCATTAATACTCCAAAAATGGCAACCAAACCTATTGTTAACCAGGGAGAATCACTCCATAATCCCATTGTGGATTAAACTCCACAATATTCCCCTCTATATGTTGGGAAACCTCTACATGTTGATACGCCCACTTCCAAGAAATAGAGAATAAACTTTGAAAGAATCTGTGTTGAAGTGAATGCCAGAAATCCATTAATTGAAGCCTTTGATCTAAATGTGGATATCAATGGGATGGTTGAAACTATGGAAATAAAGGTAGAATACCAATGGATGCCCAAGATGTGTAATGCATGTGATGTGTTTGGGCACAATGAGTCCTTATGCCCCAAAATGATGTCTAAGGCTAGGATTAATGTGGAGGAGCAAGCTGTTGTTCAAAATCTGTGCACAGACCAACCAGTCTTGTGTATAAATGTGGAGGAGCAAGCTGCTGTTCAAAATCTGTGCACAGACCAACCAGTCTTGTGTATAAACAAGGGCAAAGCAGTGGCATCTGTAGTGCTTGATACTGAAATTGTGGAGACTAATAAAAAGAGAGTTGCAGACAACTTATTGGTGCCTGGTACTGAGATTGAAAGGTATCCCCAGGTTAACACTCAAGTCACAGAAATCATAGTGAAGCAAGTTGCCTCTCCCCAACAGGACACTAGGAGGATTACATCTAGGAACAAATTTGCAGACCTGAGTCCTAGCTGGGAGGCGAAATCATCATGGACTTAGTTTTTGAAGCTCAATCTAGTACCTCAATATACAATGAGGTGACTAAGGAGAAGGAAAAAACAAATGGAAATAAACATCCACTGGGAAGCAAAAAGAAGAAAGTGAAAAAAAAAAGACCATGAGATGAGGAAATCGAAGGTTACTGAGCACCTAATTCTCAGGAAGGTACTCCCCCCCTCAATGAAGATTGCATGTTGGAACATTGGAGAACTTAACAAACCCTCAAAGCAGGAAGAAGCTAGGAGGTTGATAATGGACCAACAACTTCACCTTTTGGGAATTGTTAAAACAAAAGTCAGGAGTGTGAACAAAGATAGGTTGATACATAATGTGTTTCGAAATTGGAATTACTTGGAAAATTATGGTAGCCATCATTTTGGAAGAATTTGGATTGGGTGGAACCCAAATACAGTGGAAATTAATAAAATTGAGGAAACTGACCAAGTGATACATTGCTTGGTAAAACATTTTGAAAGCAACTCACAATTTTTTGCTTATTTTGTCTATAGGTGAAATGATGGCATAGAGAGGAGAACTCTATGGAGGGGGTTTAGGCACCATTCAAATTTTGTTGCTACTGAACCATGGGTTGCTTTAGGAGACTTCAATGCTATCAGAACACCAAGTGAAACTACGGGAGGTCAAAGTAGTTGGTGTCAATCAATGGAGGATTTTGATGTTTGTTTGCAAGATTCAGAACTTATGGATCTTAGGTATACTGGGATTCAATTTACTTAGAGCAACATAAGAGAAGGGGAAGCCATTGTGGCCAGAAAGCTGGATAGAGTTCTAGTTAATGAAGCTTGGACTGACAGATTCCAAATGTCTATGGCTGACTTTCTTCCTGCAGTTGTATCTGATCATAGCCCTGCATTTGTCCAAATTGATCCAAGGATCCCCAAAATAAAATGCCCCTTTAAAATTTTCAACCACATTGCAGCAAGAGAGAACTCTTTGGACCTTGTTCAGCAAATCTGGATTCAAAATGTCCAAGGAAGTTACCAATTTCAAGTTGTCAGCAAGATCAAAGGTCTCTAAGTTATTTTCAAAGGGATTACCAAGGAAGTTGGGGATGTCTCTGTGACAGCAAGAGAGGCAAGAGACGCTTTAATGATATGCCAAAGAAAGCTGGACACTAACCCAACTGATTTTGCATGGAGACATAAAGAAATATAGCTCCTGAAGGATTATACTAAAGCAGCCAATGATGAAGAAATTTTTTATAAGCAGAAATCCTGAGTCCAATGGATCAAAGAAGGATACAGGAACACTTCATATTTTCTCAAGACAATGAATAACAGAAGAAATAGGAAAAAGATATTTACGCTCGATAGGGTGCATGGATCAAAGGCAGAGGAAGAACATGCAGTGAAGGAAGAAGCTGTTAATTATTATGTCAACTTATTTGGCCAAGCTAGACTTGCAGCCCCAATCCAAGTATGCAGTCAGTGGTTCAAAGCAAAATCCCTCCACACATTGCTACTGAAATGGTTAGAGAGGTGTCTAATGAAGAAATCAAGGAGGTAATCTTCTCTCTAAATGACCATAAGGCTCCCGACCCAGATGGGTTTGGTTTAATGCTCTATTTTTTAAGAAAGCTTGGCCAATTATTGGGCATGATATTACTAAAGCAATTAAAGAGTTCCTGACTACTAGTCAGTTACTTAGGGAGCTAAATAATACAATCATCACCTTGGTCCCCAAAGTTCCAAACCCCTTAGCTATGGGAAATTTCAGACCAATCTCATGTTGTAACACTCTTTATAAGGCAATCTCAAAGCTTATAGCCAATAGAATCAAAAAATGTCTTCCAAACCTTATCAATCCTAACCAAGCAGCCTTCATCCAAGGTAGAAGAATTGGGGACAACATCCTGTTAACTCAGGAGCTTATGAGAGACTACCATAGAGATTTAGGTCCCCCCAGATGTGCACTAAAAGTTGACATTAGGAAAGCCTTTGACATTGTCCAGTGGGATTCTCTGGTTGATGCCTTGGAAGCCTTTAATTATCCAATGACAATGAGAAAATGGATCCATACTTACATTACTACAGCCATGTTCTCAGTTAATGTGAATGGTGAGTTAGCTGGTTACTTCTCTAATGCTAGAGGATTGAGACAGGGAAATCCATCATCTCCCTATCTTTTTATAATTGCTATGGAGTTTTTGTCCCTGATAACACAAAACAACATAAACTCCAACCCCCAGTTTAGGTATCATTGGAGATGCTCAAAGCTCAAAATGTTTCAACTCTCATTTGTTGACGATCTGATGTTATTTTTTCATGGTGATGTGATTTCTGTTCAAACCTTGAAGAGATCTTGGACCAATTTGGCCAACTCTCTGGCTTACTTCCCAATATTAAAAAGAGCAATATATATTTAAGTGCAGTTCCTGAGGGGGAGGGGTCACAAATCATAGAGATACTTGGGTTCTCTATTGGTGACTTACCTATCAAATACCTTGGAGTTCCACTGGTATCCACCAAACTTAAGAGTCAACACTGCATGGGCCTCATTGAAAAGGTTGAAACCAAGGTTAATTCTTGGCTCAACAAGTTCCTATCCTACACAGGAAGGCTTCAGCTGGTAATTTCAGTGCTTAGTAGCATGGATGTCTTTTGGGCTACCCACTTGAGCTTACCACATAAAGTTTTGGACAAGCTTGAACAAACTTTGAGGGCCTTCATTTGGAAAGGCACTGAGCTCAAATACAATGTAGCGAAAGTTGCATGGAATGATGTTTGCAAGCCGAAAAGTGAGGATGGTTTGGGTATAAAAGGGTTGAAGGAATGGAATAATGCCTTGCTCCTGTGACATCTGTGTCAATTGTTTAATGACAAGGAAAACCTATGGACCCATGAATACATGCTTACTATATAAGGGATAGAAGCTTATAGGAGCTTAAAACTCCACAAACCTACTCACACACTTGGAGGAACCTTTTAAAACTCAGGAAAATCCTAAGACCTATAATGGTGCACATTGTAAGGAATGGGCAACACACAAGCTTTTGGCATGACAATTGGCATCCATATGGACCCCTGTTACCAAGAAGAAACTCTAATATAGTGCAACAAGCAAGAATTCCAAGGGAAGCAAAAGTCAGTAGAGTTATTACCAACCACCAATGGAACAGAACTACTTCTACTCATCTGGGTGTACATAATATTTTTAACAACATGCCAATCTACCTCCCTGATCAAACCAGAAATGATTTTATGAGATGGTCCCATACCACTGATGGGAAATACTTTGCTAGATCTGCATGGGATCACTTGAGGATTGCAACTAGTATGGTTTCTTGCCATAATTTGGTATAGTTTGGTCAGTCAATACCTCGAATGACCTTTATCTTTTGGTTAGCCATTAAGAATGAGATTGAGCACTAAAGATAGAATCCAAGCTTTCTCAAATGAAGTTGACACTCAATGCATTTTGCATAGAAAGACAAATGAAATCCACAACCAACTCTTCTTTGAATGTGAATACTCCTCTAGAGTTTGGAACTCCATTCTTCTTCAGTTCAATCAACAAGGACAACAAAGGCAATGGAAGGAAAGAAATGAATGGGCAGCTCAACAGTGGAAAGGTAAGAAGATGACCACTATTGTCTTGAAGATCAGTCTCACTACTACTATTTATCATATTTGGAAGGAAAGAAATGAAAGAATATTCATAAACCAAGCTGGTGACTCTCATACTCTCATCAAGATGGTTGAGTAGACCATTAGGGAGAGGCTCTTTACCTTGAAATTCAAGCGCAACCATCATAATGCCTCGACCTTGCTTCAATGGAACCTGCCTGAAACATGTCTCCATTAAAGTTCTAGTTTTGAAGCTTGCTGCATCAATGATTTGAAGCTTCATGGCATCTCAATTTGGGATTCTTGGGGAAGTACTTGCTCAAGGCCTATACTTCTCTCAGAATTCCTAACTTAAGATGGATCTCTATTTTTGTTTTTATTTTTTGAGGTGGCTGTGTTGTTGTTGTTGTGGCTATGTTGTTGGCCTTGATTTGCTTCTGCACTTGGCCTACTATGGTATCATGTGAGTGGAGTTATGGTCTGCTAGTTATGGTCTATGTTATTGGTGTTGATTTGCTGCTACACTTGACCTACTATGGAATCACAAAAGTGGAGATATGGTCTGCTTTCTTTCATATCAGTGGTGTTTTGGGGCAGATTTTCATGCTCTGATTTGTCTAACATGCTCTGATTGTGTTTTGGGCCTTTTTGCCCTTTTGGATTTTTTGATGTTTGTGTTTGAATCCTACGTGGTGTCACTGTACAATTTGTGGGTGATTACCACTGTATATCTTTTTATTTTAATACATTTTACCTTCCAAAAAAAATAAGGAAATATAGTTTCGTTGATAATGATGTGGCAAGAAAAATACACTCAACCTGATGATGGTTCCAAACAACGAGATCCCTTATGAAATTCACTGATGCCTAAGAAAATACATGGTAAATTTTTTGGGCTAAATTTGTGTTTCTGATACTCTCGTAACACCGGATATCATAAACACCAAAAAGGTTGAATTAAAGAAAAACCAACATTGTGGTCAAAAAGCATGTAAAATGAGTTGCTATTATTCAAAAGAGGTGAGGACCGCCTGTTAATTAGATAAACCGCCATAGAGAAAGCTTCAACCCACAAGTGGAGTGGGGTTGATTGTGGAATAAAAGTGTTAAACCCATTTCTATGAGATATCTATGTTTGCATTCTACCATCCAATTTTGTTGAGGAGTGTGAGGACTGGATAATTGCTGAACAATACCTTTATGGGCCAAAACATTATCAAAAGGACCAGAAGTGTATTCACCGCCTAATTGCAAATTACATCTCGAAAGTCGTTCAAATCTCAATTTGCATTCTCAAATATCAAAAATCTCAATTTGCACAATCAAAAATAGAAATTTGTATCAATGCGCACCTAAAACTAACAGCCGTGAGTTTTCCGTCTAAAACTAAATGGATAAATTATACCTAGGTCCCCTCATTCTTGTCACTTAATCATTTGGATCCCCTCACATTTAAAATATTACTACTACACCTCCTGATGTTTGTACACGTGTAACACATAATCCCTTGTCGTTGATATTTGTTAATATAACCGTTAAAAATGTAATTTCATTATAACAAAAAATTATAATTTTCATACTACCCTTTATTTTATGGGCCCGTTATACTGTAAAATTCAAAATCAAGCTTACATCACTTAGGTATTTATTTAATATTTTTTACAGTTAATTATGGTTGTGGCCCCCAAAGTATTCATTTTGTCTCATTTTGGTCCCCAACCTTCTAATTGCTTCAAGTTGGTCCCTCATGTATTACATATGCACTTACCTAGTCCTCGCTATTGACGTCGTCCACAATTCTGACGGTTCATAGTCATGTGCCATCCGCATGACCACGGGTGAGGACTTATATGACATTTAACCTTATTCCCATTCATGGAGGGAAACATTCCTGCTAACTGTTATGGGTTATATCCCTATGATCCATTGTCTGTTACAGAGCATAGGAGAAGATAGGGAGAAAATGAGGGGAAGGGAAGGAAAGGGATCAATTGCGGCTAGAACGGTAGCAACACTATGCTACTATAGACAAATAGGCAAAATGAGGACCTCATGGACCGATACCAACCCAAGAAGAAGGTTCATTGGATGTGAAAGATATGGGGTACAAAAGATGTTCTGGATTTTGTTATTTAAGTTTTACTGTTACTGAGTTTTCGATTTTGAATGCATTTAACAAACCATTGCATTTGTAGGAGGCTTGAGGTTGTGGATTTTTTGCTTAGTATGATCCACCAATGTGCGATAGAACGAAGCAAGTGATACCTGGATTGTTACGAGCAAAGCAAAGACAGGAGAACCAACAACGAAAGGCAAACGCTAGGGAAAAAATATTATGGGTTGCTCTGTTCTGTTCTTGGACATTTTTTATTTTCACTTGGGTGTGGGACTTACTGGAAGTGGGAGTCCCCTGTTTGTCCATGGAGGGTGCTATGTTTTTGTGTAGGAGGGTGCCCTATTTTTGTTGTGTAGGAGGTGCTTTCTTGTTTTGTTGTGAAAGTGCCATTTTCTGTAAATGTAATTATTATGTTTTATGTAATTTGAAGTGTAACAACTTGTTTGCATAAGTCTGCATGAATTTCCTCTTCTTGTACTACCCAAAAACATAATCTTCTGGTTGTTGTCCCCTATATTGAATGCAGGCAATGGCATGTGGGCATGGGATCCCTGTCAAGTCCCATTTCCTACATGAGCAAGACTACTCCTTGAAATCAACTGTGTATTGGTCTCCATTCATATACCTTACATCAAACTTCAACTCACCATGCCACTCAACAATACAATCAAAGCTACCACCTTTTCATTTCTCTAATCTCTTTTGAATCTTAAGGCATATATCACCATTATAATTCCTAACCCATTCTCTCCTCTTCAACATTCTTTGAGTTAAGTAGCATCTAATCCATTCTAGCATTTCTAAGATGGGTTTATCCCTAGCCTCTATAATTGCCCCCATTAAAGCTCTCACACAGATTGTTTAACAAAATATCACACCTGGGTTCTTCTCTAAAGTGTGACCTACTCCAATACCTTGACCAACCAATCAAATGCCTTCTCATCTTCTTTTTTCACCATTTGCATGTCATAGTCAAATTCTGAAATATTTGTTGCCCTAGCACATTTCCAGAATTTCTTCCTAATACTCAATCCCTTAAAAGTGTCTAATGAAATTATTTAGCATGTGCCTAGCACAATGCCTGTGCTTAGATATTGGTACTCTCTCAGTCAATACTGGAAGCAAACCCTGCACAAAATTTACATTAATTATATTTGCAACAAACATATTAATATAAACTAATAAAGAAATGTTAAGAACCACTGTTGTGGTTTTGATTAAAACATACCTTCTGCCTGTCAGTGATGAAGGTCCACTGCTCATAGTTTTGATTAGTTATGCCTAAGTTAGTGCATCGTTTGGAATGTACCATCGTTGTGCTTTGCCCAAATGGTGTTATGCTTTGCCCTAATGGTGTTCTGGTTTGCCCAAATGGTGCTCTATTTTTCCATAATCATGTTTTGACCTAACTAATGAATTTTGTCTATTGCAGAACAAGTGAAGACATTGAAGAGTCTCTTGCTTAGTTTCCCTCCAGGAATGGGAAGAAAGTTAAATGTCATATAAACCCTCACCTATGGTCACGCGGATGACACATGACTATGAACCATCAGAATTGTGGATGGCGTCAACGACGGGGACTAGGTAAGTGCATATGTAATACATGAGGGACAAACTTGATGCAATTAGAAGGTTGGGGACCAAAATGATACAAAATGAATACTTTGGGGACCACAACCACAATTAACCCTATTTTTTATATCCAATGCAATACATCACTTAAACAGAATTATTTGGATGCTCAATTGGGGGAACATTTTTAGTCATATTTGGATTCTAAAGGGAAGTAGGTGTAATATTTCAAATGTGAGGGGTCTAGGTGATTAAGTGACAAGAATGAGGAGGTCTAGATAAAATTTATCTATTTAGTTTTAGATGGCAAACTGATAACTATTAGCTTGAGATGAATATTGATACATATTTCTATCTTTCAGATTGCAAATTAAAATTTTTAATCTTGGAGGGTATAAATTGAGATTCAAATGATTTTTCATGGTGCTATTTGAGATTAATCATAATTTGACACGAGCGTAAAAAATATTGGCAATTGTTATCTCAAATTTAACAAAACATAATAGAACATCAGACTTGTTCTTCGGAGGATAAAACCAAGTGTATCGAGTAGCATCATCCACAAATATAACATAATAGCAGAAACAAAAAAGAGAGGCAGCGGTAGCTGGGCACCAAACATCCGGATGAATTTTAATAAATTTTTTATTACATCTAGAATCACTTAAACTGAAAGGTAAATGACACCATTTGGCAAGCTGACAACTACCACAAGAGTGATTATTAGAAAGACTAGAAGAATCAAAATAACTTAGACACTGTTGTCGTAGTGTCTTGAGCGCCCTCAGAGAAGGATGGCCAAGGCGTTGATGCCACACGTCAACTATTACTTTAGCATTTGGAGAAGGATGAATAGCCACCAATGCAGTGTCAGTGGGCGGGAATGTGTAGAGACCTGTAAATCTACGACCTATCATCAGGTTTTTGTCATGTCTTGTGATCATTGGTGAAGAAACCAAGACTGGCAAGGACAAAATGAACCTTGTCGGCATCCAAAAGTGGAGCTCCAATGGCAGCAAGAGTATCGAACATCCCTTTATGTGGACAAAGGTAATCAGAAATTGTCAAAATTCCCTTTTTGGTAATATTGAGTTGATGATGAATAGAACGAATCCGGGCTTGAGAACGTTGATGGTATGTGTTAGCGAGGAACTTCCATGTGTCGTAAGAGGTATCTAACCCCACAACTTCTGCCATGCTACAGTAATTCTGCTACAATAATCTTCTTTCTTCTTTCTACTCTTGTTGTCAACGATTTACAAGGACTACAAAGACAGCCTCACTCCTATCATTCTGACACGGCCTAACGCCCTTACGCGACTTGGGTGCAAAATATAAATCAGAAAGAATAGCATTATAATAGAACTATAGTAACAAATGAAAAGTAACATTACCATAATAGAATTAAATCAAGATAATATATATATATATATAGAGAGAGAGAGGGAGAGAGAATCAACCACCGAAAAATGCCAAGCCATGAGGATCAGAATTGTCGGCAATTAATTTTGGTTGATCCATCAACATGTATTTAAAGATGAAAGATAACTATTGTTGAATAACTGATTACTCAAAAAAAAACGTACTTGAATCATGTCAGGCAGTACTACAAGAAATAATGGTGCTCGAGATTGATCGAACTACAACAAGAAGATCAAGAATATTCTCTGCAAATTTCCTTGCCAATCTCCACTCTTATCTAGAACTAATAAGTTACTGATTCTTATCTATCTAATATCAGCAGTTATCAGGAGCCTAACTAAGTGATCATTTTGATTGAGTAACGATAGTCAGAGATTGAATTTATTACAAAATTTTTCATTCTGAGTTTGAATTTATTATTCAATTTATGATTTTGTGGCTGCATATTTTAATTATAAAAAAAGTGAAAGCAAGTAAGCACAATTATGAAAAGAAAATGTGCCCACTCAGTACCCCTTTGGCATTATGCACACACAGTAGATAGAATAAAAGAAAACCTACGCTTGATTAGTTTCAAATAGAATGATTGATCTTGAACAGATCACCTCTATAGGTGAGATCCCAAACTCGTATTAGCCCTTATGTTAAACTTCAACTGGAGAGCTGAAGCTTCCGAAAAAACAAATTCCTTGAAGTTTGTAACCTAAAAAAGAACAAATCAATCACAAATGATCCACATGTAACCTTTTTCCCCATAAAAACTAATTAAACATTTTCCAATTTAACACAGACAGTGGGGGAGGGAGATAAAGAAAGAGGATGAGAGTAGAACCTGTTTGAGCACAAACCACACACTTCTTTTTCCTTTTCCTTTCCAGTGCTTATCAACTTAACATGTTAATTAATAATCATGAGGCTTACAAGGAAATGCAATCCTTATTTCCAATTAACACTTGAACATAGTTAGGATGGGAAGCTGACAGAGTGACAAATTGAAGAAGCAACCGTGGCCAAAACACGGTTGAGCACAAACCACACACTTCTTTTTCCTTTTCCTTTCCAGTGCTTATCAACTTAACATGTTAATTAATAATCATGAGGCTTACAAGGAAATGCAATCCTTATTTCCAATTAACACTTGAACATAGTTAGGATGGGAAGCTGACAGAGTGACAAATTGAAGAAGCAACCGTGGCCAAAACACGGTTGAGCACAAACCACACACTTCTTTTTCCTTTTCCTTTCCAGTGCTTATCAACTTAACATGTTAATTAATAATCATGAGGCTTACAAGGAAATGCAATCCTTATTTCCAATTAACACTTGAACATAGTTAGGATGGGAAGCTGACAGAGTGACAAATTGAAGAAGCAACCGTGGCCAAAACAAAATGAGAAAAAAATTAACAAAATTAACCGTCAGAAACATTCCATGGAAAGTGTTCAAACCCAAAATTATAGTGTTCAAAGGCAACAAATCACACCTATGATGCTCAGATGCTCAGATGAATTATTAATTTTTTATTGTGAAATTTAAATTGTCACTAAATAGGTTTTACTACAATACTTATAGTGACAATAATTATTTTTTGTCACTAAAAGTGTAATTTTAGTGGTAAAATTTTTAGCTTCAATTCAAATGTTACCACTAAATATCTTTTTTCTTGTAGTGATTTCATCCTTTTTGAGCCTCTTAAATTGTCGATTAGCCTAGAACAAATTGCTTATAAATGAACAAAATTCACCCAGAATAATAAACACCCTAAAAATAAAATTTAACCCTTTTTTAATTTCTAATAGGTATTGAGAGAACAACTCCACGATAGAAAGATTATGTGGAATGTGTGGGTGTTATGAGCATTTCTGAGAATATAAAAGGGCGGAAAGTTTCCGAATTTGGAACTAGTCGTTGGATAAAAAAGAGGGACGTTGGTGGGACTGGAAAAAAAAAAGGAGTATGAGATTAAGGCCTAGAGTGAAGAAATCTTAGGGAGAGAGGGAGAGAGATGAAGACAGAGAGAGACTTGTGTTGTGTGCGTTTGTGTGTGCTTGTGTAAAGAGTTGAAGACGGAGAGGAGCGGGATGAAGATACAGAGAAAGGGGGGAAGAAAGTGTGCAACAATTGAATATTTGTTTCTAGGTTTTTGGTGTGATAGCAAAAAAAAAAAAAACTTGTTTACGAATCCCAGTTTTTCCTAAAAGCGTGGCTAGGAAACACTTTTTTCATTTGTTAATCATATAATGTTTCAACAATTTTGTATTTAAAAGCATATTGTTGACCTCGCTTTTTAACAAAAGCGAGGTTATTGACCCCATTTTTAACAGAAACGAGATTACTCCATTTTTAAAAAATGTCTAGTTTGGTAAATAAATTCAAAAATGCTAGATTCTGGTAAATTTGTTTTAAAATTGATGTACTTTGGTAATTAATTTGCCTGATTGTGATTGTGTAAATATTGGGTATAATGGTTACATCATGTTAGTAATGCTCAAGTGATGCAATTATCCAATAAATGCTACAAAATGAATAAAATGGGGATCACTTACTATCATGGTGGTGGTTATATATTACATAGTTTGGCGGTTTTGAGTTTTTGTGGACTCATATGCCGACTTGTTTACTTATTACTAAACGATTACACCACATAACACTACTGACGTAGTGTAACGATTACACTCAATATTTTTTTGTTATTGTGCCAGTAGGATTAGGGTAATGCAACTTTTCGATTTTAATCCAATCAAAATAGGGTCATATAAAATATATGTAATTTTTTTGAGTCTTGCGGTTAGGGATTCTGACAAGGCACAAATCTCATATACAAATCTATAGCAACATCAAAATGCAAGTCATTTGATTGTAAATGTTTATTAACTAAGTTGACAAAAAATAAAATATCATACCAAATAGTTAGGCCCAATAAGAACCCAAAATTCTCAATCTTATTTTTTGCTAAACAAATAGCATCACTTCTTGTTTTAGGATCTTCACTAATTTCTCCTAATTGTAACAATGCATCTCTTATACTTGGAGCTTGAAATGTAATTGCTTTAACACTTTCAATTCGACTTTCTCAAAGTGTTTGTGACAATGATTTAAGAGTTAAACCCGGTACATTATCTTGTAAAATTTTCATCGTTTGTTGAAGAAGCAAATAATGAATATATATATGTTGTACTACTCCAAAAAATGACATCTTTGGGACAAGAGTTAGTCATATTTCAAAGTACTAGGTTTAGATTATGACAACCACATGAAATGTAAAATGCTTTAGGATTTTTATCTAGAAGTCTTTATTGTGCCCCTTGATGTTTTCCTTTCATGTTAGATCCATTATCATATCTTTGTCCTCATGCATCATTAATATCAAGTACGATGTTTCTTATTGTATCTATTATTTTATCAAAAATAATTTTTTCACTTGTATTATCTATTTTAAGAAATTCTAAAAAATACTCTTATATTTTTATTGGACGTGTTGAGATAACTACACAACGTAATATGAAAGAATTTGTTTTTGATGACTTGCATCCGGAGTAAAATCAAGTATAATTACATAATATTTTACTTCTTTAATTTTCTTAATAATATAATTTCTAATTTCAGTTACTGATAGACTTATCAATTCATTTGTATCTTATGGCCAAGATAATAGATATGATTTTATCATCCAACTGGGGAATGTCCAACCATACCGTCATTTAAGGAGGTTTTAATAAAGCAATCCAGTGCAATCTCCAATTTTGGCAAGCCTTACTCTAGTTGTTACTCTGAAATTTATAATTTTGGATGGCAGAACCACCCGAACTTTTATTGGAGAAACACATAGCAACCTCCTGTCAGCCATCAACCGTAAAGATCAATACCTCCACCTCAAGGCCCTCCTGCATACCCACCATACCAACCACCGTAAATGAGGAGTCTCATCGACACAATCACTGAATGACTTCAAGGCCCAAACGTCAAAATCCATAGTTGACATTAAGATTCATTTAGCTAAGTTGACCCAATCCTTGAGCATATCAGAGAAGAGCAAGTTTTCATCTCAATTTAAAGAGACACAAGGTAAATTCCAAGCTAATCTCATTTCCTTTTGAGTCATCTCCTAGCCAGGTTCATGCAATTACCACATTGAGAAGTGAGAAGGTGATTGACAAGACCATTCCTCCCAAAGTACATGAACCAGTTGTCAAATCTACAACGGAATCTCAAGGGCAAACTGTGTCACAAGAAGAAAAGGAACCACCATGCTCTATTCCTTTACCTTTTCCTCAAAAAATGAAAAAGCCGCAAACTCTAAATAACTTGGTTAATTTGTTCATTGATGATAGCATATGTCGATGAAGTCCTTGTTGCGATTTGGAAGCCTTCTACTAGCATCTTGTTCATGCCCATTGATAAGAATTTCTAGGATTTTATCAACAACTTTGCTGGTTGCTGAAGCGTCTGGTAACGATCGGAAAATGTAGTTGGAAACTGAAGAGTTGATGGGCCATTCACAAGGACAGCTGAAATACTGAACATTTGACATCACGTTAGTAGATTAATTACATTAATGATTCCCAAATATTATATTTCTTTTCCCAAAAATTCCCAAATGTTATTAAATTGTAAGATTTTCTCGGTATTTTTTTCTCATCTCACCAGTTTGCCATTAAGAGCAAATGGTGGTTAAGGTTTCAAGCAGTACATTTTGCTTCATTCTTTATTCTTTGAGACACATTTTGAAGATCTTCTAAGACACCAAAGGAAAGAAAAAGAAGTGCATGACAATGTCAAAATTATTACATAGGTCAAAAGTATTTTATCATGCATGTGCATATTAGAATATAAGTATTATTATGCATGTAGTTAAGTTTAGAGTAATTGAACCAACCCGAACCAAAATGGAGTAAAAAAAAGGGTCAATAGCATTTTTGGTCCTTAAAGTATATATTTTTTGTCAGTTTAATCCTCATTGTATCACTATCATTAATTTGATCTGTAAAGTATGCAATCCATCTCAATTTGGTCCCTAATCATAGAATTCGTCAATTTTTTTTACGGAAGTGACCATGATCCAACGTGTGATTATTCTGTCAAAAACTTTACGGTTCATCTAGAGACCAGGATAATACGAACTGAATACTTTGTGGACCAAATTGACAAATTAATACAATGCGAACTAAGCCGGTAAAAAATACATACTTGATTGACCAAAAGTGCTATTAACTACTTAGAAATTACAAAAGAAAAGTATTCCAAATATTCATTTTCAAATGGTAGTTACTTTTAGACTTACTAGCAATGTCACATGAATAATTTGCGCATATAAAATTTAATAAAAAAAATTTAGGTATATGTGTACCTAAATTAAATATCATCTCAATTTTATAAAAATTATGTTTTTATCGCTCGTATTATGCTATAGAATTTGAAAAATTTTGTCTGCTCCCAACGATTTGTTGTTCTAACTATAAGAAAAACAAATAAAAATTATTCATTTTGAAATTAATTTGACTACGTTTCAACTTATAATTCATTGAATAAAATAATAATAGTTGTCAATATTCTAATCAATGATTATTTTTGAGGGAAACATAGTCAATTAAAAAGTTTCATAAATATTTATATTTATACATAAAGAATAGACAATTAAAAGAGATGGTAAGGGTGATTTGGAGATTTAAACACTAAGGATATGATGGTAATTTAGCTATTTAACTATGGAAGGATAATGTGGTATTTAAAATTCTTTATAAGGGTAAAATAATGAATCAAAAATTTTTTATACTAAGGTATTTTTATTAGCAGTATAGATAGATAGATATAGATATAGATATGTAAATTTATATATATTTTTTTTGTATAAAAGTGCATTGCGTGTGAATCATTTTCAATATCAAATATATTGTTGCTATAAAAATTTTGAAATAACGTCAACTATACAAATAAACTCTATTTAAACATTTGGTGTAGTATCTAGTGAAACTTAAGTCATTGATATATTTAGCCACATACTAACATATAAAATTAGAGTTTCAATAGTTTACTCCAAATTAATATCCGTCGTTTCTAAAAAGATGACAAACAAATGGATGCTTATATTATGATTAGTTTGGGACGATCTACCTCAAAATTCACTATCATATTTTCGATGACAGAAACAAATAATTGGTGAACACTAATTGTTTCATTATTTACTGAAAGACAAATATTAAATTACACATCAAATGAAATGTCATATATGCTTCATGAACATCCTAGAAAAAGAATTACCCACAAAAATCTATAATTAACATACTAAAATTTTTTTTACCACATTCAAATGGTAAAATGTATATTGTCAAAAATTAGTATTTCGTACCTTATGTCCTAGAGGAATTCAAAAAACCTAGTCGAACTATGATCCACATGATGGAAAATCTTGTTTCAATTATTCAAAGCACGAGAAGAATCATTTAATTTTTTCTATACACGAGATATAATGCTAAATGCGCAAAATGAGTTTCAGTGCTAAACAAAAAATAAACCTATTGCTACAAAAATTAAGCACAGAAAAGATATATGATTTAGAGTAAATAAATTTCAAAATGTCATTTTCATATTGACCTTCCACAATTGATCACACTTGGCCATAAATACAAAACACTTAACAAATCAAGGAGAAAATTTTCAAGATGTTAGTGCAAGTCTAGCTCCAAGCAAAACATAAATCATATGAAAATAGCATTAACCTACAACCAGATTAAAAAATGTGAGTATAAGAGCATGGGAGATGAATAGCATAGTATTACAATTAATTTATGATTGAAACTCATGGGATTGAATATTTGACTATTAGCTGTCCACATAGCCATAAAATGGAAGACGAAATCATTCAAATTCCATTTGATTAATTAATATATTATTACTAGGAATTTATACTATATGTATAGCTACACATCAGTTCATGTCAGACAAATGATAAAATGAATTTTATGATGGTTATCAATGGCATAATAGTTGAATAACTGATACTCTATTATTGTTCATAAAGTAAAGATGATTAATGGATTTATTGTAAACAAAAAAGTTTATGATAAGTAAATGAAAGAGAGATAGCATCATTAACTCAGGAAATAAAAAATATATATATAATACATGGAACAATAATTATTGTGAAAATTGAAGTATATGAAGAGTCATTTGAATTTATAATTAATATTAGGTAATTAAATAAAGAAGAATATCAGTGTCTTTAATATTTTTTATAGGGATATAATATGTAAAATCCAGGAAAAATTTAAACTTTTTTTGGAAAAAAGGCAAAATAGTAATTTGTCACTATAATGCGAGTTTAAAATTCATATATTTCTAGAACTCGGATGACGTAACGGACCTCACCGTTGGATTAGTATCGCAAAATCGAGCTGTCATTTCAATTTTCATCGAATTCTGAAATAGTCAGATTTTACACATTTTACGAGATAATTTGGTGACGAATGACCTTTCAAAGTAGGGGTGCAACTTGGGTTGGGCAACCCGATTTCAACCCGAGCTTGACCTAAAAAAATTAAGGCCTGGGCAAGGATATTTAATACTTTGGTCGAAAAACTTCAACCCGAATTTAATTTGGGTTGGGCTCGAGTTAAGGCCTCTTGAACCCGAGTTCAACCCGAACCCGACAAATTAAAAAATATATATATATATATATAAAGTATTAGCACTGATTTTTTATTTTTGTTCTATCGTTCTCTGTCTCTCTCGTTCTCTTTGCCTCTCTCGTTCTCTCAGCCTCTCTCGTTAAAAACTTGGTTGAAGTTATTGGTTGTTAATTTAGGTGAATATTATGTAATATATGTATTAGGTTTAGAATAACAAGTCTATTTTGGGCTCTATCCGAATTGAACCCATAAAGTAACCCGAAACCATCAACTCAAATCTAACATGAGCCCGTCCGAATTAAACTCAAGTAGTGCTCGGGTTTAGTTCCCTAACCCGAGGTAGGGTTAGGGTTGAAGATTTTATTCCTATGATTGGGCTAAGGTTAATTGTCCAACCTGCCCGAATTGCACCCCTATTTCAAAGGTCCCCAGAAATGAAATTTATAAAATTTTTTTATAATTGAATAAAATTTTAAATAAAATTAATTTGAACTTAAACGGGGATATAATGAATCGTTTCGGGACGAAAAACGGATCCAAAAGTCAAAAATATGCGGTGCAATTTAGATCGCACATTAATGGAGTATAAATAGGGACTTAAATTAGATATTTCAGCACAAATATCTCTTTTGATCAGCTGGTTTCAACGTGTGGGAGAAAGGGGAGAGAATGTGGGTTTTCAAGTTTTCTTCCGTCGATTCTCGAACTTCCGTCGGTCGGATTCCGTCGAGCCAAGAGAGAAAGTTGATCACGTCGACGAGGGCTACGTGTACGTACCAAGAACGAGGGATTTCATCGAAGATCCAAAAGAGGAGATTTGAGAAATTAAGAACTTTGAGCTTATTTTGGTGTTATAGAAGTTTTCTACACTTCTATTGAGGTAGGGTCCTTCCTACTTTGGTTTTATTCCTCTCCTTTGGGGCTGTTCTAGGGCCGGTTTAGGGGCTGAAATTATGGACTGCTAGGGACTGTTTTTGTGGCCATTATATGGACTATTTTGAGGTTGTTATACGGACTATTTTGGGATTGTTTTTGTGGCTATTATATGGACTGTTTTTGGGTTGTTATACGGACTGTTTTTGGACTGTTTTAGTGGTTGAAATGGGGCTGCATGTGGCTGTACAAATGGACTATTTTCGGACTGTTTTAGTGGCTGAAATGGGGCTGCGTGTAGGCTGTTCAAATAGACTGTTTTACAAACTATTTTTAGGTCATTTTATGGACTATTTTTAGACCATTTTACAGACTATTTTTAGGCCGTTTTACGGACTGTTTTTAGGCTGAAATTGTGCCTTTGTGATTAAGTGTGTTATTGGCATAAAAATTGTGATAACATCCTTGGAATTGTTTTATGAAAATCGTCAATGTATATACATGCTTGTGCTATATTGACATTGTGGAAAATTATGGGAATTATATGCTTAGGATATCATTTTGCCATGGAATATGTGAAATGTGTTGATATTATTCATATGTCTTTCATAGCATAATGAATATGTTATCTTTGTGCAATGGAACATCATATTGCATATGCACGATAACATTGCATCATGTGGGTGTGTGCATGATTGTCGCCAACACCACACTCGGTGGATGACGAGTGGACTCGATTAAACTTAGTCGAAGACCTGACCGAGTCGCACGAGTTGCATGGTAATTAGCATTGGGGTTAACAAGAAGGGGCTAGAAGATCCCTTGGGTGCAAGGCCCAGTGATTGGGATACGCACTCCCTTGGCTTGGCCCACGAAATGTGTAGGTGTATGCGGAGCCCTTGGTGGAAGTCCATAAATTTCGAATAGGTTGGAGACCCTTGGTGTAAGCCCATGAACATCCACCCCATACAAAGACCCTAGATTGGTAAAAGTAATTTGTTGTGCAACATAATTGACGATTCCATACACATTGGCACTAGCATGTGTTGAGGAGCTGGGAATGGCTCGGGTTGATATGAGTGAGTGAGTCTCATCTGATTTCATAGCATGACATGATAAATTCCAACATTGAATGCATATTCTTACTTGGAATGTTGATGTGAATATGAAATGTTGTATGTGAGCATTGCATGTGCACTTAGGTGGCGAGTAGCTTCTGTAGGAATTACTCTACTGGGCGTGGCTCACCCTTTACGAGAAAATATTTCAGGTGCTAGATACACACCGGTGGACGGCCCTCACTTGGATCCTCAAGGGTGAAGAAAGGCCAGATCGTGGCCTTTAACCTTGGTTTATGTAAAACTATGTTTTGGGCATGTAATGTGTAAAAGAATTGTAACTCAGTTTATATGGACTGTTTTATTATAACAGTGAATGTTTTTGTATGAGTATGAATAAATGGACCCGGTGTGGTTAGTGTGTTATATTGGGCCTCGGATGGGTCATGTGAATGTGTATTGCACAAGTTGTATTTTGGGTAGAGCTCCCGTACGAAAGAGACTCTGCCCGAATTTTTGTTAAATTAAGGACCCCGGTAAATGGGGCATAACAGCGTGATATCGAGTTATTCGATATCCACAGGTATTCTGCGAGTTGATGGATAATCAACGGACCCCAAATTTTGGGGTGTCACGTAATAGGTAATCAAAAGTATTTAGTAGTATAAATAGATAAAGCTAACTTTATGGGTTGTCCATTTGAAATCTATCCCAAAATTAATTTAAAAGGCACCATGGATTGGATGTTTTAAATACTCAACTCAACAAAACCTTTATCTCAACTGCTTGAGATTGTCTATATAAACTGTGTTTTTCTTTTGTGCTCTATCAAATGCCAGATTTATTAAACAGTGAGTTGGCTTGGACGTTTTAAATATAATAGAAAGATGGTGAGGTCATGTTTGAATATTGGCAAAGGGGGATCGGATTGCAATTTTGTAGCCCTTCAAATCCCACCCGAGTGGATTTGTAAATGTGATTCACACGGTGTCTCACATCTCATCCCAAAGTTGGTATATGACCTAGGGGCCATGTGGAACCTACATATTGATAGTAAATCCATCAGTCATCCTTTGCTAATATACAATTAACTCCAATACAATACATATCTATGTTTGGAGATACTAATGCCTTTTACCTACTTATCCAAGTTGCCCAACCTTGAACCCCGCTTGGATTTACTCTAGCCTACTTTTGTGGGATTCAGTCAACTGTAGGATGTCGGCCTTTGAAAAGAGAATTTCTAAATTCTGGTCATAACATCTCCACCAAACAATGTATTTAAGGGTTTATTGGACTATTTTGCCAAATTCAACACAAAATCACAAAGCAAATAAGTTCGTAAGACTAAAATGAAAAACTACCGAAATATAAGCCTCCTACAATAAAGATATCATTCAAAAAGTGCTTTAATCATTTAAAGTATGGATGACCACCACAACCGTAAAGGAGGTGGATGACCATCCTAATTAAACGCCCTGTCCCCTACACCTTATGTATTTGCCTATAAAAGGCTTGCAAAGCAGGCGGAACAAAGTGCACTACAACAAAAAATATTGTTGTGACGATATTTATCATCGCTAAAAAAAAAATAAAGTTGCCAATTACTTTTTGCTACGTTTTTTTTTCTTCGTGACTTCGTCGTAATTGCCTCGTCGAGAACTATTATTGTTGTCGCAAAAAAGATTTTTTGCAACAAAAAATAAACATTGCGCAAAAAAAAAAAAAAAAAGCTCGTACAATCATTCGCGACGCTTTTATTTTTGTCCTCAAAAAGTTAATTTTTTTAACAAAATAGCCCTCCTTAAAAAACAACATTTCAATAGAATTTTTTATTTATTTTCAATCAATTGAAAACACCAATAATACCTATCACATATTTTCCAATAAAAAATCGACACAACTAATACATATTGTTTGTTTTCCATTCAACAACCAACACAAAGTAACACCATAAATCAAAACACACAATATCAATACCACAATAAAGAACATAAGCACACTTAACTTCCATACCAAAACTAATATAATTCATCAAAGTCTCCAATGTATCCAACAATTTAATCTAAATGCAAGTTTTCCAAGGTACATGCCTAGGTTAATTCTTCAGTTTGAATGCAGAAATCCATCATCCATCCGTTACAAAAAATGAAAAATACAATTCAACATATATTTACATTCAAACATAAAATTGTCAAGTTTGTTGTGACAAGGTCAAGGTGGTTGGCTAGTCTCTGTGGCCACCGGTGAGGTTTTTCACTAAGCCGCACCCTTAATGGGGCATTTTCTCGTCAAACTCTCAAATTAAGTCTTGAATCGTGATGTTGTATTTTTCAGAAATTTTCTAAGCCCAAATTGTAGGTATCCACGATTATTGAAGCAGAAATGGCCCGATTGAGACCCTTAGCTCCAAGTTTAAGGTTTCATGATTCAAAAGTATTAAAATTTCTAGTTTTTCGTCAAATTTTCAAATCGGGTCTTGGATTGAGATGCTGTCTTTTCCAACAAGTTTCTATGCCCAAATTGTTCTTTGTCTGTTTTAAAGGCGACTGGAGCATAAATGGGCCAATTGGGACTTTTAGTTCCAAGTTTAAGGTTTCATAATTTTGAAAATTCTAGTTTTTCGTCAAACTTTCAAACCGGATCTCAGATCGAGATGTAGTCTTTCTAGAAAGTTTCTATGCCCAAATTGTAGGTCTCCATCCATTTTCAAGGCAATTGGAGTAGAAACAGATCGATTGGAACCCGTAGCTCCAAGTTTAAGGTTTTTATAATTCCTAAGTGTTGATATATCTATTTTTTCGTCAAACTCTCAAACTGGGTCTCGGATTGAGGTGTTGTCTTTCTTACAAGTTTCTATACCCAAAATAGTATGTCTCCGTCCTTTTTCACGGCGAACGGAGTGAAAATAGGCTGATTGGGACCCTTAGCTCTAAGTTTAAGATTTTCTAATTCTCAAGTGTTAAAATTTTTAGTTTTCCATCAAACTCTAAAATCGAGTCTCGGATCGAGATACTGTATTTTCTTGCAAGTTTCAACTTTCAATGCTCAAATTGTAGGTCTTCATCTATTTTCATGGCCACCAAAGTAGAAACAAGCCGGTGGGGACCCTTAGCTTCAAGTTTAAGGTTTTAAGTGCAAAAATTTTTAGTTTTTCATCAAACTCTAAAACAGGGCCTTGAATCGAGATGCCCTCTTTTCCAGCAAGTTTCTATGCCCAAATTCTAGGTCTCCGTCCATTTTCACGGCAAATGGAGCAAAAATGAGTCAATTGAGACCATTAGCTCCAAGTTTAAAGTCTTATAATTCCTAAATGTTAAAATTTCTAGTTTGTTCTCAAACTCTCAAACCAAGTCTCAATTGAGATTCCATCTATTTCAATAAGTTTTTATGCCCAAATTGTAGGTATCCGTCCCTTTTCACGACAGCCGAAGCAAAAACGGGCCGATTGAGACACTTAGCTCCAAGTTTAATGTTATCTCTTGTAGAAATTTTATATACCCAAACTGTAGGTCTCTGTCCATTTAATGCAAACGGAGCAAGAATAGGTCGATTGGGACCCTTAGCTCCAAGTTTAAGGTTTTTATAATTCCTAAGCATTGAAATTTTTACTTTTTCGTCAAACCCTCAAACCGGGTGTTCGATAAAGGTGTCGCCTCTTTCTACAAGTTTCTATGGCCAAATAGTAGGCCTCCATCTATTTTCACTACGAAAGGAGCAGAAACGGTCTGATTGGAACCATTTGCTCTAAGTTTAAGGTTTCATAATTCTTAAGTGTGGAAATTTCTAGCAATTTTTTATGCCCAAATTCTAGGTCTCCATCCTTTTCACGGTGAACGGAGCAAAAACGGGACGATTGAGACCCTTAGTTCTAAGTTTATGGTTTCATAATTCTTAAGTGTTAAAATTTCTACTCTTTTGTCAAGCTCTTAAACCGGGTCTCTGATCGAGATAACATCTGTTCTAGAACATTTCTATGCATATATTTTAGGCCTCCATCCATTTTCATGACGACAAAGCAGAAACAGGCAGATTGGGGCCCTTAGCTCAAAGTTTAAGGCTTCTACAATTCCTAAGTGTTGAAATTTTTACTTTTTTGTCAAACTCTCAAATCGGGTCTCAGATTGAGATATTGTTTTTTTCTAAAATTTTTTATGCCCATACAGTAGGTCTATGTTCTTTTTCACGGCGAACGGAGTGAAAACGGGTTGATTGGGACCCTTTGCTCTAATTTAAGGTTTTATAATTCCTAAGTTTTCAAATTTCTAGTTTTTCCTCCAAATCTCATATTGGGTCTCAAATTGAGATCTCTTATTTTCTAGCAATTTTCTATGTTCAACTTGTAGGTCTGTATCCGTTTTCACAGCAAACGGTGCAGAAACAGGCCAATTAGGATTCTTAGTTCCAAGTTTGAGGTTTCATAATTTTTAAGTGGGACATTTCTAGTTTTTCATCAAAATCTCAAACAAGGTCTTGGATTGATTTGATTTGTATTCTACAAAGTTCTATGCCCAAATTGTAGGTCTCCATCCATTTTCACATCGATCGGAGCAAAAACAGGCCGATTGGGACCCTTAGCTCCAAGTTTAAGGTTTTTCTAATTCCTAAGCATTGAAATTTCTACTTTTTTGTCAAACTCTAAAACTGGGTCTTAGATCGAGATGTTGTCTTTTTTCACAAGTTTTTATGCCCAAATAGTATGTCTCTGCCCGTTTTCACTACGAACGGAGTGGAAACGAGTCGATTGAGACCCTTAACTCTAAGTTTAAGAATTCTCAAGTGTTAAAATTTTTAGTTTTTCGTCAAACTCTCAAACTGGTACTTGGATCGAGATGCCATCTTTTCCTACGAGTTTTAATGTTCAAATTACAGGTCTTCGTCCATTTTCACAATGAACAGAGTAAAAACAGGCTGGTTGGGACTCCTAGCTCCAAGTATAAGGTTTGATAATCCCTAAGTGTGAAAATTTTTAGTTTTTCGTCAAACTCTTAAATCGGGCCTCAGGTCGAGATGCCATATTTTCAACAAGTTTTTATGCGCAAATTCTAGATCTCCATTCATTTTCTTGGCGAACGGAGCAAAAACTAGCCGATTGGGACCCTTAGCTCCAAGTTTAAGATTTTATAATTCTTAAGTGTTGAAATTTCTACTTTTTCGTCAAACTCTCAAATCGGGTCTCGGATCAAGATACCATATTTTCCTACAAGTTTATATGCCCAAATAGTAGGTCTTTATCTGTTTTTACAACGAACAGAGCCAAAACGGGCCATTTGTTCCTATAAGTTTGTTTCTAGGTTGATGTGGTCGACCAGTCTTGGTAGCCACCAGTGAGGTTTTTCAAAGTACTTGTACTTAATACGATGATACTAACCCAGAATTGGATGGAATGTGTTTGTTAGTTGAGGTGCACTACAGACCACATTGCATTTGAAACTGCATCTGGAGAATCTGCTGCATCATCTGCTTTTACATGTCTTCAAACATATCAAGCTTTACCTTTGTTTCATCACGTTCCTTCTAAAGAGAATCAACAATTGCTTGCAACACTTTTATCTCACAATCTTTTGCTCGGGTCTGAGCAGTAGTTTTTGATGTCTGACCAGAATATGTAGGCTTCAGGTTGTGTCCAAATCCTGTCTTATATCTAGGTCAGCTGCCAAGGACAATGCATGCAATTTCATCTTGTGTCAATGGCTCTGAACCCTCCTATGAGTTCTGCTCCAACAACTCTTTCATCCACTTCTAAAATTTAAAGTACTTGAAATATTTACAATTTGAAAAAAAAATAAAATTGTACAACTTAAAATACTTACATATCTTGAATTTGCCTTAGGATTAACCCACTCACCCTTCTTGCTCATGTGGGAATCACAAAAAAAAAATAATCAACAATGTGGGATGGCACATTAGTCGTAGGGTCCTCCTATTACAGTTAATCAAAATATCAAAATTCAAATTTCTGAAGCAAAATATTTACATTAAGTAATCAACCATTATATGCTAAAGTACATCACCTTTTCAAATATGGCAAACTGATAGGACTTTGAACCCATCGAGTGGTTGTATTGTCATTTGGTACGATTTTCTACATTGAAATAAAGCGGTATCAATTGGCAATCTCAAGTTTACGCAATAGGAATACTAAAATTTGGATCAACATCAAATCATTCATAAAATCAAATTTCATAACAAAATATCTTATATACATAGGCTAAATAAACAAGAATTCTCATTAAGAATATATCTATCCCACAAAACTCCAGATTCTAAAAAATAACACCCCGTGGTACAACAAACTTTAGGAAGGGCGTATATAGATGCATCAGTAAGGATGAATCCTTCTCAAGATTATGGTATACCAACTGTAAAAGCTAAAAAAAAATTAAAATTTTATTAAAATGGGAAAAATGATAATTAGCCATTGAGGTATAGGTTGAAAACTCAAATTTTTATAGAACTCGAATGACAAAACGGACCTCATCATTGGATTCATCTCGTGAAATCTAGCTACCTAGTCAATTTTTGTAGAATTCTGAGACAATCAAATTTTTCATGTTTTACGAGGGAAGGGTGTTGTGTGACTAAAATAAATGTAATCAGATTTTATTCGTGGAAACCGGGAAGTAATTTAAATTTAGTTCAATAAAAACATACTGAACCTAACCCTGGACAAGATTTAATTGATTCAGAATAAAATCATATCAGAAAAATGTCAGGCAATGTGGCGCATTTTGAGCCAAGCAATTGGGGAGTATAAAAAGGGAAGAAAATCATATTGTTTTCCCCTTTTCTTTAGCCATTTTCCTGAAAAAGAGAGAGAGAAAGAAGAGGGAGAAAAACCAAGGCTTCTCCCGCCCTCTCCTTCTGATCCACGACGATCCGACCGTCGAATCTCTTCAAGCCAAGAGATAAAGTTGTTTTACGCGACGAAAGCTACGCGTACATACCAAAGATTGTGAGTTTCACCCATATCTCAAGGACTGGATTTCCAGGATCAAGTTTTAACATCTTGATTTCAGATCATTGGGACGTCTTCTACGCGAATATACACTAAAGGAGGTAGGGTTCCTTTCTTAACTAGATTTATTTCTAACCTAGGGTTGAAATATAAAATTGGTAGGGTGTTAGAGATGAAATCTAATATATAACACATACATAGGATTGTTAGACTATGGAAATGGGTATAAGAATATGCTACAACTAATTCTTGTATGATTTGGTTTGATGAAATTGCTTGATGTGGAATTCTTGAACAATGTCTTATTTGGGCTTGTTATGTGTTTACATTTGTACTTTATGTGTTTGATAAAATGCCTATGGATGATTAAGTGTGTCATTTGAATGAAAAATGCTATAACATGCTTAGTGATGTTGGAAAATGTTATTATATGTTTTATGATATAATTGACATTTGAGAAATTTGGAATACTTGTAAAAATTGAATATGTTCATAATATGTTTATGATATGATGAACATGGTATTGTAATTGCAACTGTACATTACATTTGCGTATACATGGGTAGTTCCACGTTCGTGGACATTCAACATGACTGTGGGTGTGTGTGCATGGTTTTGATCAAACACTATCCTTGGTGGGTTGATACATGGGCTCAAAAAGGTTGGACCTAGGTTCCATTAAATTGCACGGGTTACATTGAAAATATGTGTCGAGGTTAGCAAAAAGGGCTAGATTCTCCCTTGGTTGGAAGACCCAGTAATTTCAGATATGCACACCCATTGGTATCGAGTTTATAAAGTGTATCGGCATACGCAGAGCCATTGGGTCCATAGATGCCGTGTCGATTGGGTGCGCTTTGGTGGAAGTCTATAAATACCCACCCCAAGAAAGACACGAGATTTTATAAATTGGTCATTGGATGTCTAACATCAATGGTGGTGGCTTAGAATGCCCAGATACATACGTATGACAAGATATGTGTTATGGGAGTCGGTGGAGGGCTCAGGTTTGCATTGCATGTGTGAGTTCCATCTCACAACATGCCATGAAAAGTGTAGCATTCGTTTATGAAATGTATGTTCTTGAACAAATGATTTATGTGATAAATTGCATATGACATTTCATATGCACCTGGGTTGGGAAGTAGTCTTCCTAGGAAATATCCTATTAAGCGTGGCTCATTGGCCCTTGTTGATGAAGGAGCCGGAATGTGGCTTTTAAATTGTATTTTATAAATTAATCATGTACATTTGTCTTGAACGTGTATATTGGTAATAGAGTCTGTAATGAGACTCTATTGGATAATGTTTTCATGTAAATGAATGAATGTATCAAGTATGGTGTGAGTTTGGATGTAGATGAATTGAAAATTAGAAGGATTAGGGAAAATCTGGGCTCAGGTACCAGTACCTAGGTTCACAGGTACAAGTTCCACACTATCAGATGACCCAGGTACCGGTACCTAGGTTCACAGGAACCAGTACCCCGATGGAAAGTGGGCTTAGGTACCAATATCTAGGTTATCAGGTACTGTACCTACCAAACAATGGGCCCAAGTACCAGTACTAAGTCATATAGGTATCGGTAATTGGAAAACAGATGGCCCAAGTATCAGTATCACATCATATAGGTACCGGCACCTGGAAGCCATAAGGCTTAGGTATTGGTACCACATGTCAGAGGTACCGGTAACTCTTCCAAAATTTGAAACAATTGATATGCAAAATTGTCGAGCCTTCACATCTTGAACGCTCTTCTTTGACGATGTAAATGGAAAATAATAAGTCCAAATCATTGGGGTTTGAACCTTGAAATAGTAATACAAATAACGTGTGAATAGTTTATGTGTTGGGTAGTGCTCCATGTAAAGGAGACTCTGCTCGGATTCTGTTTTGGTTATGATCCCGATGAATGGGGTGTAACGAAGTGGTATCAGATTATATGGTACTCATGGTTATTTTTTATGGGTTGATGGGTGATCAATGGGTTGAGAAAAAACACCCGGATTTTAGGACATCACACCAACCTGCAGCCTCAATCCTCCTTGACTGAATAGTGGTTTGGTTCTCACAAGACACTAACCCCACTAAGAGTCATAGAAACATTTTGAACCCCTTAAGGTAAGAAACATGTCTAAATATTCTGTGATATAAGCTTGCATGTAACTCTAGTTGATCAATCCCATCAAAAGAGATATACTTTCTAAACAATTCCCATTTTCCAACATTCACAATCCCACAATTCTCAAAGTACAAGAGGAATTCAATAGAAACGCACAAGAGATCGTAAAAGAAAGTATTCAAGTTCACAATAATCAATAATATAGGGTTTTTATCAAGAACATGTGATGTTCGATGTAAAATATATAACTCTTCCAAGAAACGAATCATATTATTAAAAGGAGTGAAAAAAGTTATAGATCTATCACATAGATAAGATTGTAAATGAAGAACTAGGGTTTTAAATCATGAATGGATAGATCTTGGAAGCAAATCATGTATTTTGTTCAAGATATGAATCATAGATTTAAATGAAAGTAAAAAAAAATTGTAGATCTATTATTTATATCATAATAAGGATGAAAAGGATATAGTATATAACCCTAATCATCAATGACTAAATCTGAGAAAGAACTCCAACCTTGATTTTCGTATTATTGTGATTTCCATGCCTTCATCCTTTGTGTTTTATGCATTCTTCCTCTTTGTCTTGTTCTTAGAGTTTCCTAGGCTTCTTGGGGTGAAAAAATTGGTAAAGACACTTTAGATCACGACTCTATGGTATTTAGAAGGTGAAAATAGAGAAACACCAAAAATCAGATTTGGATTGTTTTTAGCGAGGCGTTTGAAGGCTGGTATGGGCGTTTGAACGCCACCAACCCTTTATTTTTTCTTGAAATTTTGCTCAATTAGTCAAGCGTTCGAATGGTGGTTCCAGAGTTCGAACGCCAATGATTTTATGTCCCAACTTCCAGCTCATTGTTTACCTAGTTAGAAGCTGATTCACGGATATTCCATGAAAGACACTTTTATAGTGCTTGATAACTAGATTCTTCTGTCCAAAAATAAGATCAATAAGACATCAGGGTAAAAAGTTATGGCTAAAATACTAAGGTAGTGTCTAATTTATTTCTACCCGATTTCTGTCCAAAATGCGTTTTAACTCCGAAATACTTTCAAACTTCTAATACACCTCATATTACCTCTTCTAAGGTTTCTTAACTTTCCAAAATCAATGACAGCCATATTTCGATTTAAAAACATTTAAAAACCTACCTAACCACCATTCTCAAGCTTAAACACCTCTGAAACTAAATTTAATCCCGAAATTCAATATGCCCGAAACTCAAACTTTATGATCAGTCTTTCAAAAAAAATTCAAAGTTTCTACTATATTTTATTCACCTTAGGAGAAATTTTAAGATGATATTATCCTTCTTTAATTATAGTATAGGATTTTACAATAGACTCCCTGAAAGAAATTTCATTCCCGAAACTTAATCGTCGACTTAGTCTATATAATTCCAGTTGGTCATAATGTCTCAACGCCTATTCATCCCTTAATAATCAAATTCAAGATCAAAATAGAATAACATATTCTAAATTTTAAATATATCCCTTCAATTTATACCATCATTGCAGTTATTTAAAGTTTCAAGATTACCTTCATTCCCTCATTTCGTTTATCCATTGTACTCAATAATTCTATGTGATTGCTCAAACTAATCATTAACATATTTTCTACTCGTCAAATACCCCTTCTCTTTTAAATTCACCAATCCTTTCACTAAACATCATGATTGGTTCTTACGTGTAGCTTAACCATAGGCATATCACAACAAATCAAAATTAAATGGTTCAATGCACACTCTGATACAAACTATATTTCACCAATGCACAAGTCAAAACTAGCCAGAAGATAAGATTTCTCATCGGTTCGAAAGCTTTGTAAAGATATGTCAAATTCCACTAAAGTGTACAGCTGAACCCTAAGCATACATGTCCTCCGATTAATATCTTGCAAAATGTGTGCGTTAACGATCCATCTTATCCTCCAAAGGGAATTTTAGAAAATAATGAAATAAAATACTTAGGCTAAGGGTCAAGTTATATCTCCAAGGTATTGGTTTTCAATCCCCAATCTTTGAGGTCAAATCGATAAGTTTTACAATTTTCTTCATAATTCACACACATATGAATTCATACTTTTAGATAAATCTTAATATCTCCATATTATTCATCAACTCCATTAACACTAACTATTTCTCTATCCCCCAAGAATTTATTCTCAATCTCTAACATTGAGCTAGAATCAAAAAAACATGTAATCAATCCTTAGTGGCTACCACTAACCTCTACATTCTGTCCACATTACCTATAATATTGAATCCTCATGATTTAATCCGATACAAATATATTTCTTGTAATATCTATAAAATAAAGATAGACCTACAAGGATCCCAATTCAATATTACCATATTTTTTGTAATATAATCATAGTCAAAAAAGACTTCCAATGATTCAACCAATGTTCCTCAATTTTACCATATTAGTCGCATAGCTTTTCAATTCTTCATGTTTTCTGAGATGATAATGATCTGCTAGTTACTAAGATAACCTTAGTCTTTATCACAAACTTTCATAAAAGTTTCTTCATTCATGTTAAAACCAATCTGCATAGGTATAGACATTGATTCCTAAAATTATAATCTTTCAATGATCACAACTAATCGTAAAGATTTCTTTTTCAAGGTTATAGTCTGCAATATACATAAAAAAAATCCTCAACTCTAACCTATTAAGATCTAATTGACTGATGAATGAAGAGAAACTAGAAAATGATATTGAGAGTAAATTATAATTTCCAATAATTAATCAAGCTTCCTAGGTTTCCTTATCACATGTCTCTAAATCCGTACCTATACCATTGACCTCAATTTTTAATTAAAATTTGTTTGTGAAAATCAAATATCAACCCCCAAGCTCACCCAAGAGAATCCCACTTACTAGTAACTTTAAAGAGTCTAAGTGTAGTGAACTTAGCCCACTACAAAATAAGATTACCTAAGTACAATGTCCTCAATGTGTATCCTACTTATGACCTTTCTAAGTAATTAATAATTCCAAAATAAACTTAGCCAACTCTCCGTAATATGCTAAAACCAAAATTGGTAACATCAAATACGTGCTTATAGAACGATCTCAAATCTGTCTAAGGAGCATTACCACAATTTCTATCCTTAGACCTATAACTGACACTTGTTCGGGGTTATTGCATCATATTCCTCAAATGGATCATATTTGAACATCATACTCACATTAGGGGAAGATCTATCACTCTAAAATTTTTCCACCATAAGACAAAATTCCCAATTGTTCCTCAATTTCCTAGCTTTCCAATTCTTCCCATAACTTAATATAATTTTTTTTGTACTAAGCCTTGACTGTCCAAAAAATGCCCTAGTCTACCTTGTCAATATATAAGAAATGAAATCACCACACTTCGTTGTTTTTCGAAAGTTTAGGCAACCTTAAGAATTCGATAAACACCAAAAATTGACCTAACGTTAAATAATAACCTCATTATATTCTATCATCCATCACGCATTTCATCATTCTTTGATCTTATACTCTCATAGCATGGTAGGATTTTCAATACAATAAAGAGTCACCATTACCAATCATATAATAATCACCAGGGAGCATTCTATCTCATGTTCCATCAAAGACACTTAAATCTAATCTCATACCCTTTCATTATAAATATCAATAACCTTAAGGACATCCCAAATTTATGCCTCATAAATAAAACCAAATGCCTTGAAGATTCATAACTAGCATCCCTTACTAACCAAAACAAAATACCATCTGTTTCGTAAAATAATCCATAATGGCATGGTAGATAGCTAGCACATCCATACAAAAAAGTACATGATTATTCTAGGCTAGCTAAAACTAATGAATTCGACTTGACAATCCATAACCTAACTAAGCATCAACTCACCCCTTTCTTATAAGTTCATAGTTCCAAGAAGATCTAAGTCTGAGGTTCCATTTTTGCTACTATAGCACCAACTCACCCTCAACTAATAAACACTTAAATCCCCAAAAAAATTCAAGCGTAGAATTCCTTCCTTCACATAACTGATCCTTTCACTAGCTAACCCACAACCTACAGCTTCCATGTACGACTTAATTCCCAAGCTCTGATAACAAATTTTTAACTCCCCAAAATCCATAATGAAGGCATTAACTATCTATCAACCATCAAACCATGAGAGCATACTAAGATAACAATAAAATAAATCAGACTTTCATCATTCCATATTTAACTAACTAAAATCCCCAAAATCAATCACAAAGAAATCCTTAAGGTACATCCGAACCGAAGTAATTATTCTCCAATAAACTAACTAAAGAAACATTCATAACATCTTGTAATCATAAATGTTTAGAAACTATAAACTATAGAATCATTATCTAACCTTCCAATTTTGGATCCACATCCTGATCCACCTCCGCATCTCATTCTACTTGCTCACTAATGAGAGCATAATATTTAATATTATAAATCTCATATCATCCATTTTAACTATGCTAGTTACTTAATTCCTTTGATTTAGTTTAGTTTTGTATTTTATGGAGGAATTTGGTGTTTGCAGGTGAACACATGTAAAAGTGAGGCTTTGAACATCATTTCAAGTCATGGAGTATAATGGGGGAAAATTTAATCTCAACTAAGGAAAAGGTCCTAGTTGGCACTATTTTTTAAAATGTAATCGTTGGCTGATCTGTTAGAAAGAATGGAAAAATAGAGAAATAATGAGCTTAGATAATTAGCTTTCCCCAACCTGGTGGGATGAGGAAACTAAAAGGATGGCAAAGCTTTTCCCCAATTTTAAAAATAGGAACCTTAGCTGCCAAAGACTCATTCAACAGTGAATTCAAAATTAAATTAAATGAAATAGAAAACAAAATAATAAGAGAGGTATGTGACACTATTCCAACAGCTTTTTGGAATAGGAAAAAACACGTAGTAACTCTTCCATATATCAGGCAATTTGTAGGGGGATTCATTTAATTACTATGAAGAAGATAAGATAGAAAAGGGATAAGGATAATATCCCACCCTCGGCAAGCCTTATCTGCATAATCAAAAAAAGTCCTAGCATAGTTGGAACTCTAAATGGTTATTCCAACAAGGGATAATGTCCACAGAAGCCAAAACTTCTCAACCGAAAGGAGATTTGGCAAATACAAACTACTAGGAGAGCCTAGAGTACATTCTCTTTGGAACACTAATCAAAATACTATAAAGGAGATCTCTAGGGTAAAACCCAGGGAAGCACACTGAGCCCGATTTAATTGTTGCACCTTAATCTACCAAATACTAACTTGAGTTCAGAGAGTCGACCCCTGGAGCAACCCTCTGGTGTTCAACTTTCTTTTCAGGTACCATAACTGCCAGAATCCTTACCTAGAGCTCGAGAAAAAGGGTAGTCAAGCCCAAATCAACCTCAAATAGCTTTTAGAAAAATTGGACACATTTTTTACTCCAACAGAGGACTTTGGGGATGTGCTAGGAGGTTCAAAAGTCAAGCCAATGCCACTATAAGCATAATTAAATAAAAGACCCTTTCTACCAGTAGGTCTTTTACCAGTTCGACTGAAATTAGAAATTGATTCTACCAATAGGAGTTTAGTCCTACTGGTTAAAGTAAAACAGAGAGTAATTCTACTGGTAGGTGACTGTTGTTCTATCGGTAGGTCTGAAACAGAAAGGTGTTCTACCAGTGGAAGAGAAGGTCAACCAGTTCATGCAAAATAGTGAATAGTTCCAGTGGTGAGTCATTTTCTACTTCCTACCGATAGGTTCCTGTAATTCTACTACGAGGACAAATTTGGGAAGGCAATTTGCTGAATATTTTAAATCCTGCGATTGGTGGATTTAAGGGAAAAAATCAATACAAGACCTCCTATAAATACCCAAGTCTGGGGAAATAGAGAGATCACTAAATTCATCGTTAGAAGACTTTCTTTCATCGTTTCTTTCTTCTGTCTTCTGTCTTCTGTCTTCTCTCTCCTAGGTTTAGAATTAGAGTTCTTGCTTTGATGAGTTTTCTCCATTATTCTACTACAAACTCTGTTTAATTTCAAGTCTTTATTTCTTGCAATGCAATTACATTCAATTTATTCTTGTGAACACAAGAAATTTCAATTCAAGTTTTCTTTGCTTTTAACTTCAATCATGCTTTATTTAATTGTTTTCGTTTTCAATTCCGTTATAAGTGAGTAGTCTATTCCGATTTCATTAGGTGAGGGAGTCTTATCTGTGAATTGGGGATTTTGACTCAATTAGGGTTTTTCAATGATTAAGTATTTTGGGTTCTTTGGATAACTAAAATTACAAACACAATTGATATATATATATCTTCTTGTTTACCTGTAGACAGTTAGGTCTGACACGGGTAATTCTTGGATCCACTACAATCGAAGTGGGTTTAATTCTTTCAAAATCAATTCAATTTACTTGAGTATACATTTGTTATTTTCATTTTGGGTGTTAAATAAATATTTTCCGTTTGAGTAAAAACTCGAATGAGTTATAGAAATTTAGTCAAAATATCTGTTCATGGTGAGATGAATTCTACCAATTAATCTGTCTTTCTTTTAATTCTTACTTTCTAGTCAGTAATTCCTACAACCATCTTCTCAAAAATTCAGAGTGTTAACCTTCTTTGGCCTATCACCCTTTTGACCAAATGTTTTTTGAGGAGAACAACTCGGTGATTGACCAAGTTACAAACATGATACTCCTTCCAATGCTTGGGAATTCCTTGTTAATTTAACCAACTCAAGAGAGCAAGCACTCACCTAGCCCGAGGCCCTCCATAATTCCAAAATCTGAAAAAATTTATATCATAGGATGAGCAAAAAGCCTAATAGAAAAATCTTCTCAAACCAAAACAAGGTTTCAAAACCATAAAACAAGTCTCACTTTATAAATAAAATACATAATTTTGCAATAAAATAGTGTTAATTAACGATATCAAGTTTATGCTATCGGAACATTAAAATTTGGATCAGCATTGAATCATTCATAAAATCATATTTCATAATACAATATTTCATGTCAATAGGCTGAATAAACAAGAATTCTAGTACGAAAATATTTAGCCCACAAAATTCTACCTTCTCAAAAATACACGTTGCAGTACAACAAACATTAGGAAGTGTGTATACAGATGCATGAACAATGAATAATCCTTCCTAGGATTATGGTATACCATCCCTTAGCCTTGATCCTAGGTGAACAAATATTGATTTGGTCGTCGCAAGACATCAACTCTATTAAGAGTGATAAGAAACATTTGAACCCCTCAAGGTAAGAAATACGTCTAAACATTCTGCGATATAAGTTCTCATGTAACCCTAGTTCATAAATCCCATCACAAGAGATATAATTTTAAAATAATTCCCATTTTTAAAATTCATAATCCCACAATTTTCAAATCACATGAGGAATTCAATAGAAACACACAAGAGATCGTAAAAGAAAGTATTCAAGTTGACAATAATCAAAAGTCTAGGATTTTTATCAAGAACATGCGATTTCCGATGTAAAATATGTAACTCTTTCAAGAAATGAATCATATTATTAAACTAAGTGTAAAAACATTGTAGATCTATCACATAGAAAAGATTATAAATCAATAACTAGGTTGTTAAATAAAGAATGGATAGATCTTGGAAGTAAATGATGTATTTTTATTTCAGAAACGAATCATCGATTCAAATGAATAGAAAAACATTATAGATCTATTATTTATATCATATTAAGGATGCAAAAGATATAGTATATAACCCTAATCATCAATGAATAAATCTGAGAAAGAACCTCTACCTTGATTTTCGTATATCTTGATCCTAACGTGTTTTGTTGTGATTTTCACGCGTTAATCCTTAGTGTTTTATCCCGTTCTCCATCATTGTCTTGTTCTTAGAGTTTTCTAGGCTTATTGGGGATTGAAAAACAGGTAAATAAACTTCAAATTGTGGCCATAGGTTATTTATAGGGTGAAAAATAAAGAAACCCCTAAAATCTGATCAGGGCATTTTTAGCGAGGCGTTCAAATAGTGGTATGGGTGTTTGAATTCCACCAAATCTCTATATTTTCTTGAAATTTTGCTTAATTCAACGTCTGATCAGGCATTTGAATGGTGGTTGCTCTGTTCAAACACCGATGACATTCTGTCCCAACGTCCGGCTCAATTTTGACCTAGTTAGAAGCTGATTCACAAAAATATTAGGAATACAATTTTGGAGCCCTTGAAATCTAGTTTTTGTTATCCAAAAATCAGGTCAATCAGACATTAGAGTAAAAATTTATGGCTAAAATGTGAAGGTAGTGTCTAATTCCTTTCTACCCAATTTATCTCCAAAATGCATTTTAACTTTGGAATACTTCCAAATTTCTAGTACACCTCTTCCAAGGTTTCTCGATCTCCTGGATTCAATGATAGCCTTATTTTGATCTAAAAACATTAATAACTTACCTTGCCACCATTCTCAAACTTAACACCTCTAAAACTAAATTTAACCTTGAAATTCAATACATTCCAAACTTAAACTGCATGATTAATCTTTCAACAATGATTCAAAGTTTTTACTGTCCTTTTATTCATCTTAGAAGAAATCTTAAGATGTTATTATCCTTAGTTAATTATAGTACGAGGTCTTTCATCGGCCTTTCTAACATAACCATTTTCACGTTACTCTGTTATGTCAAACTTTGTCTGCAATAAAATATAAATATACAAATTAATTGCAAAAATTTGAACACTCTACACAAATAAACATATTTTTGAAACCAAACAAATATCTCCACTAACCAATAACCGTGTAATGAACAGTGTCTTCTCCTCTTCGGTTATTTGTTTCCATTTATGGACATTTCTAACAAGGGCAAATGTCCTTGCCAGAGTGCCAATCTCTGCCATCACTTTCGAAGCATATACACCTATTGGAACACCAACTCCATCAGGAATCAAAACATCAAGCCACCCACGACCTTCCCAAAGACGCTTAACATTTTTCCCTCTAGATAGTCCCTGACCTCACCTTTTGGAGGTAGAACCTGCTCAAATATTAATAATAAATGTTAGTCCACTATTAAAAAAAACATGTTTAGTAATTAAAGTATGCATCAAACCTATACTACTATCCTCGGTGCCTGTAGCAGGTGCATTTGGGATTGGCTATGATGCAGGTGCATTAGATGATACAATCCCAGCACGTGTACGAGAGGATGCAACCCTAGTAGGTGCGTTAGAGGATGCAACCTTACTAGCTGCATTGGTGGCTCAGCGACCTAGCCCCATAGGTATAAAACATCTAACTTATAGAAGTATATAAATTATATCAACAATATGCAATCATACCAATTATATAAGTCACAATTTATCAATTACCATGAAAATATTTCAATAATTTATCTACATTTTTGATTCTTCATTAGAATCAGAATGTGAATGCACAACATCTTCTTCTAAATCGACATACTCCACCATTATCTTGTCATCGTCATTGCATATGAAATCATCAATGTTGTTGTCTTTCTTGCTTCCCCGCTGGACAATCCAATCTCTCAGAATGATTTTTGGATCAAGATCAGTCCTATGAAGTTGCCCTATTTCGTTATCTTCGACCACTACAAGAGCAACCTCTATTGATTCATCCTGCTGAAATGCATCACTTGGAACATACAATTCATTTTCACCAACTCTTATATCATCTAACTCAGGAACATCCTATATTCCTCAATGATTTATGTGTTGCACAACTTGTCAATCCCTACCCAATTTTGTACCATTAACATAACATTGTTATTTCACCTGATCAAGTAGGATGAAAGGGTCATTTTGATACCATCTACTTTTCAAATCAATGCTTGATAAGTACACATCAATTTGAACTATTTCCCACTACCAAGGTTGAACCATTCACATTGGAACAAAGCAATACTATGACTAAATATGTAACTCATATCCCACAACTTACTTAAGTATCTGAAGAAGTTAATTATTTTGTTATTATGTTCTTTTTCTACAACTAACCCACTATTTTGGCTTTTATGACGATTGTCACGATCTTTCTTGTGAAGCTGAACACCATTTCATATTGCCCTAGAGTATAGTTTTATTGTCACATCAGGACCATTTGCTAGTGACCACAATTCATTAGTTGTTTCATGTGACCATTCATGTTGTAACTGATTCATATATGCATAATGAATATGATAGTTTTTATGGTTTTATAGACTAATGAAAATGATGCTTAGAATTTCAATTTGTATAGCTTACTCATTTTACAAACCACTTGAGAAATTTGACTTAGTGGTGCAGAGTGATGTCATGGTGACTTTCCAGCTCTATTATATTTTTTTCCCTACATATAAAACATGTGATATACATATAAAAAATTGTAAACAAAAAAAAGGTCCATTAGATGCCAAAAAATATGTATATTTAATCTACACATACTCCAGATAGGATCCAGTTCAAGACTATTATGTAGGACAAACCAATGAACCATATCTCGTTCCTATTGAGAGACCTCAGTTTCTCTTGTAATTCGCCCAAAAAGATGAACATTTTGGGTGAACACAACTAATTCATGCTTATTTTCAAATCCATCAACATTTCGTTCCTGGCAATTAAATATCATTTGATACCAGTAAGATGCATCGAGCAAAAGGTAAGACACTCTTTAACAATATAAACCTCTGCAATTGAACCTTCTGGATAAGTTCGATTACTAACATACCCTTTTAAAGTTCTGAGATACCTTCAATAGATCACATAACATATAAGGAGATAATAACAAAACCAAATGAGGATCAAATAACAATTTAAATTATTGTCTTTATGCTTGGTACATCCACTGGTATTGCACTGGTCTAGCAAGCTTGGCTTCCCTTGGGAAGTGAACTACTAAATGCACCATAACATCGAAGAATGTTGGTAAAAATATCTTTTTGAACTTACAAATAATAAGTATTATGCTATCTTCTAATGAATCCAAGATTTTAACCCTCAATGTCATTGCACAGAGTTGTTGAAAAAAATTTCCCAGCTCAAACAAAGTGGTACAAATTTCCTTGTCGAAGTAACCATAATTCCAAGTGGAATAAGCCATTGTAGAAGAACATGACAATCATGGCTTGTCAGGTTCGATAACTTTCCATCCTTCATCCTCAAGGACCTTAATATGTTTTCTGCATATCCATCTGAATTCAAAGAAACCTAGTCTTTCTTTTTTTTTCTTTTTTGATATTTAAGTCCTCATAATCCAAACGAGCTTTATCTTAATCTTTATTCTTGCCATCAATACTCAACAACGTGCTAAGAAAACTATCACATATATTCTTCTCTATGCACATGATATCAAGATTGTGCCGAACCTTAAGCACGTGCCAATATGGTAACTCAAAAAAAAATGTTCTTCTTTGTCCAATTAAGTTCCTTAGATGAAATCTTTCGTTTCTTATTATTTGGATGTTTTCCGTACTAGACATTCCAATTGATCTAAAATCCTTTGCCCTGATAACTCACAAGGTTTTGATCTTTTGTCAATCTTACCATTAAATAACTTACTTCGTTGTTGTTATTACCATTAAATAACGACGATGACCTGTGTAGTCGATTTTGCTTCTTAATTGTCATGATTATGCAACAAAATTACAAGTGGGGCATGTCTTTTATCTCTTTTACTCCATTCAAATAGGTTACCATAAGCAAGAAAATCATGTATGCTCCACATAATAGCTGCACGCTTTGGAAATGTTTGTTTACTAAATGCATCAAAAGTCACAACATCATCCCTTAATTCTTTCAACTCATCAATTAACAGGCGCAAGTATACGTCAATCTATTTCTCGGGTGCCTATGGTCCTGGAATAAGCAATGACATCATGAAGGATGAATCGACTATTCATTTTCAAGGAGGCATGTTGTATGGCATCAGTATCATAGGCCACATATTGTAAAAGTTGCTCATGTTCCCAAAAGGGTTAAAATCATCAGTGGCCAATCAATTAACAAGCGCAAGTATACGTCAATCTCTTTCCCGGGTGCCTATGCTATTTTGTATGTTGTATAGCTATTCAATTTTTCATTCTCCGTCCAAAATAGCATACAATCATACCTACATGCATGAATGGTATGCCCATAGCTCTAACATCAATGTTAATGACTTATTGTTCCACTTGCTCAATACCTTCAAATGAAGCAAATTAACCAAGAACGACACCAATGTACATTTTTTGTAGCCAAGATACAAAACACATTGAGTCTCCCTCAGTAATTTTTCAAATTTCTAAACTTCCTCACTACCAGTAGCATCACATGTTTGTCACTCACGAACACCTCCCAAATCATTATTCATGAACATTTCCCTACCAATGTCTTTCCATAATTTGGGTATTTTGCCTTGATCATCATCTCCACTATCGGTCATATCATCCTCTACACTATTAGCATCATCATCTTCAAAAACAATTGGGTGACATTCATAGGAACGAGTTTCCCATGGTCTATGCAAGTCGTGTAAGAGGTCATGATCCTTTTCACATACAAATGATTTCACAGTCTTATCATCATGCCATTTTGCATTCATGCAATTCCTACATGGACACCAAATTTTTCCATCTCGACTCGAATGTTCCATGGCTAAATTGAAAAAATATGTGATCCCATCAATGTATTTTGCATCCAACATATGTCTAATCGTTATCCAACTCTGTCCATAATTGATGTCCTACAAAATCACGTATTTATCAATGTCATGTACCAAGCATCATGCAAACTACGCCGTCGACTCCTTCCTATTATGGTAGGTGATCCTATCCTATTTAGAAATGCATATTCTTTTTAATAGGAAGCATATCTTACTGCTTCGTACATCTCTAACGAAAATCCGGCTGCATATCCCTGTAGTTCTCTAAGCACAAGACATAGACTAGGTGTCATTACTACACCCGTCCAGTATATTCCTAGAGAACAACAGGATATGCCACATAGAATATCCAAAGAGATGTAACAAATTAAGTGGAGAAACACTAACTCAATATAGACTTGTGCATTCTCAAAATGTCTGAAATTGGACAATTCAAGAGTCCCCATCAACAAAAAATACTCTATGTATAATGTGGATTCTTAAACAGGTACTAAGGTTTCATGCAGGCATGCATAGAATAATAAAAATTTTAAAAATTACAAACAAATTGGGTTGAAACCTTAATATAAATTAAAGTTTCAATAAATCACTGAAACTCATAACTCGCCCATTCTCAGAAATAATGAACAGTCAAAAATATTTGGAACTCAACACTGAATGCAAAAAGTAAATGCTATTAACAATCCTACCATCCCCCATTTTCCTTTATCAAGGTTTTGAAAGCAATGTCAGCCTCTAATCCACAAATATTGATAGTATTTTAGGTCAATTAAAAATATTTTCAACAAGAAAAACTAGGAGTCCCATGTCTCTAAAATGATAAACTTGCATAAACATTATTAAGGCACTATGGATCATCATGGTCTTCCCCAAATTACTATAATTTTCTCTATGACCTCCTGTGGTGGGAGTACATCCCCATAAAATTTCATATTGGACTATTTTTTAATTATCGACCAATATAAATTTGAAGAAAACCAAAGACAAAAGTGTTTGAAGCTATATTTTTGGAATGCAAGTTTACAAGGAATAGGACCATCTAAATCTAGTTTGAAATAATTCTGAAAACCAAAGTTAGAATTCCTATTGTTGTAACAAAACTATACATAGGGCAAGAACACAATATTGTAGAACACATAAAAACAGATGAAAGATTCACAGAGAATTTTACGATTTGTGAAATGAACCTGATTTAAGAAATTCGGCAATAGCCTCTTTCGAATCAAAATATTTTTTGAGCTTTTGATTTCTCTACTAATAAACAATTACAAAGTAAATCCGCACCATTGAATGGACATGAAAGCAAAGAAAATCTATATACAACATTTAATCTTTAATTTATCCTTATATTTAATTAAGGAAATCCAAAAACATAGGGGCCCACACATTTTTTCTTAAACTAATTTCTGGACATAGCTTATTCTCACAATATAATCCTTTTAAGCTCCACAGACATACAAACTCTCTCCCCCTCCCCCACCTAAAGGAGAAAAATGGGTGCTCTTGACTATCTCCCTAACTTTTCCCTTGTCACTAGCACAAAAAGCAAACGAAAGGCAAAACAAGTGATTATGCACAAAGTTGACTATGCACGATCAAATCAGTCGAGTAAGTAGTATAAATCAATTAATAAAATAATTAATAATAAGAGATAAAGATTAGGTGGTTAGGTCTGGATGACCTAACCACTAAAGGCGACAATAGTGGTCAGAGAACTCTATTAATGAGAAAGTACAAGGTAGTAGGGGAGAGAGAGGGGGAGAAAGCAAGATTACACTCAAGGTAAAGTGTTTAAGATCTGCCTTTATGTGTAGGGGGTTTATAATTTATAGGCACACGGCTCTAGCTATGGCAATGACATGAAGATCAAACTCCAAATTTATCGAAAAGGATAGCTATAATTGGGGATAGGCACAATCTTAGAGTAATGACTATCCCAATGATTGCTCTCCCACGTGTGTTGACTTTCCCTGGACTTTTGAACTTTGGATTGGACTGAGGCCGTGAGCTAAGTCTGGCCTACCTTTTGAAGATTTGGGCTTAACCTATGGACTGGACCTAGGCCTAATCTGGATATGGACTCCTCATTTGCCCCCCCATGTCCCAACTCTAGCAGTGATAAGTTTTGTGGGCATGAGTGAACTCCATTTTGGTAGATCAAGGTATCTTGTTCCACATGGAAGCTTCTTCAGCTTTCTACTGCATTGTATTTTCGAAGCTTATTTCTCTATTTGATAGTGCCATTGTTGGAGACCCACTGTGCTAGAAAATAAATTTCTCTACTGGGTCTCCCAAACCCCTCTTTCCTAATTAGAACTAGGGTATTGCCATTTTCATTCTTCCTTCCAGAAGCAATAGAGAGGATGAACAGAGGCACGGATGCTTCCACCCAAGAAGATGCAGATGCTTTGGTGAGTGGTGCCTTGGAAAGGGAGAGAGGCTTGGGTGGCACCGAGATGTACCTAGGTGACGCCAGGGGAGGCACAATCCTGGGCAGCGCTAAGAAGTCAAAGCAAGATTAGGTGGCACCAGGGGTGACACCTTGGGAGACGTGAGGCTAGGTGGCACCTTGGGCGACACCATGGAGACCTAGGCAAACTAATAATGTCTTTGGTTTTTGAAAATTCTCTCTTTCATTCAAACTCCATAGGTGATCCTGTGATTAATAGATCAACGGTGAAGGCTCTCTATGTAACTAGAATGACGAATTTACCTCCTCCTAAGAGGGCAAGACCTAGGGTCTGATGGCCTTACTGTTTCTTAGAAGGTGAGGTATGATGGTGTCGCTGCTCTTCTCAACACGTGACCCCTTTGAGTCCTAGGGTTAGTACTAGGACTATTTTACAGATTCAGACTCTTGTGTAGACGTCACTAAGTCTAGAGGTCCGCATAATTGTCCTACTTCTAGTAGTGGCCCAATGTACATGATGTAGGACGTGAATTTGGCCAAAGAGCAGGTTTGGAGGTTTATAACACCCTCGGATATTAGAGAGATTGGTTCTTGAGATCCTAAGGGTATCATCGATACCATGATGGAGGGATTTGGTATGGTACTATAATGCCCCAAAATCTCCCTTGGATGGCATTACTATTTAAAAAGTATTCACATCATGAGAGCAACTAAATGAACTTCATAACTAAAGAGAATTTCACTCATCATCCACAATATATACAACATCATCTAAAAGAATATGCCAAACTATGACAATTACATCCCAAAAATTAACTATTATCTTGCAGCAGAATAACAAAAATATTAGACTTCATATTATCTCAAAATGAATTTTCTACTCTAGAACATAAGAGAATATAGCTCTAACCATCCACCTCGGGATCCATGTTCCCATCTATTGGAGCTTCCCAATGTATCGGCTCATCAACTTCGAGCTCCTCCTCTAGACCATAATCTGGAAAAGATATTGTTTGTAGGGGGTGAGCACTAAGCTTTGTAAGAAAATCCTCCCAAACTCAAACAAGGTTTCAAAAGCATATAAAACGGTCGGTTTTATTTTACAAATATCATATATAGCTTTTGAAGGAAAACAGGGACATTTCAATGGATCTCAAGTTTACACAATAGCAATAATTAAATGAAGAAGTAAAACTAATTCCCAAAAATAACAATTTCCAATAAGTTATCATTTCCACAATAACCAATTTCACAATAACTCGATTCCAGCATAAATTCTTTCCACAATAAACCATAATCAACCATGTCCACAATAAAAAATAGCCCACAATGTATATCAAACCACATCTTGTATATTAGGTATGATGTATGACATCGCATGAATAAACACATCGAAAATATCCTGACCCACACACACACACCCAATCCTTATAAGGATATCCAACTTTAGGAATGGCGTATACCAATGCATTGGCAGTGACAAATCCAACCTAGGAATAGTATACTAACCCTCAGTCTCAGTACCCGTGAGCGAATAGTAGTTTGGTTCTCGTAAAGCACCAACCCCACTACAAGTGGTAGAAAAAATTCAAACCCTCACGGAGTAAGAAACGCATCTACCCACTCTACGATACCCGGTCAACGGCCACTCATGGTCATCCAAACATCTACAAGAGATACAATACCCAACCAATTTCTCCAATACCAAGTAAAATCCAAAATTTTTAAATTTCACATGTATTATTCCAATAGAACAATTTAAGAAAATAAGTAAGAGATCATCAAAAATACCATTTTATTGTTAAATACCAAGCACTAGAGTTTTTAAATTAAGAACAAAGGAAAAATCAAGAGAAAAATCAATTTCTCTTGAAAACTAGGGTTTTATGACAAGAAAAAGAAATTTCATGGCTATCTAACATAGCTTTGTTTAAAACATGGTAATATTTGCAAGAATATCAAGAATCAATGATTTCATAGCATATATATATAGGATCTTGAAGCAAAAAATACATAGATATAACTCTAACCTCAATGTACAAGAGTGGGAAGAAACTCTTAATTTTCTTCTTCCTTGGTGTTCTTGAAAAACTAGAAGCTTTGATCCTCTTCAATGTGTAAATCCCTCTTGATATTGTGTTTTTTTTTCCAATATTGCTTCCTCTCTAAGCCTCTCTAGGGTTATAAATGTTGAAATGGAGCTACTGAAGGCGCCCTTATGTATTTATAGGCGAAGAAAAGGATTCAAACGACGTAAATCTGATACTCTGATTCGTCGCTCACGTTCGAACGTCATTGGCATTCGAATGTTAGTTACTCCCGGTACTTTTTTTTTCATCAGAGACAAAGTACTGGAACGAGCTGTTGTTCAAACGGTTGGCGTTCGAACGGACTTCTTGTTTTTGCTGAAACGTCCACTGAAGTTTTGGCCTATTTAGAGATTGATTTGGAAATATTTCATGAATACACTTTTGTAGCCCTGGAAGTCTACTATCTACTCTATAATTTTCAACTCAAAAGGACATCAGGGTAAAAAGTTATAATCCAAATACTAGATAGTGTACAAAATCCTTTCTACCCAAATTTTATCTAAAATGTGTTTGAACTCTAGAATACTTCCTAACTTTCCATTCATACCCTATTACCTCAACTAAAATTTTTATTTCTACTCTTACCATCCACATAGTTTATCCATACATTGTCACATATATTAGCATTTCAAAACATAATTACGTTGCTATATAAAGCGAAAAATGTGGGGGTTTATAATCCACCTCTCTTAAAGAAAGTTTTCTCCTCGAAACTTACCTTTAAGTAGAGAACAAATGAGGGTACTTCTCTCGCATCTCTAGCTCCGATTCCCAAGTAGCTTCCCCCATACCATGATGTTGCCACAAGACTTTCACCAGTTGGATGACTTCATTGCGAAGCACCTTCTCCTTGGTATTGAGAATCTCCACCGGTTGTTCTTCATATGGTGCTCCATCTTGGATTTCTTTATCCTCCAAATCCACGACATGCATTGTATCCGATTGACACTTTCTTAACATTGACATATGGAACACGTCATACACCCCTAACAACTGGGCTGGTAACTGAAGTTGATATGCCACTTTGCCCACAGCTTTGATCACTTCAAACAGTCCGATGTACCTTAGAGCTAATATTTCCTTCTTGCCAAATCTAAACACTCCCTTTTTGGGCGACACCTTGAGGAACACATAGTCCCCCTCTTTAAATTTCAATGGTCTTCGTCTTCTATCCACATAGCTTTTCTGTCTACTTGTGTCGTGTGTAGTCTCTCCCGGATGAGTCAAATTTTCTTTGTAGTCTCCCGAATAATTTTTGGCCCAAACAAGCTATTCTATCCAGCTTCCAACCAACAAGTCGGGGACCTACATGGTCTTCCATAAAATACCTCATAAGGTGGCATGCCAATGCTAGATTGAAAACTGTTATTATATGCAAATTCCACTAACGGCAAATGATCACTCCAACTTCCCTTAAAGTCCAACACATAAGCACGTAACATATTCTCCAAAATATGTATCACCCTCTCAGATTCACCATCCGTTTAAGTATGAAAGGTAGTGCTAAAGTGTAACTCTGTCCCCATAGCTCGTTGTAGACTTTGCCAGAATTGCGCCACAAATCAAGAATCACGATCCGACACAATAGAGAGTGGAACTCCATGTAATCTAACAATCTCATGGATATAAAGTTTGCTCAAGGTCTCTAAGGAGTCAGTGGTCTTCATACTCAAGAAATGAGCGGACTTGGTGAGTCTATCAACAATAACCCATACGGCATTCTGCCCTTGTGATGTCTGGGGAAAACCAGATGCAAAATCCATGGTGATGTGATCTCACTTCCACTCTAGGATAAGCAAAGACTATAGTAATCCTCCGGGCTTTTGATGCTCCACCTTCACCTGCTGACACATTGCACATCTTGCTTTGAACCTTGCCACATTCTTCTTCATTCCCTTCCACCAATATTGACGCTTCATATTTCTATACATTTTTGTGCCACCGGGGTGGATAGCAAATTTAGAGCGATGATACTCTCCAAGTATCACCTCTTTTACGGATGAATCATCGGGTACACATAGCTTTTTTCCATATCCCAGTTCTCCACTTCTCAAAGACCAACCTTCAACTACTTTCCCATTTTCCAATTTAGCTAGAATCAACTCTAAGTAAGGATCCAAGCATTGCAACTCCACCACCCTACGTTGGAGGGTAGGTTGAGCCACAAGGTTAAATAAGCATGGCTGGGATCCATCTCCTCTAACCCATAGATCATAGTCTCTATGGGCATCTATCATCTTCTATTTACTTGCAAAAATATTGAGTTCTCCCCGAGACTTTCTGCTAAGTGCATCTGCGAGTACATTAGCCTTCCCCGGATAGTTGTTGAGTGTGAAATCGTAATCTTCTAGATACTCAATTCATCTTCTTTGTCGAAGATTCAAGTCTTTCTATGTGAATATGTACTTTAGGCTCTTATGATCAGAAAACACTTAAAACTTTTCTCCATAAAGGTAACACCTCCATAACTTAAGAGCAAAAACCACGGCGACAAGCTCCAAGTCATGAGTGGAATAGTTCTGCCCATGAATCATGAGTTGCCTCGAGCCATAAGCAACTACCTTACCTCCTTGCATGAGCACACATCCCAAGCCTCGTAAGAAAGTATCTGTGTAAACATCGTATCCTTGCCCACTGCTCAGAATAATGAGGATCGGAGCTATTGTCAACCTTTCCTTCAAGGTGCGAAAGGCTAGCTCACACTCTTGAGTCCACGAGAATCTTTCCCTCTTCTTCGTAAGATGAGTCATTAGCATCGCTAGCTTTCAGAACCCTTCGACAAACCTCCGGTAGTAGCCTCCTAATCCCAGGAAACTATGTACTTTGGTCATATTCTTCGGTGCTTCCCATTTTATCACAGCTTCAATCTTTACGGGTGCAACAGTTACACCCTGTTCTGGCACAAATGGCTAAGAAATTTCACTTACTTCATCCAGAACTCACATTTACTCATCTTAGCATATAACTTATGCTCTCTCAAGGTCTGAAGCACTACCAAAAGATGGTGTTCATGTTTTCCTTGTGTCCACAAATAGATTAATATGTCATCAATAAACACATTGACAAACTGATCTAGATACGACCAAAATACCCTGTGCATCAAATCCATGAAGGCTGCAGCAGCATTAGTCAGTCCGAACGGCATTATCGTATATTCAAAATGACCATACCGAGTACAAAAAATTATCTTAGGAATATCCTCCTTGATCCGCAGTTGATGGTACCTTGTGCGAAGATCAATCTTAGAGTAATACTTAGAACCCCTCAGCTGATCAAATAAATCATAAATTCATGGCAATGGATATTTATTCTTCATTGTCACCTGATTCAACTTTCGGTAGTCTGTGAATAACCGAAGTGTTTCATCGTGCTTCTTTACAAAGAGGACCGGGGCTCCCCCAGGTGAAGTGCTTAAACAGATAAACCCAATAGTCAAGAGATGGTTCAACTGCTTCCTTAGCTCCTTTAACTCCAACTGTGTCATCTGATAGGGAGCAATAGATATGAGTTCGATTGTCGGATAAAGATCAATCTTAAACCCAATCTCTCTCTGTGGGGGTAACTCGGGTAGTTCATCTGGGAAGACATCCAAAAACTCCAACACTATCAATACCACATCCGGTTGGAATTTATCATGATCATTACCCATCAAGCTAGCTAAAAAACTCAAATGGCTCCCCGTCTTAGCTTTCAAGAATCTACTGCCCATATTAGGAAATGGGTGGGAAGAATTCTGATCATTGATGAAACTGAAAACTACCCCACCTAGTAATTGAAATGAAATCCGCTTACAAAAACAATCTATTACCGCATGAAAAGTGGACAACAAGTTCATCCCAAATATTATGTCATACCCCTTCATGTCTAATGCAACTAAATCTACAATTAATTCTTGCTCTCCAATACGAAGCACACAACCTCTACACACCCTTCTAGTATCTAATCGTTCTCTCGTAGACATGTCAATACTCAAGGCATGTTCTAACTTCTCAAATTTCAATCTCAAATTAAGAGCATATATAGTGCGTATGAATGAATGAGTTGCACCAGGATTAAATAAAATTCAGGCCCAAGAATTATAAAGAAGAATGATACCTTCCATAACTGCATTGGAAACTTCTTCCTTCGGTTGGGTCAAAGCAAACACTCTTCCCTGATTGGCACCGCCTGGAGCTAGAGCTCCTAACGTTCTTTGTTGTAGTGGCTTCTGTAGTAGTGGCTTATTTACATTTACTTGTCCTGTTACTTGATTGGTCTTTGTTGAAAATAATGGGCAGTTATTTTTGAAGTGCCTGAAACCTCCACATGCGAAGCATTGACGTGGGTCAATGCCTACTCTATTCTAAGTGACCCTATCTCCTCGAACTGTTTGAAATCTCTATCCAACCACCTGGTCTGGACGGCGGTATGGTGCCGCCCTCTACACTCCACTACTGCTAGCACTCATCTGGATCGTACCTCCCCTTGTGAAGCTATGTCGTTATTGGTTGTCCTCCGTGTCTCTCTCCACCAGTGCAGCTCTATCAACAAGATCCCCATAGTCCCAGATCTTGTGAGCCACAAGCTTCTCTCTAATGGCAGGCCTACAGCCCTATTCAAAGTGTTTGACCCTTCTAGCCTTGGTAGATATGAATTCTGTGGCATAACGGGATAGCTCATCAAACTTTCTCTCATCAAGCCCTGCTTAAAGCGTTTGACCCTTCTATCCTTGGTATGTAGCCAAGCCAAGTCGTAAATCTTTGGTAACTCCCATGCCATCACACATCTTCCTCACCCAGCGAATCCATTTATCCGCATCCAAGGGGCGAGAGCTTCGTTGAAAAGTAGGTGGGCGTTGCCTCAAAAGTTCTTAAAGAACTATCATCCTTTGGTTTTTGTCCCCGTTACCCGGTTCTTAAGCTAAGGTATGGACCCCACCGTTGTGGTTGTTGTTTCCATTTTGGTGTTGTACCAGAGTGGTTAGCTCTTTTAGGCATTAGTATAAGCCATTCATGGCATCTGAAGGTGGTGGTGGTAGTGGATTTGTTTGGCCACCACCACGTTCACGTCTACCGTTCATCCTACACATTAATTCACAATTTAGTTTTCTTAATGTACAAGACATCCTAACTCTCACTTTAATCGAAAGTATAAGGCTGGCATACAATTTAAATCAACAATTCATTTGACCTAGTCCAACATCTCTAGTAGTAATCCACAACCTATAGCTCTCATGTAAGACCTAATTTCTAGGCTCTGATACCAAAAACTATAACGCCCCAAAATCTCCCTTGGATGACATTAATATTTAAAAATCATTCATATCATGAGAGCAACTAAAGAGAATTTCACTCATTATCCACAATATATATAACATCATCCAAAAGAATATGCCCAACTATGGCAATTACATCCCAAAAATTAACTATCATCTTGCAACGAAATAACAAAAATATTAGACTTCACATTATCTCAAAATGAATTTCCTAGTCTAGAACATAAGATAATATAGCTCTAAACATCCATCTCAAGATCCATGTTCCCATCTATTGAAGCTTCCCAATGTATCGGTTCATCAACTCCAAGCTCCTCCTCTAGACCATAATCTGAAAAATATATTGTTTGTAGGGGTGAGCACTAAGCTCTGTAGGAAAATCCTCCCAAACCCAAACAAAGTTTCAAAAGCATATAAAACAGTCAGTCTCATTTTACAAATATCATATATAGCTTTTGAAGGAAAACAAGGACATCTCTATGGATCTCAAGTTTACACAATAGCAATAATTAAATGAACAAGTAAAACCAATTCCCAAAAATAACAATTTTCAACAAGTTACCATTTTCACAATAACCAATTTCACAATAAATCGATTCCACCATAACTCCTTTCCACAATAAACCATAATCAACCATTTGCACAATAAATAATTGCCCACAATGTATATCAAACCATATCTTGTATCTTAGGTATGATGTATGACATCGCATGAATAAACAAATCGAGAATATTCTGGCCCACACACACACACCCAATCCACGCAAGGATATCCAACTTTAGGAAGGGCGCATACCAACGCATTGGCAGTGACGAATCCAACTCAGGAATAATATACTAACCCTCAGCCTCGGTACCTGTAAGCAAATAATAGTTTGGTCCTCGCAAAGCACCAACCCCACTACGAGTGGTAGGAAAAATTCAAACCATCACAAATTAAGAAATGCATCTACCCACTCTACGATACTTGGTCAAAGGCCACCCATGGTCATCCAATCATCCACAAGACATACAATACCCAACCAATTTCTCCAATCTCAAGTAAAATCTAAAATCCCCAAATTTCACATATATTATTCTAATATAACAATTTAAGAAAATAAGCAAGAGATCATCAAAAATGTCATTTTTATTGTTCAATACCAAGCACTAGAGTTTTTAAATCAAGAACAAATGAAAAATCAAGAGAAAAATCTATTTCTCTTAAAAACTAGGGTTTTATGACAAGAAAAAAAAATTTTATGGCTATCTAACATAGCTTTGTTTAAAACATAGTAATATTTGTAAGAATATCAAGAATCAATGATTTCATAGCATATATATATATATATATATAGGATCTTAAAGCAAAACATACATAGATATAACTCTAGCCTCAATGTACAAGAGTGAGAAGAAACTCCTACCTTTCTTTTTCCTTGGTGTTCTTGAAAAACTAGAAGTTTTGATCCTCTTCAATGTGTAAATCCCTCTTGATCTTGTATTTTTTTTCCCCTTATTTTTTTTTCTCTAAGCCTCTCTAGGGTTATAAATGTTGAAATGGGGCTATTGGAGGCACCCTTATGTATTTATAGGGGAAGAAAAGGATTCAAACGACGTAAATCTAATACTCTAATTCGTCGCTCACGTTCGAACGTCATTGGAGTTCGAACGTTAGTTACTCCTAGTACTTTTGTTTTTCCATCAGAGACAAAGTACTGGAATGAACTTTCGTTCGAACGTAGGCCGTTCGAACGACTTCCTGTTTCTGATGAAACTTCCAGTGAAGTTTGGGCCTATTTAAAGGTCGATTTGGAAAAGTTTCATGAAATACACTTTTGTAGCCCTATAATTCTACTATCTACTATAAAAATTACAGCTCAAACGGACATCAGGATAAAAATTTATGATCTAAATACTAGACAGTGTCCAAAATTCTTTCCACCCAAATTTTATTTAAAATGTGTTTGAACTCCAGAATACTTCCTAACTTCTCATTCATACCCTATTACCTCAACTAAAATTTTTATTTCTACTCTTACCATCCACATAGTTCGTGCATACATTTTCACATATATTAGTTTTCAAAATATAATTATGTTGCTATATAAAAAGAAAAAAGTGGGGGTTTACAGGTACCCTTCTTTTCTATGCAACCTTGTCTTTTGTATGTTTTTTTTATACTAACATTCTTGCTTTTGGATATTCACAGATAATTGCGGGTTTTTTGTGCCTTTTTAAGAGAATGCTCAAACTCAATAAGGTGTCGAGAGCTTCAAAAAAAAGAGATGGGCGCACCAAGCTACTGAGGAGCAGTTGAGTTTGGCTCATGAGAGAGCAGCACCTCTTGAGGATGAGCTTTTGAAAACTAAGGCTGTTTGCGTAAGAGTGGAGACAGAGTTAGGCCGAGCTTCTAGCCACTCGTGAGAGGGCCGCTAAGCTAGGGACTAAGGCTGCTTGCATGAGAGTAGAAGCAAAGTGAGGCTCAACTTTTGGAGACTCGTGAGAGAGCCACTAAGCTAAGGATTAAGGTTGTTTATGTGAGAACAGAAGCGGAGTGAGCCCGAGCTTTTGGCTACTCACAAGAGAGCCACTAAGCTGGAGACTGAGGCTACTTGCGTAAAAGTAGAGACAAATTTAGGCCAAGTTTCTAACAACTCGTGAGAAAGCCCCTAAATTGGGGGATTGAGGCTGTTTGCGTGAGAGCAGAGGCAAATTTAGGCCGAGCTTTTGGATACTCGTGAGAAAGTCTCTAAGCTGGGGACTAAGGCTGCTTGCACGAAAGTAAAGGCAAAGTGCGGCTGAGCTTTTGGCGACTCGAGAATGAGCTGCTAAGCTGGAGACTAAGGTTGCTTACATAAGAGCAAAGATAGAGTGAGGTTGAGCTTTTGATTACTCGTGAGAGAGCCGCTGAGCTAGGGGCTAAGGCTACTTGCATGAGAGCAGATGCAGAGTGAGTCTGAGTTTTTAGCAACTCGTGAGAGAGTCGCTAAGTTGGAGACTAACGCAACTTCCGTGAGAGTAGAGGCAGAGTGAGGCCGAACTTTTGGCTACTCGTGAGAGAGCCTCTAAGCTAAGGACTGAGGCTACTTGCGTGAAAGTAGAAGCAGAGTAAGGCCGAGTTATTGGCGACTTTGGAGGCTCCCTCCCAAGAGACGGAGAGTACACTGAGGATAGCTAGAGGGCATAGTAGGATAGAGCTGGCAGTGAATGGGCATCAAGCACGGGAGGTGAGGTCGCTTGATACGCTAGGAGGGGTGATGAATGGGACACACGATGCGGGCAGTGTGCCTAGACAGGTGAAGAGGTAGGCGCCAAGGCATGGGTGCGCTATCGTTATTGGGGCGCCATGGGACGGGGCGCAGAGCGTTGGGCGCTTGGATATTGGGTGTTGGGTGGAGTATTAGAAAATCATGTAGAAATAGAAAAACTTTGAACAACAATAACTTTGCACTCGATTTTCCAGTTGAGGCAAATATATATATTTTTTTAATCTGGGTATTTTTTTTGAGATCTACCATAATCAAACAACCTACGGCAGTTTTGGCACCAAATTTTCCTAAAAAATGCCTTTTTTTCACTGAATTTGAATTTGAAACACAAATTAGTAAAGAAGTAAAATTTTCACGTGTCTACTTTTTACATTCCCCTCTACGTGGAGACTCAGCTCGCCTTGATTTGGTGACTTTCTCAACATTCATGTATTTCTTGGCTTTTGATAGTAATTCTAGCATACTTTTTGGCAGAACCTTCAAGACTAAAAACGTAAGATTGGATGAGCGCAGGCCTTTTGTAAAGGTTGTCATGACGACTTTGTCATCAGGTTCTTCAATTTGGAGGACTTCCTGTTAAAATGAGTGATGTAACTCTTTTAACTTTCATCCCAGTCCTACTTGATGCTAAGCGGGTAGGGTGTTAGCATCCCCCAATGAAGTGTGAGACAAGGGACTTGTTTAGTTCAGCGAAAGAGTTAATGGAAATAGGGACAAGCCTGGCAAACCACTGGCAAGTAGATCCCCTGAGGGTGGTAGGAAAAGTCATACACATGATTTCATCTGTTATATTGTACAACTGCATTAGGGATTTGTAGGTGTCAAGGTGGTCCAGCGGATCTTTGGAGCCACCAAAAGCTTCCACGTTGGCATCTTGAACTTTGGGGGAAAAGGTTACCTGGCCACTTCAGGCATGAATGGCGTGTCAACACGCCTCACAAGGTAGTCGACCGTTTCAAGCCCTTGCGCCTTCATGGCGTTGTAAATGTCGGCGAGTTGGTTTTGTACCTCTTTGATTTTCTTGTCCTAGTGGATAGAGATATCACAAGTGGGGTTGTTCATGTAGCTTTCATGGTCCCCATGCCGATTTTTACCCTCGTCCTCTTGGGAAGGAGGGTCGCCAGCATGGGAGGGGGTAGGCCTACAAAGTGGGGTAACGGGAGGCCCTTGGCACTGGGGAGCGCCTTGGCGCCATAGGTGAGGCGCTTGGGGTGCCCTCCCTCTTTCTTAATGTTGAGAGCCGACTCCCTGAAGACTTCCAGCAAGCATCAGCGTGAAGATTTTTTGGTTCTGGTTAACTAGGAGTTGCATGGTCTCCAACAGTTGTTAGGATTCAAGAACAGGGTTGGCTAGTGGTGACAGGACCTCGTCATGATGTGGCAGGTCATCTTCCGCTGGGTGGTTCATGGATCTGGTCATAATTGCCATTGAATGCAAGAAGAATATAGAGTGAGAATTAAATCGGTTCTCATAAACAGTGTCAAACTGATGATGCATAAAGATAACTATGCACGATCAAATCAATCAAGTGTGAGGTGTAAAGCAATTAATAAAACACTTAATAATAAGAGACAAAGATCTGGTGGTTGGGTTTAAATGACCTAATCGTTGAAGGTGGCAACGATGATCGGAGAATTCTATTAATAAGAGAGTACAAGATAATAAGGAGGGAAGAGAGAGAGAGAGACAGACAAAGCAAGAGTATGTTCAAAGTGAAGTGTGTGAGATCTGCCCCCATGTATAGGAGAGATTTATAATTTATAGGCACAGAGTCTCAACTGTGGCGGTGCGCGTGAAGGTCAAGTTATTAATTTATCAGGGATGATAGCTACAATTAGGGATAGACACTATCTTGGACTAATAGTTATCCCGATGACTGCTCTCCCATGTGCGTTGACTTTTCCTAAACTCTTGAACTTTAGATTGAATTGAGGCCATGAGCTAAGTCTGATCTGCCTTTTTGGGCTTATGGACCGGGTACAGACCTGGTCTAGATCTGGGTTCGTCAGCAGGTACTCATTAGCTCCAAGTAACAATTTTCTGTTTTTATATTAAGCAGCATCTTTGTGTGAAAATTCCTTCAATACCAGAACGCTAATTTGGAGTAAACAGTCCACGTAATACAAGATATCTAAGAAGCATCAACAAAAAAATAGAAGTCTGACAAAATAGTGTAAGTATCCCCTTAACGCCATAGCAATGGGTCTACTGTCCCTATAGATACAATGTTCAATTGTTCACATATGTGGAAGTGCAAACCCGTGACAAAATTCTTCAATAAAACTGATGCAACTGACAAACTCAAAATTAATGATATATTTGACAAACTCATCAGAAAAATATTCAATTCAATTGTAAATTGAGGGTTGCATAACCCTAGGAGTTGCAGAAACTTGAATCCAAGCCGAAAGTTGTGGCTCAAAAAGGCAAAAAGAGAAAAAAATGTGAATTGGTTAAATCATAGAGCAGCGAGTGCACATTAGGGTTAGAGAAGCAATCACACTTGCAAGTTAAAATGAAAAATCAGACCCGCAACATGCAAAACCCAAATCGGTTAACCATAGCTACAACAACACAATCTCACATGACAATTGTAATCATAAATACACGATTTTAAGGTAAGAAATTGAAACTAACATATGAAATAGGGCAAAAACAAAACGTCATGAAAAAAAATTTTGAACAAATTTATTGTGACTTGGGGTATTAATCGAGCCGAGTTTTGCGAGCTTGAACTGGAACCTGACGAACTTATTTTATTTTTTTAAACGAGCCTAAAAAAATATTCAAATTTGGCTCGTTTAAAACTTGAGTCTGAGTCCAAGTAGATCGTCTTGATTAACACCCCTAATTTGACGTAAATAAAAATCATCATGAATTAATATTTTTATTTTATTTTTACTTTAATTTTGGTCTAAACCAAAATTTATATTCTGCGACGAACAAAAAAATTTGCAAATAAATATTTTTATTTAATTTTTATTTTGGCGATGATTTATTATTATTTGTGACAAAAAATATTTGTCATAAAAAATTGCAAAGAAATCATCATCTCACGACTCGCTTAAAAAAACGTCACAAAAAAATTTACTAAAATAAGTATTTGAGACAAAATTATAAAATCATCACTTAAAAATGTTTTAAAAATGATATTTGTAATAGTGGTGCAATGAAAAGAAAATTGGAAGAGAAAGAAAAGAATAGTGTAATCTTGAAGACCAACGCATTGATATATTAAATTCTTGAAAGATTTATTTTAAATATATTTTATGCATTGCTCTTTTTTATATTTTTTCGATTTCACAACATAAAATTAATTATTTTAGAAATCGCATTGGCCCCTCACATGCATTTTCATAAATTCTCTATAACCCTCCTAATTTTTTAAAATTGTATATTTTCTTGTAGATTTTCAAAGAGGAATTTTATTGGGCTAAAAAATCTTAATGACTTGACATTTACCAACTAGATGGCCGATGTAAGATCATGTATGGATATTACTTTACAGACGAAGATACTTGGTAAGATGAGTTTGACGAACACATTTTTTTTTTTTTAATTATTTTAAAATTGGGTTGTTTTATATCAATAACAATGCATTGACTCGATTCATTTTTACTACAATATTGTGAAACTATTATTTGTGATCATAATTTAATTATAAACACTATCATATATATGGTAATAAGTGGACGGTGACATCATCACAAGCTAAATTTTACGATATTAAGCTAGAATCAATTTTTAGACCAAATAATTTGTACCATAATATCTTACCAAAATTGATTTCGATAAGTTCTATGTAACTAAATTTTTGACACTCACATTATAATAATCCAATTGAATAAAATTCCTGACAATACTATTGTTTAGACTCTCTTAGGACAAAGTTCTAACTTCATCCTTCATTCTACCGATATACCATGCATTCTAGTCCCAGATTTTATTTACAGAAAAAATAGAAATAATTAAGATTCTATTCTACTTACACTCCCCAACTCTGCCCATTGACAAAAATCTTATGGTCCAAGTACAAACTTTTATTTTATCATTCTGTCAAATTATTTAACTATGTCCATATAACCAAGACAGGGTCGACAACCATATAAAATGGACTACATTTGCACCATAAAAATATATAGGAAAAACAGTGTTTTTTTGGGAGGGGGAGGGCGAGGGGGAAGAGGGAGTGTTCAAGAAAACTATTGCAAGTTTAATTAATGCAGACGATAAATTGGCAGAGCGAGCAAGTGTGTGACCCTTGGCGCCGTTAGACCAAATTTTTCCTTCATGTCCAACTCACTAGGTGAAATGCCATTAGGTAACTCCCAGTTGAAGCAATGCACTAACTGAGCCACCACCAATCTTACGTTGATTAACCCCAAATGCATCCCAGGACAACCTCTTCGCCCTGCACCAAATGGTATGAGCTGAAAATCACGCCCTCGAAGGTCAATATTGCTACCGATAAATCTCTCTGGGAGGAACTCTTGCACATTTTCTGTCCACACTTTGGGGTCTCGCCCTAACGCCCAAGAATTCACGATAATCCGTGACCCCTTAGGGATGTCATATTCGTTGATCGCTATGTCCTCCATAGACTCATGAGGAACCAATAATGGTGCCACTGGATGAAGTCTCAAACTCTCCTTGACTACCATGTCTAAGTATTCCAATTTATTCAGGTCCGTCTCCTCAAGCATTCGAGTCCCTTCTACAACACTCATTAGCTCTTCTTCGAGTCGTTTCATCACCCTCGGGTGCATAATCAGTTCTGAGAGAATCCACTCAATAGCAGTATGAGAAGTATCAATGGCTCCCGCGATCATATCTAGTATGATAGCTTTGATGTTGTTTCGATCAATTTTGTATGATAACTGATCATGAGTGTTGGTGGACTTGTTCATCAATGATAGCATTACGTCGATGAAATCCTTGTCATGGTTTTGAAGTCTTCTACTAGCATCCTGTTCATGCTCATTGATAATTACCTCCATGATTTGGTCAAGAACTTCGCTGATTGCCTTGAAACGTCGACTAAATCCCTGAAGGCAATGAAGGATGAATGAAGAAAAAATATCACTAACTGTAAAATTGAAGGCCTTACAAACTCAATTCATGAGTTGAAGAACAAAAACAAGTAGTATGCATTGTTATTATGCAATGAGAGAAAAACAAGAAGCGGAAGATAAATATTGGCTCATGTCCACATGCAGTATGCCGTAATTACACTAATGGACCCCAAAAATCTATTTTATATCATTCTAGTCTCCAATGTTCCACTTGGACTATAGTTTTGGTTATGTAATATTATCCATGCATTACCTGGTTTGTGCTTTGAAGAAGTAAAAATCATGATTCAGCAATCACTACACGATACTTCTACTGTAGACATTTATGAAATCTTTGTTTCATTGAAGATGGTAACTGGATCTGCATCGCAAATAGATATGTAAGTGGGAACATACTAAGCCCTCCTTTACGTATCTCACATAAGTAACCGATAAGTCCTGTAATATTTTTATAAATTGATAAGTCCCACATTTACAAGGATAATTCCATACAACTACGCAATTAGTTTTCTTTTGTTGCTTTGATCCCAAAGGCGGCTTGTTACCAATCCCCTTGACCAATCACTCAGGATTCTTGAAAAAGAATTGGTGGGTAAATGCTTTGAGGCCTTCAAGGTTGAAGAAGATTTTCTGAGACAAAAGTCTAGAATCCAATGGTTAGCAGCAGATGACAAACACTCATCCTTCTTTTTTAAATCCATCTCGAGTAGAAAGAACAATTCCAAGATTATCACTTTACAAAGACAGGATGGGTCTATTGCTAAAGGTGATAGGGAAATTAAAGATGAGGCTGTGAATTTTTTCCAAAACTTGATGGGTAGAAGGTCTCAAGAGCCTTATAGAACTTCTGCTATATGGAACAGTTTGCAAATCACCATTACAAGGGAGCAATCTCAGATTCTTAGCAATGAGGTTACTGGAGATGAAATTAAAGCAGTGTGTTTCTCTCTCAATCCCAATAAAGCTCCAAGTCCTGATGGTTTCAATGGGTGGTCTATCATTGGTGAAGATATTGTTGCTGCGGTTAAAGAATTCTTTACCACTGGCCAGCTTCTCAAGGAATTGAATACTACTATTATTGCTCTTGTTCCTAAAGTCCCTAATCCCACAAGCAGGTCTGATTTTAGGCTCATCTCATGTTGTAATACCCTCTACAAGGTAATCTCCAAAATCATAGCAAATAGGCTGAAAATTCTGCTTTCCCATGTGATCAACCCAGCTCAAACTGCCTTTATAAAGGGAAGGAGAATAGGGGACAATATTCTTCTAGCCCAGGAATTGCTAAGGAGGAGAGTGCTTTAAGATCCTCATTGTTGAGGAAATCTTAAAATGGAGGCCTTACTGCGAAGGGGTATTCTTTGGGGATAAGGATGAAAATGAAATTATTGACTTGCCCAGTGGTCACATAACCAGGAACTATCATAAGAATGATGGGCCCTCCAAGTGTGCTATCAAGGTTGATTTAATGAAAGCTTTTGACATGGTTGACTGGGATTTCTTGCTCGATGTGCTTGCTGCTCTTAATCTCCCCAGAGTCGTGGTCAAATGGATTAGTGAATGCATTACTACACCTAAGTTTTCTATCAATGTTAATGGTGAATTGGCAGGGTACTTCCCAAGTGGCAGAGGTCTTCGACAAGGTGACCCAATGTCTCCTTATTTATTTGTCATTGTGATGGATGTGGTGTCAAGAATTCTTAAGCAAGGCATTCATGATGAGCCTCAGTTTAAATATCATTGGAGATGCAGAAGACAAAAGATCTCTCATCTTTGCTTTGCAAATGATTTAATCATGTTATGTCATGGGGACCCTAAATCAGTTGAAGTTCTTAGACGGGCTCTGGATAAATTCCAAATGTTATCTGGCTTAAAGTCTAATCCTTCCAAGAGCCACATCTTCCTTTCAGGTGTTCAAGATGAGCAACAACAGTTGATGGTTGAGTGTTTCGATTTTCCTATTGGTTGTCTGCCTATGAAATATCTTCAGATCCCTATTATCACCACTAAGCTCAAGTTGCAAGACTGCTCTTTATTACTTGAAAAAATGGACTCAAGGATAAACTCCTGGGTTAATAGAGCTCTGTCTTCTGCTAGGAGACTCCAGCTCATTAAATCTGTGTTATGTAGCATTCAAGTTTATTGGGCTAGTCATCTTATGCTTCCTAAGAAGATTCTCCATGCTATTGATCAGAAACTAAGATCATTTTTATGGTCTGGTACTGAAATGAAAACAAAGGGGGCCAAGGTTGCTTGGAGTGAGGTTTGTGTACCCATAAAGGAAGGGGGCTTAGGATTGAAAGATTTAAGGGCTTAGAACAAAGCTCTTATGCTCAAGCACCTCTGGCACTTAATTTCTAATAAGAACAACACTTGGACCAGTTGGATCAAAGAGCATCATCTTAGAGGCAAGAGCATTTGGGAAGTCAAAACTCCACAGATCTGTTCATGGAACTGGAGGAAGCTGCTGCAAGTTAGGGAATTAGCAAGACCTTTTCTTCATTATGTTATCGGCAATGGTAGGAATACATCTCTCTGACATGATTTTTGGCATCCTAACGGTCCTCTCCTTCTTAAATGGGGTCCTAGAGTTATTTATGATTCTGGGATCACTAAGAATGCTAAAGTTGCTTCCATTATCCAAGGAAACCAATGGAGGTGGCCTTCAACAAATCCTAGAAACTCCAGAATTATTGATGAGATCATATCTTCTATGCCCAATTACTCCCCTACAACTAAGAAAAAGGATGAGATCAAATGGCTTCCCCAGGTCAATGGCAAGTTTTCTACCTCTTCAGCTTGGAATCAAATTAGGAGCAAGAAACCAGAGGTGTTGTGGTACCATCTCCTTTGGTTCAATCTTTGCATTCCTCGGGCCAGTTTTATCCTTTGGCTTGCTATAAGGTGTAGACTAGCCACAAAGGGCAGAATCCATAGTTTTTCACCCAACATTGGAACTACTTGTGTACTTTGCAGAGCTGATCAAGAATCTCACTCCCATCTTTTTTTTGAATGCTCATAATCAAAAAGAGTTTAGAGCAATGTTATCAGTAAGTGTGATTGGCCATGGCAATCTTCTTCTTGGCAAAGTCTCATTGAGGCTATGTCCACCCAATGGAGAGGCAAACATCTTCAGAATTCCATTAGGAAATTATATCTTGCTGTCACTGTTTATATTATTTGGGGATAAAGAAATCATAGAATTTTCACCAATGAGCACAATGATCCAGGTACTACCCAAATGATGATTTTGAATATGGTGAGAAATAGGTTTCTTTCAATCAAAATCAAGGACACCCATCTTCATAAACAGGCTGTTTCTTCTTGACAACTTCCGGGCTCTTGTTTTTGCACCTGATGTAAATTCAGTTTGTTGTTTACTGGCTTTGTAATCTGTGGGGAGTGCAAAATGCATTCCCCCCAGACTTCCTCTGCCTTCTTTTGTTGGACTGGTTGTAGGTTGTTGCTGTTTTGTCCTTGTGTCTCTGTTTTTGTTCTGTTTCCCTTTGGGATTGTGTTGCTATGTACATTTGCATACTCAATATATCTTATTGGTTTATTTACCCAAAAAAAAGTTTCAATAAACTCATGGAGATTGCGTTGTCTTCACGTTCTCTAAAGTCTAACTCCTAAAGTAGGTATTAAGGAAAATATTATTCGAACTTAATTTGAGGACTTAAGCTTTGAATTTAATTTAGTGTAATCATTAAATTGAGAGTGCATTTCATTTAACATTAAAACTCAATTAATTTAATGATTATATTGAATTTGATCTCTAATTAAGTCTCTAAATTAAATTCTCAGTGTTGCTAAGGTATTAAAGTCTAAAGTAGGAATGCAGCAATCATACTATCTGATCAAGTGACCACATGTTTCTGGTCATGTTATACAACTAGCCAGATGGTGACTCACAATGCAAGACAATTACGAATCACGACAAACTAGGGTTTGATTATCGTATAAAAAAAATAATCTAGTTTTGTATCACTTATTATCTTTTGGAATTTCTATACAACTTTTTTGGGTAAAATTTATCAATCTTTAGTGTCCATTCACATTTTAAGTTCACTTACAACATTAGGCGAAGATTACTATATTTTGGGTTAAAATTTATCATTTTTTTAGCTATATTTGTTTTGTATAGAAAAATAAAATTCGATACTGTAGTGTAATGTGACAAATTAATTAGAAATGACCTCTCGTACAGAGTGAAAATAGAGAAATCCCTTCCCATATAAATCTCGAATCTAAATAATCACTCACAAATAACCCACGTTAATTAAACTCAAATTTTATATAACCAAGAAACTCATTCAACCGCAAAACAGCCCATGCCGGTTTGTTCAATATCCGGTTAGGTCCCACAGACAAACTTTTAGGGTCCCTAGGAACATCACATGGAACTTATAGATTTAAAATCGAGGATCCACCCATAAACCTTTATGGGTGTGTGACATTGTTTCTATCACGAAACCTCGCATCACACAACCATAATAACATGAAAATAACAATAAAAATTTAATTACCTGAAGATCAAGTGGCTTCAAGATGGGCACATAATCTGACAGATTGAACGCTCCAGCCAGTTCTAAAGCCTCTTGAATGGTAGCCTTCAGGTCAAATCTATCATCCTTGCTACGTCCAAAGAGCATCCTATAGGTCATGGCCTCAATCAGCCCCGCCACTTTCTCACTCACATCCACTACCTGACGCGCCGCCGCCGCAGCCTTCAGCGACTCCACCAACAACCCAAGCTCCTCCCTTCTCATCCCAGAAAGTGACTCAATCTTTGTGGCGCTGAGAAGCTCCACTGTACAAAACTTCCTCACGTTTCTCCAGTACGGACCATACTGAGTGAAAACCATGCCTTTAGTGCCATAAGACAAGACCTCCGCCGCCTGGACTTTCGGCCGGCTAGCGAAAACGGTGTCGTGGGTCTGGAGGAAGATCTCGGCGGCGGCCGGTGATGAGACGACAATAGTGGGCACGTGGCCTAGCCGGAGGGACATTATAGGGCCATACTTTTTGGCCATCTCATGGAGGCTGCGGTGGGGGAGGTTGCCCAGCATATGGAGGTTTCCGATGACGGGCAAGCCTCGGGGGCCTGGTGGAAGTCGACGGCCATTTTTTCTAGTTATCGACGGTGAGGCGATCCATATGAAGGAGCAGAGGGCAGCAACGACTAGAGAGATAATGGTGAGAGTTGAAGGCGACATTATTGGTGACAAAAATTTTCATGTGTTTTACTCTCCGTGTGTGTGGGTAACGTTGTGAGTCTATTTAATTAAAGGCCAACCACTTTTATGCCAGCCAAATGATTGACGGAGTTACCCCGCCTGCGGGAGCAAGTTTCAAGGTAAAAAGGTCAAACTTATATATAATAATAAAGTATAATATAATTTAAATTTTAAAAATAAATAAAATAATTTTTATTTTTTATGATTAAGTTTGTCTCACAATTATATCCGTTTTGATTTAATGGTTAAAAATCATTAGGTTAAAAATCAATCGGACCCTGAGTTTTGTCTTAATGATACGGACACCCCTTCACATTTTATTAATTACAGTGACACCCCCTCACATTTGGAACTCATTACACGGACACCCCTCCGTTCCATGGCCGTCAATAATGAAGACGAAAAAGAGTGACATCACCTTAAAAACCCTTGTAATTTCAAAATTAGTCCTCAATAGTAAGATTAAGTATTATATATTAAATTTTTTCCAAAAATATATAAAAGAAAGACTATTATATCTCTCAATACACTTTAAAAACACAGCACAACTCACTTGGAGAGCTTTGGAACCCACTGTAAACCTGTGTAAATACCCTCTGTCTCTCTCTCTCTCTCTCTATTAAACCTTTGATATGAAGCTTTGGGATGTTTTAAAACTAAGACATTTTATTTAAAGAATCAACCAAGCAAAAACAGTTCCTGATTTTCCTGTTACAAACAAATATTCTACCAAAAATATGATTTTCAAGTAGAAACCAAGACATTTTACAGTAGAAATCTGATTTTCTGTTACAAACAAAAATTCTACCAAAAATCTAGTTCCTGTTTTCCTGTTAAAAAAACAGTTTTTGATTTTCTATTACAAGCAAAACGGAAAAACTATTACAAAACAGGAAAAAATTACTTGTCCTCATAACAGGGATTAGCCTGTATCAAACAAAAATTTCCTGTTACAAATAGAAATATGATTTTTTGTTACAAACAAAAATTTTCCATGGTGTTGTAGTAAAAAAACAAAAATCTGATTTTCTATATCAAACAAAAATTTTCCTCATAACAAGGGTTAGCCTCCCTGTACACATGTATCTATGTATTTCATATTCAACTCAAATAACAAAATGGTGTAATATTTCATATAGAACTGGGCAGTGACAAAAGATATTACACGGTGTTGCAGCAAAAAATACTTGTCCCACAAAAAATAACATGTGCCCTAACCCCAGACAAAAAATAATGTGCCCTAACCCCTCCTAGACAAAAAATACTTGTTCCACAAAAAATAACGTATGCACATCTATACTTCTCCATTCCTCTAAACTCTAGTTGATTGAGGCCCCTTGCCACATTCCCTTACCCCCTTCCTCTATTGCAGTCGAATTTTCAACTGTGTTTACTAGGGAAGTTGCCTGTGAGGCAGTAGAATGACTTTGTGATCCAGCTATTTGGGACCTCCTCATGTCACTTGTACCAGCTGCTAGCTCATCTACAGTTCTCCTTCTATTGGTCCTAGGCCTTCCAGGTAGCCTGCGCAGGGGTGGAGGTTGTAGAGGTTCTGCCATTGGATCCCACATCTTCTGATCCACAATTGGATGGATCATATCTCCATGAACAAGCAAATAAGCCTCTTTGGTGTAACTTCTATGACAATACTTCTCAATGGTTTCTCTTTGGAACCCTATTGCAGCTGCTACATGAATGCAAGGAATCCCAGATATCTGTCATTGTCTACAAGAGCATATCCCAGTTGCCAAATTGACTGGATATCTTATTCCCTCATGACTTATATCAAATTCCAAGTTCCCAGCAAATAATACAAGACATTTCATACTGTCTTGAACAACTTTTTTCAATTGTATCTTAATGTTTTTGGTGACTAATCCGTCCCATGCACATCCTTTGCGGTACCTTTTTTGAAATCTCACCATTATCTTGCATCTAATTCCTTCCAAAAGAGTGAGTATTGACTTATGCCTATGCAGTCCAATCCAGTTGTTAAATGATTCACACATGTTATTGGTTATGTGGTCACTTTTCACAGATTCATCAAATGTGTACCTAGCCCATGTATGTACAGGGACTTTCATAAGCCAATTATAAGCATTAGAGTCATGTAACTTCATTAACTCCATGTTGTCCCTAAACCCTACCACATTATAGGCCCTAGCAGCCATCCAAAAAGTTTTTTTAAGTAATAGTCCAGGGAACTTGGACTTGAAATTATTGAAGAGATGCACACAACATCTCCTATGCTTAGTTCCTGGGAAAATCTTCTCAAACACTTTATCAAGTCCCTAAGTTCATAACAAAAAAATATAAATAAAATAATAAGACTTATTAAAAGAAATAAAAACAGAATAATAAGAAACAAAAAACACAGAAATAGAAACAGAATACCTTCTGATTGTCAGACATAAAGGTCCATGGTTGGGACCTATCCTCAGCACCAATAACTACATGCAGATTGCCTAGAAACCAACCCCAGCCCTCCGTTCTCTCACTTTCAACGATTCCATATGCCACTGGGAATAATCCTTTATTCCCATCAAGTGCTACTGCAGCTACAAGAACCCCACCATATGGCCCTTTGAGGTGACAACCATCAACACCAATGAAAGTCCTACAACATTCTCTGAACCCCCTCTTCATGGCACCAAATGAAATAAAAAATCTCTTGAAAATGGGATTAACACTCATTGAAGGCTTAAAATAATCAATAAGTGCAACAGAATCAAGGTTACTTTTCAAAACTTGTCTTACATAGGCTGGTAGTAACTCAAATGTCTAGCTATGATTACCCTCTATTGCTTCCATAGCCCTCACTTTTGCCCTATAAAGCCTACTGCCATTACTTTCAATTTTCCATCGATCATTCAATTCAAATTGCATACTCTCCAATGTTATCTTTGGGTTGTTTTTGATAACCCCCTGTAACTGTTTTGCAATGCAGGTGTTGTTTGCCTCATCTACCTCCCTATACCTAATACAGTTATGATCACATTTGTAACTCTTCACCTTAAATGTAGTTTGATCTGGAAGAGGTGATGCATGGATCCTCCATTTGCACCCTTCAACAGCACAACGCACTGTGACCCTAGTCCTCTCATTTTTCTTCCTAATCACTTTAGTCCCTTTTTTAATGATGTAGTCTCTTAAAGTATCCCTAAAAAAATCAACATTCTCAAACAACATCCTCACACATAAATCCCAGTCTGAGTTTCCACCATTCTCAACATGAAACTCAGTCTCATATTCAGATGTATCATACACTTTGGATTTCCTCTTTTGCTTGTTATCACCATTCATATACTCTACATCATCAGAATCACTACTACTCCTACCACCTTCATTCCCAGATTGATAATCTGAGAAACCATCACTACTTGCATCCCACTCCTCACATGTGTTAATTAGCCCAACATATTGGCAATCATTCCTAGAATCAGGAACATCATCACCCTCGTCTCTCCAATCATCATCCTCAGAACTAAAACCATATACATCGTCCTCCTTATCATTATCTCCCACATCAGTTTTCACATTTCCAACCTCAAACTGAACATTTGCAACATTTGTATCCACATTTTCAACCTCAGATGCAACATTTATACCATTATGGACAACTATATCATGCTCAAATTCACCCATTTTTTTTTCCAAAACTTGATTAATTCAACCCAAATTCAAAAAATTAAATCCAACTACAATTTTACAACAAACCAAAAATTCAATAAATGTAAAAAAACATCGCATAAAAAGCATAATACTTACCAATGGCTGCAAGAGAATTAACGGCAAGTAGGTGTCGCTTGTAGGTGACGGTGATATTCTCCCTAATGACGGTGAGTGCTAAAATCTCACAGCACATCTGTATAAACCATTAAACTGAGTTACAAGGATTTTAATACATGATAATATAGTAGCTGCAAAAGATTTGAAATCTGCAAGGATGCCTAAGAAATATGCATATTCAAATGAAATTCAAATGTTAAAATCCAAATACATATCATCCTTTATATGAGTGTGAGATGAGTGGAACCCATTGAAAAAATTGATGGAATGCACTCATCCAAAAGATAAAATGCATTTGAGTTTTAATTTTTGGGGTTTTATTTGAATTTTATAGCATTACTCTTAATTAAATGAATTGAGTTAAAATTAAATAAAATAAGACAAATCAAAACAATATAATCCAAAATGTCCCCACTGGATTCACACTCATAATTATTATTTCCAAGTATGAATTCAAAAAAAAAATATGAAGAGTTCACCACCTTCAACGTATTAAATTCGGTAAAAAATAAAAGGAAAAAGGAAAGAAATTCCTTTTGATGCCAAACATGGTACAGTCCATATTTATTCCATAAAAAAAAATGTTTTCCGAAATTCAAGATGATAATAATTAAATAATTATTTACTCAGCTTGGTATTCTTTTTTTTTTTTTTTTGAAAAATAGAATTATTATGTATCAGCAAAAGGAAAATAGTAACACTATAGCATTACAAATTCACTTGCTCAAACATAGACACGATAAAATAAATAAATAAAAAGCAAACATAAACCATGGAATACATCACAATACAATCTCAATGCATTTGAAACCAACAAGAAGTAGTGTCCTCTCAGAGACATTCCAAAAAATGGAACGTTTGCAGACACTCAACACGGCATTAGGTTTTGACCGCCCGTTTGCTTTTCTCGTCATTGAGCAAAAGTGAGACAACTTAACAAACTTTACAACTCTATTATCACCAAAGCAACTTCCCCATCAACCTTAATACAGTGCTAATCAAGTAATCAAAACTTGATTACTTGACAGTAATGGACCGATGATCATTATAGACTCAAGAAATAAATTTTTTTCAAAGCAAAAAAAAAATGTTGCATACATAATTAAAGAAGAAAATTGGGAATTAAAGAGGTGCCTAATTAAATTGATCACCAAAGAGGTGCCTAATTAAATTCAAAACAAAATTGGGAAGTAAAAGCCACAAATCAGCGACAATAGCCCAACCCTCACCGACCAGAATATACAAACACCAACAAATACTTTAGCAACCCGACCACCCCAGCCCTCAACCGACAAACACCAACAAATTCTTTAGCAACCCGACCACCCCAGCCCTCAACCGACAAACACCAACAAATTCTTAAGCAGCCCAACCACCCATACCTCCAAGCATTACCCCTTGCAACACCATATGCACCGACAAACATATACACCATATACCCATATATGCCCCCAAGTCAGCAAAACCCACTCCACTGACAAAATACCACTGCCCACTCCACCGACATCAACCCAAACCAACCCACCGACATCTAGACCACACCACCGACATCTTTCATTAAATGACATTAGACTAGAATTGTTTACGTCTCTAGCAGCACAGATCCTAAGAAAACCCAAACAAATAGTGCAACAACACAACCAATAAGGAGAAAGGGGCTTACAGTTCAAAAGAGTCATCAATGAGGTCAGATACGAGAATAGTGAAGGATCCGAGTTTGAGTTCGGCATCAACACCCAATAGGTGTCGCTTCAACTTGTAGGGTTAGATCTCTGGTGGAGCCCATACATTATAGAATTTAGGGCTTTTGAGTTCGAGATGTGCTAAGATCTGTGGGGATTGGGGACACATGGAGGTTGTGGGGGAATCGAGGAGGAAGAGGAAGATGAAGGTTTCGATTTGGGGTGAGAATGGTTAGTGCCTATACGCAAACGACGGGCTGTAGAAAGCGATTTCTCTCTCTCTCTCTCTCTCTCTCTGGCAAACGATGGGTTGTACAAGGGTTTCGATTTTTTAGGGTTTTGATAGTCAGATGGGTATTTATGTCATTTTACATATTGTGGTTTGACTGGTAATATTATAATTAAATAAAATGAGGGTTATTCTTGTCATTGCACAATGTCTGTTAACTCCGTTTATGATAAAGGGTGTCACTGTAATTAATAAAATGTGAGGGGGTGTCCGTGTCATTAAGACAAAAGTCAGGGGGTCCGAATGATTTTTACCCAAATCATTACTAATTTACATTCTCCCGCCCAAAAATTATGGCACCTAAAAGATAGGTGTGCATCGTAAGGCATGCAACGTGGCAAGGGCTTCGTGTGCCCTGTTACCCGAACATTTAGGTGTTTTTGGTAAGTTTGGGCCTTACTCATATAAACCATGTGTGCTCGTTTCTGGACATTGTCTCACTTGAAATTAGATGTGTTTATTTATTTGTATACAATAGTCGTGTATGTACTCATTGGTATCACTTCTGCTCGTCGAAGTGATTGCTTGATTCAATTGTATTTATTTTTTAATATATATATTAATATACATATTTATTGAATTCTATTGTAATCAGAAAAAAAATTTATCTATATAATAATGTACAAAAGATTTTAAATCCCAAAATTATAAAAAAAAATTATCTTTCACGGCTCAAATCGTCTCACAATTATGTCTATTTTGATCCAATGGTTGAAAATTATTATTAATTTTTTTTCCATCCAATACTTAATCAGATTAAATCATAAAAATAAGACTTTTTCTCATTTTCCCTACATATGTTGGTATTACATAGTGTTTTTTGGTACAAGCCTTAACTACACTTAGATTTTTTTATTTGTTACACAATGTCTATTTTTTTTTTGTTTATTTCTTAGTGTCTTCAAATACGAGCAATAACTATCTATATAATAAAATATAATATAAAAAAATAAACAAAATAACTTTTATTTTTCGCGATTCAGATCATCTCACAATTATATCTGCTTTGATCTAATGGTTGAAAATCTTTACTAATTTATGTTCTCCAACCCAAAAACGTGACAAGTGCTTGGTGTACCCTGTTAACCGAGCCTTTGGGCTTCCGGTAGGTTTGGGCTCCACTCATATAAACCATGTGTGCTCATTTCTCGCCATTGCCTCACTTGAAGCTAGATGTGTTTATTTAATTGTATACAATAGTTGTATTTGTACTCATTAGTATCACTTCTGCCTGCCAAAGTGATTGCGTGTTTTAATTTTATTTATTTTTTAAAATATATATTAATATACATATTTATTGAATTCTATTATAATAACAAAAAAAAATTTCTATATAATAAAGTATAAAAGATTTTAAATCCCCAAGTTATAAAAATAATTTTTATTTTTTACGACTCAGATCATCTCACAATTATGTTTATTTTGATCCAATGGTTGAAAATTATTGTTAATTTTTATTTTCCCATTCAATAGTTAATCAGATTAAATCATAAAAAACAGACTTTTTGCTCAATTTCCCTATATATTTTTTTCTCTATTACGTAGTGTTTTTTGGTGCTACCCTTAACTAGACTTAGATTTTTTATTTGTTATACAATGTCTACAAATGTTTTTTGTTTGTTACATAGTGCCTTCAGATACGAACAATAACTAGTCTATATAATAAAGAACAATACAATTCAAATCTTAAAAGATAACAACATAATTTTTGCTATTCGTAGTTGAGATTTGTAAACTCCTACATTCTTATATTTATATAGTAACGTAATTATTTTGAAATACTCATATATATAATGATGTAAGCATGAACTATATAGATTTTAAGAGTAAAAATAAAAATGTTAGGTGAGGTAATAGGGTGTGAAGTAGAAGTTATAAAATATTTCGGAGTTAAAATACATTTTAGATAGAATTGGGGTAGGAAAGAATTTGACACTGCTTTATTATATAGACCATAACTTTTTATCCTGATATCCGTTTGATATGAAATTTTTACAGTAGACACAAGACTTACGGGGTTACAAAAGAGTGTTTTACGAAAATTTTCCACATAGACCTTTAAATAGGCCAAAACGTCATTGGAAGTTCAGCTAAAAATGAGAGTCCGTTCGAACGTGAATGGATCAGTTCGAACGACAGTTATTCCCAGTACTTTTGTGTCTGACAAAACTCTGATGGAAAAGCAAAAAAACTGGGAGCAAGCAATTTTTGAACGCCAAAATGACGTTCAAACGTCAAGTAGATATTTCAAACATGAGGTTGCGATTCTGAGTATTAGATTTGCACCAATTTAGATTGTTTTCTCATACTATAAATACCCAATGATGTATTTCCTTACCCTATTTCAAAATTTTTAAACCTAGAGAGGCTTGGAGAGTAAGAAAGAAGAGGAGAAACATGATATTAAGGGGGATTTTCACGTTGGAATGGATCAAATATGTTAGATTTTCACACAAACACTACAAAATCAAGGTAGGGGTTTCTTCCTAAACTTGTTCATTGAGGTTAGGGTTTATATATATATGTTTTGATTCTAAATAATATAAATATGTTATGAAATAATTATTTCTTGCTTTCTTGCAAATCGTATCATATCTTGAATGAGGTTATCGTTTGATAGCTATAAAAACTCCTGTTCTTGATATCAAAACTCTAGTTTTCAAGAAATATAGATTTTACCCTTGATATTCCAATGTTCTTGATTTAAAAAATCTAGTGTTTTGTTTAAACAATAAAATTATATTTCTTGATGATCTCTTGCATATTTTTTCGAATTATTTTGTTGGAAAAATACCTTTGGAATTTTGGTTCTTGGTTGACTTGTGATTTGGTGAATTGATTTGGTATTGTATCTCTTGTGTGGATGTTTTGATGAACATAGATGACCGTTGACCGAGTATCATAGAGTGGATAGATACATTTCTTACTCTGAGTGGGTTGAAATGTTCCCTACCACTCGTAGTAGGGTTGGTGTCTTGCGAGAACCAAACCATTATTCGTTCATGAGTTTTGAGGCTGAGGGCTAGTATACTATTTTTGGGTTGGAATCATCACAGCCGATACGTCGGTATAGGCCCTTCCTAAAGTTGGGTATCCTTGCGAGAATTGGGTGTGTGTGTGGGCTAGGATATTTTTAATGTGCATATTCATGTTAAGTCTTACTACATACCCGAGATACAATGTTGGTAATGGTATGTGGTTTCAAAGTTGGTGTTGCCTTTTCATTTTATTTATTGTTACTATATAAACTTGAGATATGATAAACTGTCACTGTTTTATTTTAAGAGTTATATATATATGATATTTTGGTAAAATGAGACCAGCCTATTTTATATGTTTTCAAAACCTTGTTCGAAATTAGGAGAATTTTCCTATAAAACTTAGTGCTCACCCCCTCTCCAAACAACTTTGTTTTTTTAGATTACGATTTAGAGGAGCTCGGATTGGATAAGCAATTGAATTGAGAAGCTCAGATTAATGGGAATGTGGATCCCAAGATGGACGTTTAGAACTATTTCCTTTATGTTCTAGATTGCGAGGCTGATTATGAGATAATATTAAGAACAATATTTTATTTATTCCGTTGCAAGATAATATTTGATTTTTAGATGTAATTGTCATGCTTTGGGCATAAATGTTTTGGATAATGTTTTAGTTATTATGGATGATGAATAGAATTTCTTTAATTTATGGATTTCATTAATTGTTCTCATGATATGAATGGTTATAGATAGTAATGCCTTCCAAGGTGGATTTTGGGGCGTTACAAGATCTCTTTAAATTTTACTTTAAAGTTAATTTGACGGCTAATATTAACACCCCAAATTTAATATGAAAAATAGGGCCCTACCGCCCCACCATAATCACCACTACCACTGTCACTGCCACTGCTACAACTTTAGAATTAATCACCCAAGTACAGGTTATGCGAAGTAATAAATTTCTCGGGAGTCCGAGGTCGAACCACAGGGAATTGGAAAAACAAGAGACACAAAACAAATAAAAAACAAACTTGTAAGAACAATTTATTTAAGAAATTGTTGAGTTGAGAAAATATTGATTGGAGTAATTAAAATAATATAATAAAAATACTAGAGCATCAGGTACTCCCTCTCAATTTTCGTACAATAATGATTAAAGACTCAAATCTTAACTTGTGACAAAAATCAGATGTCGGTTGATTCATGTGACAAATCAAGAAAGAAAACCTAAAGTTATAATTAAAAGATTATTTAGGAACCTAAATAATCATCCAATTATATTATTTTATGAAATAATGATAATTACCTCAAGCATGGAATAACCAGTTATTTACTCGCAGGAAAATTCAAGCAATCGATGTACATGACACAACAACTCAAGAATTTTTACAGAGCAAAAATTTTGCTATAAGATCAGAAGTTAAATTAACAAAATATCATAAATCATTAAACTCAGAATCAATAACATTATCGTACTTCATTGAGAGGTTCTCCCCTAGCCCTAGCTTAGCCTTTTAGCCAGACATGACAAACTAAAACTAGAAAAGAAAAGATGAGAAAAGAATCATTATCTAAATCCTAGATGAGAACCCTTATTTATACTAAACATAAATCCTAAGTGTAAGTGAAAGATATAAGGTTGGCTTGGAAAGAATTCATTTTCAAAGAGAAATCTTGTAAGGTTAAATCAGGTGCATAAAATCTTTGAGGCACGGGTACAAAATTTATCCATATGTCGAGCTTGCATTTTGCATATTTAGAGGCTAAATCATGAAATTTTCATGAAATACACTTTTGTAGCTCTTTGAGTCTTCTTTCCAGCCTCCAAAAATCAAGTAAATAGGATATGAAAGTCAAAAGTTATGACCAGAATACTGAAGATATGTCAAATCCTTATTCTTCTAGGATATTTTCCTAATCCAACTTTAAATGAGTTTTCTTCTATTTTGGACTCTTATAAGGATTAAATTACTGTCATATCTTCAAGTCTTCCCATCTCAATATTGACTCTTCAATCTTTATTAGTTGTGATTCTTCCTCTAGTGATTGATTTATTTGTCTTATCCATTATTACTTTAAATCAACCAATTTACCTGCAAAATAAACCAAACAACTAGAAAAAGTATCAAACTAAAAAAATCAAGGAATTCAACACATTTAATTACAAATAATATGAAATTAATCAATCATTAAATACAATAAAATATCAATTTTGATGGTTAATTAGCCACCTCACCATCACTTCTTCCACAACAACCACCACCACTGTCCCACCACCTCCACTATCATAACCCCACCACCACCATTGCCGCCACCTTATCATCACCACCAATATACCACCATCACCCATCCACATCACCCCCATTGCCCCTCAATCACCATCACCATTGTCACCTATAGCTGTCATTATTACAACCGATTGTCATCATCCATCACAATTATCATTGTCTCCCACTAACACCACTATTGCTCACCATCACTACCACTGCTTGTGCCCACTATAATCAGTGCTTAAATTGCTTTATTTCTCCTCTATCTTTATAATTTGATTTTAGAGGTGAATATAATATATGTTTACTGTTGACCATTTTTTTTATTACTCTGTATCTTTAGGCACGAGAAATAACTAGTATTAAGATATAAGAGTTAACGTGATTCAAAAATATAATGACAATTACAATTTTTTTTAGGTTGAATCATGTCAATTAACACACTGTTAAATCAAATTTTTTGGTCTCATTTGCATTACTCCGTAATAATATATTGTCATTAAATTCACTATGTTGCATAGAGCAAATGTATTTATAATAATAGGCCAAATTAGTAGTTTGGGTTTGTAGTAAAGCTATTGTAATTACAACACGAAAGAATAAAGTTCAAACAATTAGATACAGGGTGGAGCTATTGTCATCCACAAATCTTCATTATCATCCTCATTTAATTTTTTATTATCAAATTACTAAGTCCACCTTCTTCTGTATCCATCCCATTATTAACTAAGTTCACCACATGCTATTGCTATATACACTCCCTTTAAATAGAAAAGAACGAAACAAGGAACAAAAAAAGAAATAAGCAAATCGAAATAAGAAGTAAGGAAAAAAACAAGTAAAGATTAAAGAAACAAATAAAACTACAAAATGCAAAATTGAACATGAAAAAAAAACATCATGCACAAACACAAAATCAAACAAGAAAAAAAAAATAAGTATAGGTGCAAAACATAAACAAGATAAAAAAAACAAATAATCTAAAAGTATACATATATATACACATATAAATTCTAAATAAAAAATTATTAAATTTGACAAAAATATTAAAGCATACTGAAAATAATGAAAATTCATACAACAAACATGAAATCAAACATAGAATTAAATTAGAAAGTAATATTAACCTGCATCTTATTAAAAAAATTCATATTAAAAAAATATTTTTTTGAGTGCTGAGATGAGATAGAGAATGAAACCCTAATTATTATAAAATATAAAGTGAGTTTACTTATTAAAGGGGATGTATGTAGTATGAAGTAAGATTAATTACTAATGTGGTGAGTATAGAATGAATGAACTTAGCAATTTAATAACACTACAAGAATAAAGGTCTTTGTGACAAATTTTTTACGGCGACTGTGTTTGCCGTCATAAAAGACGTATTTGAGACAATTTTTTGTGGCGGCTATGTTTGTCGTCACAAAAAGCGTGTTTGTGTTAATATTTGTGGCAACTACTTTTTTTTTTCCGTAAATAGTTTTATAAACTCAAAAGAAATTTTTGTATTTGAGACAACTGTTTTTCCTGTCTCAAATAATATTTTATAAATTCAAAAGAATTTTTTATATTTATGGTAGCTACTTTTCCCGTCGTATATAATATTTCATAAAACATTAAAATATTATTTTAGATTAAAAAATATTTTATAGTTTAAAGAAGAAAAACTCTAAAAAAAAAATTTATTGACCACAATTATTTTTCATGTTACAAGTAATATTTTATAAAATTACGTAGTTTAATATTAAAAGACAATTTCTAATTCAAAGAAAAAAAAATTAAACTCTATAAAGTTAAGTTTTTATATCAAAACTAGGGGTGCTCAAATATGACACGACCCATTAAAACGATATAAAATTAGTGGGTTTGACTCTTTCTTAAACTACCTGTTTAGTAAACGAGTAGACCTATCACAATACGATTATAAACGAATCAAGTATTGGTGAAAACAGTTAGAAAAAACGTATACGATATGACTCATTTATATACCATTTACATAATTAGATAAGTCGTTAAGAGAAATATTGTGTGACCTTCTGTTGATATATATTCTAACTTCTTTTAATTCTTTATTTTATATATATATATATATATATATATATATATATAT